>JAUPFV010000005.1:40699017-40837666 GCA_036936605.1 Limnanthes douglasii subsp. nivea | reverse complement strand
GTATTTATTAGCATACACTTTAGCTAAAAGCCTTTATGACCTTCTGGCTTTAGTCTATTTTATAACTTTTTTTTATTTCGATGCATTTCCGATCATATTCATTTTAAGGTTTTATTGAATCCTATGTATAGCTAATATATTGAGAGATGTGGATAACATATTGTCTAATTCTCCATAAATTTCAAAAGCTAAATCTTTTTCACATTTACCAAATCTTTATCAATCAGATTTTCACTTTCTAGTTTCTTGTATTAGAGCTCACAAGACTTATTATATAAAAAATACATCTAATCAATAAAAAGAATGAAATAATTATTTTTAAAAAGCGTATTTAATAAGTGTTTTAACTTTTTAATTTTTCGGTAACTTTTCTAGTGACCTTCTAGCAAGAGTTTTGCGATGGTTCTATAAGTTTTATTTATGTTGTACTATTTTTCTAACAATAAAAAATATTAATAGCTAATGAAGCGGGAATAAAATTGGCTACTATTAAGGGCATGTACCAAAACCTAGTATGTTTCCACCATTTTGAAAAACTAATCTTCACTCATTGGCAAAACAAGTTGATGATTTACTAACTACCATGCAAGTTCATTGTATCCTTGATCTTATGTTAAGGAAACCTACCAATAATGATGCTGATGAGATGATGTAACCCAAAAAATCCAAACAAAAACCTTTTTATTTTATTTTATTTTATTTTATTGAAATATCTTATATTATTTAAAGAGAAAAGTACGAGTAAATACCTTCTGAACTATTTAATTACCTAGTGGTATCCGCTTTTTGGATAGTGTAACTTGGTACCTCAAATTGAAATTTAGACATACATACCCCCGACCATATATACCCGTTGGTACCTCTAGGTGTTTTCAATTCTCAGGATATCATGAGAATTGTTTGCAACTCAGGATTTCCTGAACAACTCTCAGGATATCATGAGAGTTGTTTGGAACTCTGAGGATTTCCTGAACAATTCTCATGATATCCTGAGAGTTGTTTGCAACTCAGGATTTCCTGAACAATTCTCAGGATATCCTGAGAGTTGTTTGCAACTCAGAATTTCCTGAACAACTCTGAGGATATCCTGAGAATTGTTTGCAACTCTTAGGATATCCTGAGAGTTGTTTGTAACTCAGGATTTCCTGAACAATTCTCAGGATATCCTGAAAGTTGTTTGCAACTCAGGATTTCTGAACTATTCTCAGGATATCTTGAGAGTTGCAATATTGGGGAGGACGGTTTTGCATTTGCTGAAGCTGTCCACGGATCAACACCCGATATTTATGGGACGAATTTGGCTAACCCAAATGCTCTGTTGTTGAGTTCCGTCATGATGCTGCATTTGTATCTGAACATGTTATCTGGGTACGTAACAGCCCAGTTTCCAACTGCAAAACCGATGGCAAGAGGAGGGATTTTAGCTGATGCAATGGATCTTCAAATAACTGCGATGATGATTGTATTAATTCTAAACGCTGGAGTACGTAAGTTCTTTACAGTGTTTTGTAGTCATATCCGAGGTATACGAAATTTCCATTGTTTCAACAGTTAGTTCTCTTTCTTGAAGCAGGATCGAATGTGGTTAATTCATACGCACGAAAGGTGTTTCATGAAATGCCCGTGAAAAAATACTTGCGGGATACAAAAGTTCTAAAAACATGGATATCATTTTGGGATCTTGTACTATGTGAACGACCCTACAACAAAGAGGAGAGATATATGATTGCTGATGATTTGGTCGAAATTGGGGAAACCATCATGTATCAAATTTTTATCACTGTCAGCTCTAAACGGTCTTATGCTGTCACACACCATGTTTCTCAGCTGAAAAGAGCTCTCTTCAGAAAGAATGTTAAGGCAGACTGTACTTTGTTGGATGATTCTTACCTGACCGCACTTGATGCGGATTTAGAAAAACATGTACTAGCAGGTTCTGATTTGCTTGATGGTGTTAATTTTGCTAGTTTTTTGTCCAGGTTACACCATGATGTTAATAACTTCGAGGCAATGCTTCGTGCTATATTCATAGCTGGCCATGCAATAGAGTCCTTTTCAGATTTTTTTATAGGACGTGGAGAGTTGTGGTCTGCTCAGATGCTATTATTAGGAAGGATAGGCTCGACTGCAAGCGGATGGATACCCAAGTGGTTGCGAATTATTTATCAGCACTACAAGATATTTGGAGCTCAAAAGCTAGCTCATCTACGGAAGTGCTGGCTACTATCAAATTCTTTCTACACTTAGACCTTGTCCATAGCTGGTGCCCACATGCAGGTATATGAACGCATTACATCTCCCTTGTTAACTTTCGTGAGTTCGGGAAGCCCAGAACAGTCTTATGCTGTCTTGAGCGACCTCCACCTGTTGGTGATGGGTGCGCCTTACATATATTCTTCATATTACAAACATTTCTACTTTCAGTTCGGATGAGGTAAGATAATTCTAACACTGCTGCTTAACCCTATCCGAAGGGCAGTGCGGACTAAACCATTATCATGAGATACCAAACAAGGTAATGTTAGTTGAACGTGACTAAGCAAGGTGCTAGTCATTTCATATCTTGGACTAATGGGTTTTTAAACTTAACCCAATCCCACCCTCCGACCCGAAAGATCCATGGGTAATTAATTAAGTATAAATACCTCAACTACTTTCATTAATGAAAGTAATCAGAATTTAATACAAACACGCACCTTAATTATCTCTCTACATTTCATCCTAAACCTTAAATTCTCAAAACACTTTACTAAATTACCCTCAATAAAAAATATTCCACACTAAATGGGCGACCGCAGTGGGAGCACGATAGTGCTTGGATTTCATATTCAAAACCAGCATACAAGGTAGTTTAGATGGATCCGAATGCGCCGAATGTTCCACCCCTTGAGGTGGAAGTTGCAAATGAAAGCAATGAATACACTATCGAGGAGCGTGATCAGTTGAGGGCTGAGATAGAGGCGTTGAGAGTGTTAAAACAAGCAAAGAAAGGAGTTAAAGAAAAATATAGATCGTCGGTGCTTCACCATACTGACAATCCTAGAGAGAATGAGCAGTCCCTAAAGACTTATCTCAGCTCCAAGAAAACGCATCGATCTAAACATGTGGAGAGCTCTACATCGGGATCCTCCAACAACTCATCTAATGAGGCAGAACTTGAAGAGTCAGTTTCCTCCAACAGTGATGAAGGACTGTCGAAAAAGAAAATTATGCTGACTAAAAAACATTCAAGAAAAGGATAGGCGTCACAGGCTTAAGAAACACCATGGGAAGGTAAAGGGTTCAGCTGATCAACACATAGACAGTTTGCTGATTGATCCCTTTGCTTTCCAGTCCAAACCAACTATTTTTGCTACTCCGAATGAATATACTGTTTTTAGTCGTAACAAGAATTGGAGGCAATCGCCTTTATCTGCGAAAATACTCTCCGGACACCTTCCCAAAAGGTTTGACAACTCTAAGATGGAGAAATATGACGGGAGCAAAGATCCGGACAACCATCTAGAGCAGTTTAAGAACTTTATGATGAACTTTGATGACGACGACAGATTGTTGTGTAAGGCCTTCTCCCAAATCTTCACGGGAAGTGCCCTCAAGTGGTATAATAGTCTCCCCCAGGGATCTATTAAATTTTTTGATATACTATGGGAAGCTCCCCGGAGACAGTTCGTGGGAAACAAGGAGCTTAAGAGTAATGAAGATACCATCATCCATTGTGCTAAAGAACCAAATAAGTCTCTAAAGAAATACATCAACATGTTTGTGAATACGAAGAACGCGTTAGCAGATTGTTTTGAACAAGTTGCGATTGCTTCCCTTAGGCAGAGTTTGAATCCGGGAAACTTGGTTGATTTAGTAGCCCGGAAGAAGGCCATGACTTTTGGGGAAACAAATCAATGTGGAGGAGACTAAAGTTCCAGGATGCGTCGCCAGATAAGGTCCACCACTACAGCATCAATACCTCAAGCTGCCAATCAGTCCGGTTACAGATCGAATGAGACTGGACATGGATCTAACCGATCAAGGCAGAATCAGAACCAATATATCAGAACCAAGAGGGGACCATGGGTTCAACCTGAGTGGTTTGTTGAGTTGAGGAGAAAGTGTGGCTACATTATATGATAAAACTAAAAATAAAGTACACTTTAGAGAACCAGCAGCATTGCAGTCCCCTCGGGAAAACTGGAATACCCATTTCTGCAAGTACCACAATGACATAGGACATGATACCCATGATTGTATAGTCTTGAAGCAAGAGGTCCAGAACCTCATTGAGAGGGGTAAGTTTGGGGCCTATGTAAAAAAACGAGGGGGGAGCAGACTGGATAATACACAATCCAATGCCAACACTCCCCGAACTACTCCTTCAAGTAATCGTGGAACATCTACACAAGAAGATGCTATGGTGATTACTGAAAGGTTTGATATAGACTCTGAGTACCTTGATCCGGATCCGAGTCGGAATCGGGTGGGGGTAATAAGAGACAAGATTACTAGTGTCTCTCGTTTGGTTAAATACTTTGAATCTTTAACTATCTTTGGAGGGGACACTGTGACTACACCTTCTAGTTTTTCGAGGAAAAGGCATGTTCACAGTTTGGCAACCCAGTTGGATGGAGGAATTTCCACACATCTGTATCAAACTCCATGTCCTTTTATAGTTTTCGATGAGGATGACCTAAGATATATTGCAGGGCCTCATGAAGACGCTGTGGTAATATGGGCATCAATAGGGGGAAATGATATATGTCGAATCCAGATTGATACAGGCAGCTCGAAAAACATCTTGTTTTTAAGCTCCTATAAATACATGAGAAACCCTTTGGTTATATAGCGTTCGAACAGAACCATCTTGGGCTTCACAGGGAGTTCTGCATATGTGATTGGGGAATTTGAAGAAAAAGTATTGTTGAGCAATGGACCTTTTAAGAAAATGGTGAGAGTATTGTTTGTTGTGGTGGATTGTCCATAATCTTATAATGCAATATTTGGAAGGTCTTGACTCTCCAGAATGCATGTTGTGGCCTCCACAGTCCATTAATGTTTGAAATACGCTGTTCAGGGACAAGTAGGTGTTGTCCGGAGCAGTCAAAAGGTAGCCTGAGAATGTTATGCAACGGCCCTTGCATCTAAGTCTGTAGAGGCAGTCAAGATTAACAGAGATTAGAAGCTATTGGGGCCTTCCACCGATGATAATGAATTTGATGATCCCATGGAGGCTCCAAGTGTCATAATACCCATAGAGGAGGTTGAAATCCATTCCCTAGATGAGGCAAAAAATATTAAGATTGGTACCAAGTTGGTGCCAAGTTTGAAGCACAGGTTGTTGTCTTTTTTAATGAGTAATCAACATGTATTTTCTTGGTGCAATTATGATGTTACCCGAGTGTCAGCAGATATAATGTTTCATAAGTTGTCTATACGAACCGATGTTGCACCGGTTGTATAAAAAATAAGGTCTTTCTCTAAAGAAAAAACAAATGTGATTGTTTAAGAAGTTGATCGTCTGACCAAGATGGGCCACATAAAAGAGTCTCAGTACCCTTTATGGACTACCAACCCTGTCTTGGTCAAGAAAGAATGGCAAATAGCGCATGTGTATCGACTTTACTGATCTTAATAGGGCATGCCCCAAGGATCCTTATCCGGTTCCTTGGATAGATCAGTTGGTGGATTCTACTTCTGGGAATAAATTATTGTCTTTCATGGATGCATTTTCGAGATGCAACCAGATACAAGTAGATCCGAATGATCAAGACCACACCACTTTTATTATGGACAGAGGTCTTCATTTTTACAAGGTGATGTCGTTCGGATTAAAAAATGTTGGGGCCACCTATCAAAGGTTAGTAAATAAAGCCTTTGCTAGTCAGATTGGCAGAAATATGGAAGTTTATATCGATGACTTGATGGTAAAAAACTTAGAGGAAGATGCGCATATATATGACCTTCAAGAAACGTTTTCCAACTTAGAGGTTGTGAATTTGAAGTTAAACCCTGAAAAATTCTGTTTTTGGGGTCCGGGCTGGAAAATTCTTATGTTATATAATAAGTGAAAAAGGAATTCAACTTGATCCGGATCAGCTCAATGCTCTATTAGCTATGGATCCACCTCGGAGCACCAAAGAACTTCAAAGACTAGCCGGCCGATTGGATGCGTTAAACAAGTTTATTTCAAGATCATCAGAGAAATGTGCTCTATTTTCCAGGTGTTAAGGAATGCCAAAGACTTTAATTGGTCTCTACAGTGTGATCAAGCATTTCTTGAAATAAAAAACATTTGTCTTCACCTAAGACTCTCTTTAAAACTGTTCAGGGGGGAAAGCTCTACATATACTTAGTTGTATCAGAGTATACCATAAGTGATGTGCTAGTAAGAGAGGTGGATAATTACCCTCGTCCGGTGTATTACATTAGCAAAAGTATGTTGGATGCTGAAATAAGATATTTGAAGTTAGAAAAACTAGCACTGGCCTTGTTAATTGTGGGAAGAAAAATGAGACCGTACTTCCAAGCTTATTTCATTGTCGTTCAAACATCTTTTCCCTTAAACAGTGTTCTTCAGAAAGCCGATGTATCAAGCAGAATGAGCAAGTGATATGTTGAGCTGGGTGATTACGATATTGATTTTGCGCCCCGAACAACGATTAAAGCCCAGTTAGTGGCCGACTTCTTGGTAGAATTTCATGTTGATAAATCCCTCGGACATATACCAGAAAACCAGTCTAAGAAAGAATGGGTAGTCCAAACTAATGGTGGGTCTAGTACTATGAGATGTGGGGATGAAATTTGTTTAAATTCTCCCTATGGTGTACTATGTACCACATTATATGTTTTGGTTTTGGAGCTTCTAACAATGAATCTCAATATGAAGCAACTATAGCTGGTCTTAAGCTAGCTCTTATATGTGGGGCCAGAAGAGTCCGATTAATGAGTGACTCTCAATTACTTATTGACCACTCAAGGACAATCTGAAGAAAATAAAGAATAGTTGATAAAATACTTGCTTATGTCGAGAGAAGTTTGTGCAAGCTTCAAAAGTATCCACTATGAACACATCTATAGATCGGAGAATACTGTAACAGATTTTTTGACAACCATAGCTTATTCTGAATCTTACCTGTGGATTCCGATGTTAGATTGTCTATCAATACAGACGGTCCAAGAAAAAGGTAAAGAGAATGAAGAAAGTATGAGCATAGTAACCATTCAACCCAAGGACTGAAGGTATGATATTATTCAGTTTATTTTTGTTGAGATTTTGCCTTATAAAACCATGGCTAAGAAAGTTAAGGATAAGGCTCGTGGTTTCTTAGTATTAATGGAAATTCTTTACAAGAAATCTTTCAGCAGTCCTCTTTTGCGTTGCTTAGGATTTGAAGAATCCTAAGTTGTGCTATCTGAACTGCATCATGGTGAAGGTTATGCACACTATGGTTACAAAGCCCTAAGCAGGGTAGTACTGGCCAACCATTATGGCAGATGCCCGAGATATGGTAAAGCGGCGTGATCCTTGCCAGAGATATGGAAATAAAATTCACGTGCCAGCAGTTCCCATGGAATCCATATTTGAACCGATACCCTTTAATAGATGGGGGTTGGATCTGGTTGGGCCTCTTCCCATGGGATCCGGTGGATGTCGAACAATCATAGTTCCTATTGACTATTTCTCAAAGTGGATAGAGGCAACTCCCTTAGCTGGAACCACCTCTAAGGAAATTAATAAATTCATTTTATCTAATATATGTTGCAGATTTGGGGTTCCCCAAAAGATCACCACAGATAATGGGCCACAGTTCGATAATAATAACATGGAAATGTAATGCACCTCAAAAAAAATTAAACACTGCTTTTCTTCTCCTTTCCACCCTCAAGAAAATGGACAAGTTGAAGTTGTTAATCATACAATCTTGTCCGAGGTGAAGGAAAATATGGAGGGATTTACATGAAAGTGGGCTAACCGAACCACTCCTCAGAATGCTACACAAGAATCTTTTTTTCCCTTGTTTATGGGATGGATGCAATCACTCCCATAGAAGCTATTTTACCATCTTACAGAATCCAAAACTATTCAGAACAGAAAAATGATATGGCAGTCATGAATCAGTTGGATTTGATTGAAGAAAGAAGAGTTAAAGCGCATTTAAGAACAACACATTACCAGGGTTTAATGGGGAGCAGATTTTCTTCCAAAGTGAAAAGAAAAGATTTTCAATTGGGGGACAAAGTCTGGAGAAAAGTCTTTTTATACACTAAGGAAAAATATTTGGCAAGCTGGCTCTGAATTGGGAAGGTCTTTATATGGTATGTGGGAAAGTCAAACAATGAACATACAAACTTCAAGACAAGGAGGGAAGAACACTAAAGCACCCATGGAACGTTGAACATCTCAGGTTATACTTAAAATAGATCTCTCTTGTAAATATTTACTTTTGAGTGGAAATGTAAATATTATTGGGGCATACTCGTTCCTACCCTGGTCGCGCGTGGAGGTTTTAACGAGGTGTCCAAGTTTTTTTATAATATCTTATGCCTTCTTCAAAAATCTGGGGCAAAATTCTTTTTGACTTAACCATAGTGTGAGGTGGTCGAATATCAAATACTTATTAAGCACCCCGCCTCTCAAACATCTTTGAATTGATCGGATATGTTAAACTATTGATCACATTTATTAAACATATGTGGTCGAAATCATATAATACACTTACTTAACAGATCTGAAATATTGAAGGCTATTTAAACACTTGCAATAAAGAATTAAATAAAATTCACACAAAGAGATATATGATATTGAAGTCTGATCGGAATAGACCCCATTCATGGTTCACAAATTCCTTGACCATTCAAGGACTTTGAATTTTAAAGAACAAAAATTAAACAAACAACACAATAAGATGCTTTTGCCATACAAGGACTTTAGTTTTTTAACAAAAAACACACAACATAACAATATAACCTCAAGGCTTGTTCCCTTTGGTTTTTCCATCACCATCTCCTTTCTTTGGAATTTTGAGTTCAGCACTTGAACTCTCACCAACTCCTTCGTTATCTTCAGAATCTTCTCCACTTGAGTAGTTGTGCTTATCGCCATCAACCATTGTATGGAAATGAAGGTCATCATTTTTTACAAATCTCCACAAAGGACCAAAAGTCCTCTTAGGTTAAGTCTCGTGAAACAGTAAGACCATATCATATTTAATTTTATCATCTTTTTTCTCCAAAAAGTCCACCACTCCAGAGGCACACTTCTCTATTCCAGCAGCTATCTCTTCGGCTTGATTTTTTACTAGAGATGTATTCTCCTTTGTCTTCTTTTTAAGAAGATCCTCCAAGTTGACTTTGTCTTCGGAAAAAGTCTTGACAACTTTGTCTCTAGCTTCTAGTTGCTCCTTCAGAGCTTTGATTTCATCGGAGGAAGAAGTTTCTATTTCGAAGTATTTAGTCTAAAGATCTTTCTGAGCATCTTCTGACTTGCGCAATTTGGTAGCTAAATCATCATTTTCCTTCTTCAAGGATTCTATGTTTTGCTAAGCACAATGGATTCTATGCTTAAGGATACGACCCAACTCAGTAGTACGGGTGTGCACGTAGGCAATGTTCAAGAGGGCTATCAAGTACTTTACGCTAAACTTCTGGATGTTTGGCCCCACTGTCCCTTCTAGACACTCCAGAAGCGACTCAGTATTGGGTAGACTCAGCAGTGTCCTTGGTCTGTCCGGACGCCTCAGAAGGTGTATCTTCTATACTATCCTTTATGGTTTCTTCCATTACGATGGACTGCTGTTTGGATGCCTTAGTTTCTGCCAATGGCTTTATCGTTTTTGAACTAGTAGGTTTTGAAGAGCTAGGTGTGGATCTAGCTTTGGATTGGCGAGTTATTCGGCGAGGGGTGGTCTTCTTAGTAGACTTCTCAGCATTCGAACCCATGGCTATAAAAGGAGAAGGTTTCCAAACACTGGAAACTATTTTTTTCTTTAGAGAGGGGGGTTTGAGACTCTTGAACAGAAGACCCTGATTGAAGAGGAGAAATGGTTGGGACAAAAGGTAATTTTCTGACCTTTGATGTCTTCGATGATGATGAACCTTGGTCTGTGTTTGCCGTTGGTCGATCGATTTCTTCACCAGGAGAGGTAAGTTGACCAGCAACAATTCTTGCGTCTCTCGCAACGTTTCTTGCTTTCTCTAGATCAGACAAGTTCAACCAACCTCATTTTACCAATGTATTTCTGGCTGTGAACATAAATTACCTAGACACAATTTGAAAAGATTACCAAGCTTTCTCTCTCTAGAAGTATGTGTGTTCTTGGAGACAATAGAACAGTAAAATCGATTTATATAACTATGAAAATTAGGAGTTACCTAGGTAACCATAAAGTATGGGGGTTACACCCTAAGTAACGTTTTAGCCTAGTAGGTAAGAGAATCTAGGAGAAAAACGGCTGAGAGGTCAAACCAGAACCTCATACATGTCCGACGTCGAAAAATGACTCTTGAAATTCTTAACGGTAAAATTAGTCCCACCAAATTCCGATCAGGTTGACTCTTGAAATTCTTGACAGAAAAAGTCTATCTCTTTGGTTCGGATACATAGACAGATCGGAAGGTCACATTGGAAATACGTTGATTTTTATTCTTGTGGGTTAGCTCTTCCAAAGATTATTTGCAAGACCTAAAGGGGCTACTGATGAGGTCGGATAATTTTGATACTACTGCTTAACCCTATCCGAAGGGAAGTTTGGACTGAACCATTACCATGAGATACCGAACAGGGTAATGTTAGTGGAACGTGACTAAGCAAGGTTCTAGTCATTTCATATCTTGGGCTAATGGGTTCTTAAACTTAACCCAAACCCATAATCCCACCCTAAAGGCCCATGGGTCATTAATTAAGTAAAATCCCCAACTACTTTCATTTATGAAGGTGATCTGAATTTAATACAAGCACACACCTGAATTATCTCTCTATATTTCATCCTAAACCTTAAATTCTCAAAACACTTTACTAAATTACCCTCAATCAGAAATAATTCACACAAAGTTCAATGAGCCATCTTCTGAATTTTTTTTAAAGCTTGAAACGTTGACTGTTATGGAAAATATGAGTAATACTTATGAAATCGTTACAGAATTCTATGAGTATGCTGCAAATGTTGACGTCCATGTAGCACATGAGTCGATTCGAGCTGTTAGGAAAATTGCACTACAAACACGGAATCACAGATTTTTTTCTCTCTCGATATTATGGAGAAGACGACATTACAGATTCATTCTCGAAGTTCATGTTTACGTTAGATATTGATCTTTCTGTTCGAGATGCAATATCTGAGTTAGATAGGTGGCTAGAGAAAGTTGATTCATGGCTTGTTAATGACTTGGAGAAGCTTCCATGTATGTGTTGCGATGGAAGAGTTAGGACAATGAAACAAATATTGGGGTGAACACCGCAACTTTGATATCACTGAATTTCGATTCTAGTTGATGAAAAAATGGTTTTGAAAACTTCTTCATAACCTGAGAAAACATATCGATAAACAAGTTTTACCTTGATCCGATGATTGGTAGCCAATTTAAACTCCTTCTGTAACTGGTCAATACGATCGTTTATCGAACGCCTGGCGTGTCCCCGCATACCAAACGATCTTCGAGATCTTCATGGACATATATGTTATTTTCTGCTTTAGACCCTCAGTTCCTGCTACGGGGCAAACATGTTTCTGAATCCTAATTTCATATGATTCAAGATCTAAAGAAGAAAACAATATTTATGGCCATGCAGATCTCAAAGATCGTTTGGTATGCGGGGACACACCAGTCGTTTCGATAGACGATCGTATTGACCAGTTACATAAGGAGTTTAAATTGGATATCAATCATCGGATCAAGGTTAAACTTGCTTATCGAGATGTTGTCTCAGGTTATGAAAAAGTTTTCAAAACCATTTTTTCATCAACTGACCAGTTCGAGGATGAATTCTTGTCAACCGGGAGAGGATGATGTAGGCCAAAAAGTCCAAACAAAAACCCTTTTTCTTTTCTTTTATTTTATTTTATTGAAATATCTTATATTATTTAAATCGAATCTAATTGTAATAATATTTGATTTTATTTTATTTCTTTGTATTCTAATTTAGGGTTTTGAGTAGCTCTTATATAAGGTCTCATATATCTTACGTTTTAAATAAGTTTTTAGAATAATATATGTTTTATCTATGAAAAAATCATTCTTTGTTACTCTTCGATTAGGGTTTCTTCATGTTACTATTGAATTAGAGTTTCATCTATCGTTACCTCTTCTTGTCATTTCCGCTGTAATCATGAGATCAAGAAGAACATGCGCAAGTAAGATGAAAATGATCTTATGTGTCGAGTACATATTTTGAACACCGTTTTAGGTTTTTTATTTAATAAGAATTTGGCAGATTTTTTACCAAACTATTGGCTCGAAAATTAGTAAACTCGACATCTGAAAACATGGGACTAAAACTCTTTTTTTATTTTGCAAAGGACGATAACCCAATTTGAATATAGAGAATCTAGACATCAAATTTTCAATGGGTAAGAACAACTTAATTTTGAAATGTTTAAACATATAAAATTGAGTACAATCTTTGATAGATGATATATGTTGGTCGTTTATATAAAATATAATTTTTAAAGAATGGGTCATAATATTCGGTCTAAGTGCGATATATTTTTATAAAGACAACAAAAACAATTTAAGAATTTTAATAAAACATATTGGTAAAACGATCGTGTGTGATCACTATTAAGCTACGTTATATTTTATTTTATTTTAATTTGACATAATTGATCCGAAGATGATTTTGAATCGTCGAAATCGATCGGAGGACCAAACCAGGCAATGATGTTGATAACTATCCAAATGAATAGACCAATGAAAGCTCAGATCGTCGCGGCGAAGAACAAAATTTGGTGCTATAATTTGGAAAAATATACCCACAACCTACTTGAATGATTTTAGAAGGTTTTGTTGCTAGAAGCGTTGGGTTCATTGCAGCGGCGAGACACTTCCGTCGCAAAAATATGTAGTTCGTCACGATAAATTTAACACTAGTTATGCAACGATCATGGACTGTTGCCTTGATGTGATTGCTCTATTTGTTGTCGCGGTGAATTTTATTTGTTTTCGTGACAAACACAAACATACATTTGTTTGGAAGATTATATTTTTCTAAATATATATATATATATATTCAATATAATTCTTTGTTTGGATATATTGGCTAATGATTTAAATATAGATATACACGAAGCCTAATATCTCTATAATTTTAGAACTAAATATTTTTTTATTATTTATCAAAATTTTATCCTTTCTATTTCCGATTTTTAGTTGTTTTGTTGAAAAATCAATTTTTTTATTATAATATAATTGAACTTTTATGCAAAAAGAATGAAAAAATCAAAAATTATATTTTTTATTTTTTTGTTGAGTTTCTGCTGATCAATGGCATAAATATCTAGCTCAATACTTTAATCTAAGAAATTGAATTTGACAATGAATTGGCCTATACACCCAACATTTTGATGATGCATAGGCCAATATAATCGATGTTTTTTATCAGTTATGATTTTCATACAAATTCGCAACCATACTCTCACAAAATGTTTGTATGTTTAGATGTCTAAGATCTAGAGAATGGAAGATTAGTGAACCATACAAATATGTAGAAATTTGTGGGATTATTTTTGTAAGACGATTAGGGAGAATGGTGATTTTTGGAAGAAATATGAATGAGGAACCTCTGACGGTGTTAATATTTGATTTCCAAAACGAGGATAAACTCTTGTGAATGTTTTTATTCACAATATAGTCATTTTTACTTCTATTTTTATCATTGGCCTTCTGTTCTCTCCTATTTTCACAAAACAATGTATTTTGGTAACTAAGGAGGAATCTTAGAGTACCACGGATGTTCATATTTCAATTGAGAAGGAAAACAAAGAGTGATGCATCTCACTTGGTGGGTAGTCTTAACAATGTTGAACTAATGATTGATGCCCTTTCGAAGGAAGTATTTGGCTAATCTATTGCTAACTCACCCAATTGTTTGGAGAAAATCAAGATGTTATTGGAAATGGACCAATTCTTAATGTACTACTTATTGTTATGATTGATGAAGCTCATTTACTCCCAGTAATTGTTCCAAATATTGATGATGTTAATCACATTTCTCCTAAGAAGATTGCAAAGATTTCAGAAACTCCTCATGCTTCAAATGAAAGGACTCTTATAGCGACCCATATTAACCAATTAGGTGATAATTTTTCATTTTCTAAAAACTCCTCATACTTATGCACTTCGAAATTTCCATTCGTCATGAGTATATTTTATAAGTGTTTAGTAATTTTTTCCACTTTGGCTCGCATGAGGACGCTATAAAATCATCTTTTTTTTTATAAATTTGGCTAGGAGGCATTTGAAACAAGGAGTTGAAGTATAGTTATTGGTGTGGTTTATTTATGATCAAAGGGTGTTTTGGGAAATAGTTTCAGGAATTTAATATGTTGAGTGAGAAGTAGAGAGATAAAGGAGGTGTGTACTAGTAATAAATTTTTATCACCCTCATAAATGAAAGTAGTTGGGGTATTTATACTTGTTTAATGGATTGTGGGACTTCCGAGTCGGATCATGGGCTTGGGTCAAATTTAAAAACTCATAGGCCTAAGATAAGAAATGACTAGAAACAAGCTGTCATAGTCCAGTTGTTTATCTTGTTCGGTGGGGCATAATACTGGATATGTCTGAACCGTCCTACGGATATATACAATAATATGTGACAAAGAAATCCAAACTCATCAGTATCCCCTTTAGGTCTTGCAAAAATACTTTGGAAGAACTAATTAGAAAAATAAAACTTATTATGTATCCAAGGTGAAGTCCGATCTGACATTTGTGTCCGAAGTGAATCTTGATCAGATTCGAAGAGATTAACTTGCAGTTATGAATTCCAAAGTTCAGTTGTTTGGAAGTGGGACACGTGTCGAGCTTTGGTTTGACCTCTCAGCTGTTTTTCTCCTAGATTCTTGTACCTACTTGGCTAAAAAGTAACTTAGTTTGTAATCCCCATACCTCATAGCCCCTAATCATTACTTTGATTGATTCATCTTCCCCATAGGTAAAACTCTCACATCTTTATCTCTATTTAAACAAGTTTCATTGTTTTATCTGTTTGAGAATATAAAAAATTATAGAGAGAGAAAGCTTGATAATCTTTCAAACTTGTGTCTGAGTAGATTATATGTTCACAGCGAGAAACGAATTGGTGAAAGGAGATTGGCTAAACTTATCTGATTTAGAAATAGCTAGAAGAGACGTAAGAGTTGCAGTTGGGCTCCCTGCCTCTCCTGGTAGAGAAATCTGTCAATAAAAAACAAACACAAACAAGAGTTCCTCATCATCAAAGACATTGAAAGTTAGAAAACCATCTTTTGTCCCAACCCTATCTCCCTTAGAATCAGGGTCTTCAGTTCAAGAGTCTAAAACACCTTTGCTTAAATAAAAAACACTTTCTAGTGTTAGGAAACTTTCACCTTTCTTGGCCATGGGTTCATATGCTGAGAAATCCACACCTCTCAGGGAAACTCGTATGTCTAAAGCCAAAAGTACTCCCTCTTCTTCAAAATATGCTAGTTCGGAGACAATAAAGCCCCTAGCAGATACCAAACCGTCCGAACAACAATCAAACGTAATCGAGGAGACTATGGAGGACAGTATGGAAGGCAATCCCTTCGAGACGTCCGGACAGACAAAAGACCATGCAACAGATCAGAAGGACAAAGTAAAAGTAGGTATGCCCAATACTGAGTCACTTCCGGAGTGCCTGGAAGGGAAAGTAGGGCCAAATTTTCAGAAGATCAATGTAAAATACTTGATAACTCTTCAGAATATTGCTTATGTGTACACCCATACTGCTGAGTTGGGTCGGATCCAAACAAACTGAGGTTTGACTGACTCTATTAAAGTGAGAATTCTAGTCATTCTAGAAACCCCTATGGACTGTAAATCTCATGAGCTAGTGGTGTACACTGAGGTTCTCAATTGGGGCCTTCAGTTTCCTTTAGACCCAGAGAAAGTCAGGTATTTCCATCTGATAAAGTTAGACCCAAGTTAACTGAGCCCAAACGTAGGGTATACTTTGATCGTTGGTATACTGGTATCTAGGCTGTCAAAAATTCCTCTACCCATGGAGCAGTTTGCTCTCGTGGCTGGTCTATGCAGAAATCACCATATCCTTTTTTATCATTACAACATGGGTAATGACTACAAGGTGGTAAACGATCTGTTGGAGTCCGAGAAGCCATGGAGGACTTCATTACTTTTGATTAGCCGAGCTTGGGATAATGATAGAATGATAAACTCCACCATTAATCCAAGCCAGGTGACCAGCCGCTGGAAAAGCTTAAGTAATATATGTTCGTATTTTTATTGGATTCTAAATATTATGTTAATATTCTGAACTGACTATTGTGTTTTCTTGTAATATTTTCAATAAAGTACCCGGAGCACCTAGAGGCAGGCCAAGCTACATGCACCAGGCTTAACGAATGGGCACCAGAGACATAGGGATTGGGTTTCCACAACTACTTTCCTTCTAGAAACTTCGTGGGGTCTCACCTATGGAACATTACGAGGAATAGGAACCTTACTTAAGAACAACTGACCAATCTTTCTCTAGGAGATGTCATCTTAAATAGGACTGAGGCTAAGGATGGAAAACTTCACTTGCCTTCCCAGAACAAAGCCCCCAACCACTTGGACAAAATCAAGAACAAAAGGAAGAAGAAGACGTAAATCGACCAATCTCATCAAGTCTTCGAACGGGTTGGTTTGGAGAATAAAACAGGAATCAAGACTGATTTGTTAGAAGCGGTTGAGGCCACAGTAAAGGAAGCTGGCAGATCAGATTATCCGCCCCAAATTTCAAAGAAAGACCATAAAAGGCGCACATAGAGCAATGACGAAAGAGTTGTAAAGAAAAAGAAAAGTAGCTTAGGGCCAGAGATAATTTTGTGTCCTTCGAACTTCCTCCCCCTATTCCTACCGATCCTCCTCCATAAGAAGACATTCCACCTAACCCTCCTTTTGCCGGTCGAACAGGCAACAGTTGCAAATTTATCAAAATTTTCTATTTTATTTACAAATTAATTATAAAATTTAAAAAAATTTGTAATAAAATCTCGCTGCAGTTAGAGAATTCTCTATTAAACGGTAGGGGAGTATTCCATAGTTAGCCGGTGCAATTAGTGATGGTAACGCAGGTTATTTGGTCCGGTTCGTTCCGGTCTGGTCCAATCTGATTACACAGTGTAAGACTATATTGTTTATGGAGGTTTATTTTTTTTTATTACACAAACTCATCTAAAATCCGAAATAACATAAGGGAAAAAATAAAATATATAAATTAATTGATTTTAATTAATAAAAAATTAAATAAAAAAAATAAACAATCAATGATAACTATTCGAAAAAAAATAAAATTATGAATAAAAATATATATAAAAAAACATTTGCGACGTAAATATTTTCACAATACTCTTCAAATCACAACACACACAACTTTAATAACAAGATATTTTAATTATCAAAACTCTATATTTCTTAAATCTTAATTGATCTTTTTTAATAAATCTATTTTTATTGTTCAAAGACAAATAAAGCGAAATCCATGAGTCATGTATTTAGAAAATTTGAATTTCGATTCCTATTCCTGCAACCTAATTAAGATGCAATTATGCAACTATAACACATTGATTTTTAATAACTAAATTACACATAATTTCGAACCGAAATACAATTACTTTCTTCACACTTATTTCGCAAGAAATTTTTATTTACATAACTATTTTCTTCTTATTTACGCAACTCATTTGAACATAATTCCACAAGTGGAACAAGATTAGTTTTTCGCAACCAAAATCCTATTTACCAAACTACTTTTCTCTTTATTTATGAAACTCATTTGCACGTAATTTCACAACTGGAACATAATTATTTTTTTGCAACCCAATTACATGTATTTCCGCAACTTGAAAATAGTTTATTTATAGCAACCAAATTATATGTACTTTTACAACTAGAACACACTTACTATTCTAGATTTATTTCGCAACCTAATTACATCTAATTACGCAGCCAAAAAAATCAAAAAATATATTTTATGAATCTAGTTTTGTTCGTCTTAAAAACATTACAATTCTGAATTTTTTTAGCTATGGTTTGAAATATATGGTATTTAAAAAAACAGGAGAGAGAAAAATGACGAAAAAGTATTTTGGACTACCATGTGATAATCTGTAAATTCTAATATATATATATATATATATATATATATATATATATATATATATATGCAAAGTAAAATATAGAAACCAAAGATTAAATATTTATTATTCCACATTGTCTATTACATTCTTACTATGATTTTATTATTTAAAAAATCATAATTCTTATACACATATTATTCCAATATGTATATTTTGATCGAACACATTTTAATATATTTATTATCGTTATTTGTGGGAACAAATGTTTTGATAACAATTAAAATGTTTGAAAAAAACATTTTTATCATATCTAAAAAAACTCACACTAGCTTTATTCTATACCAAATCATTCTACCACTGAATTCAACGTTCTAGACGCTATCGATGGATTGTAGCCACCAAACATATGTAGTTCTAACTCATTTTTACAGATGAACTCTTGGCTATCTAACATACGGTGTCATCTTAAAAATACATGTGTCAGTTGGTTATATCGTCGAGAAGACAAGACAATAGAGACCCCACGTAGAAATCCATTGTATCTTTCGTCAAGATGGCTCGAACGATGACAAAAATGCTTCCACTGTCTTAATAACACAGTATCATCCTCCCCATGGTCACTCACCACAATGAGAGAACAAAGAATACCGCCTCATGGAGGAGGTTAAAATGTCCAGACTCTTTAGGTATAAAGGTGAGATAGGATCTGTACGCATGATCAACCACCATCAATGTAGTTGAATCCATATTCTCGTTTAAGGAGCCAAAATCCTATTCACAATTGAAATGATATTGCATCAACCCAAGTCAAGCCCAATAACAGAGCGACAAAGGGTCAGCCGAGGTATCCAATATTCTTTTTTATCTATTTATTCAGCTTTGGGACGTCCCCAATAGGCTCACAATACCCCTGAAGATTCTAGCAATATACCATCATCGGTCAACCTACATATTTTGAGAGTGCTGAACTATGGTATCCTGGATGGAGAGGGAGTATCATACGAGATATAATCTTGCCGCATCCCCATTAGCACCAGATATAATTGTAGGACATATACTTTCTAAGTTTAATCAATACAATATGGATAAGTACGATGAAATAGGTGATCTTGAGCATCGCATAATATACTTTGGAAATGAGATATTAGGGTTCAATAGTGATAATGGACTCATTTGCCAAGATGTTTTATAAACTTATGAGGTGTCACGTTAAAATGGTTCAATATAATACCTTCGGACATAATTTACACTTTTAAAGCATTATAAATAATATTCAAAGATCAGTTTCTTAGGAGCAACGTAATTCAGAAAGATAAAGACTATATCATCTATTGTAAGTAAGATCATAACAAAACCATGAGAGATTACATAAAAAAGTTCATAAAACTGAAGAAATATTTGGAAAACTTTTCATAATATCATGTGATGTGTCGCCTACATGAAAAACATTATTCTTTACCTCGTGGCCGAAAATATTGTGAAGTGAAAGGCTATGATATTTGCACAAATCTTATCTCAGGTCGAGCATCGGATCAATGTTGACGTACCCATGCGTGGGAGGATGTTGGGAAGGACAAACGTTTCTTCATCGTATCATCCAACTTATGTCCAACCTAAACACCTCCATGTTGTTGTAATCCAAAACAGGTTAGCATGTTATTTAATTATCGCCCCAATGATCCTTCCATCAAAATTGGAACAACCGAAACGAGAAAAGAAGTCCCACAAGAGGTTCCAGTTTTCAATCAACAAGGGTTCTAACCCCCAATATACCAAGCTTGATGAGGGAATACCAACTATATACGACCAAGCTAAATATGCGGTATGTGTTTAAAACCAGGCAAGAAGTTAACCCATATAGAGTGGAGAATTCTGAACATTTTCTACAAGTGTCATAATAATATTGGTTATAACACAAGTTAGTACAAATCCTTTTTTAGGATAAAATACATAATCTCATTGATACTAGTAATCTTCTTTAATTAATAAAAGGTTGAGCCCATCTACATCCTACTCAAACTAGAATGAATCTAGCAACTTAACCATCGACGCTAAAGTTCAAGCTCCCATTAGTAGCACATGAAGCTACGTTTCCTAATGTGGTAAATATATTAACCATTTATGAAGGCTACAATTAAAACGTAGATTCCGATATAAATATGTAGATTGCTATAACTATCATTGTAGGGAACATCCTTACAAGAATAATCACCTATTTTAGAAAATGCCACATTGATGATCTTGGAGGCCACCAGATATGCCATACTTATGCCCATATTTGTAAGTGTCATTACCCTTCCATCAAATACAAATATGACGACTTGAGTATGGTAGTAGGACCATACAAAGATGTAAGAATCATCATCGTCAAAATCAATGGGTAGAAGTTATATGAGTTATAATCGATATAGAAATCTCTGTAAATATCTTCTTCAAGAAAATTTATGATTAAATATGAAATATACACTTATACACCCTCCGAGAGAGTTGTTACGAGTTTCAATAGAAATGAAACCTCATTGGTTAGTAAACTAAAATTAAATATCATTTTAGGACAAAGAGAGCCAGTCGAATGTCAAATGATGAGGGCCAAAGGTCTCGTCACAAAGTCTGGGGCCCAAAATGTAGCGTTTGGGCCCTCAAACAACTATTTTACTAATTCTTTTAATTTTTAAATACTCTTTAAATTTATTTAAAATAGTCGAGCAAGTCCAAATGTCTTCATATTTGGTGGGCCGCATTTTTTTGCATTATGGATATTTATATAATTTTGGATTAAGGTTTGGGAGTGTTTTTTATTTAAGCCTTAAAAACCTAATACCTAAGAACCTTTTATCAATTTAAAAACTATTTTCATGGACTTTTGAGTTCTATGCACCCTAGCTATACGTCGTTTTTGTTATACTACCTTTACATCGTGGTATTAGAGCATCTGATTCCTGCACGTGGGAAATATGTCGTTGCGAAGAGATCGACAAAAGAGCATTGTGTCAATCACTGACATCTACCAACGCGAAGATTGAATCGTGGCAACGCGCAACAATTCTAGATGATTGGTGAAAAACTAAGCACGTTCAGAGAACAGATGAAGTAGATGTAGATAATAATGCAGACGATGAGCACCAGATCCCGAGATCTAGAGTTGAGCAACTTACCCTCAGGTTTTGAAGAAGACTCTGGCGTGGGTCAGAATCCATTCACTCTAAGGAGAGATGAGGGAATAGGTCGTGCTCAACCACAAAACCACCATGAACATGTCGAGCTATTTATAGGTCATGATTTGATTCTTAATACAAAAAATTGGTGGGAGTCATGGTTTTGACTCGAGATCCTGGATTTCGACAAGGGTCTTCAGCTGAAGAGTTTATGGATTGGTTTGAATTTGTAGAAGAAATCCTTGAATTCAAAGACTTGTTAGACAACAAGAGGGTGCAGTTGGTTGAAATAAATTTTTGGGGTCGAGCTGCATCGTGGTGGCAACAGCTGAAAAAATCAGGTTAAGGCAAGGTAAACAAAAAATATCTACATGTAATAACCTTGTGAAACGTCTTAGGTCAGAATTTGTACCTTATAACTATGCAAAAATTATGTATCAAAAATTACAGAACCTAAAGAAGGGTTTTAGATCTGTTGACGAATATAGTGAGGAGTGTTTTAAGCCGAAAATTCGTATAGATGTTGCTGATTCAGATGACCAGTTGGTATCCCGCTATATTGGAGGAATGAGGGAACAATTTCAGGATTCTCTAAACATGTTTGATCCTTTCAATGTATCTGAAGCACACCAACGTACCTTACACCTAGAGAGAGCCATGCGGAGAAGACCGTATGGTGGAGATATTGTGAGAGCATCGCCTATAATGTTTCTAAAAAAACCAATCTCAGGTCCTAATCTAGCATCACAAACTACAGCGTCTGGTCGTGTTTGCACTTCTTCACAAGCAAAGTGTTTTCAGTGTGATGAGACAGGGAACATCCCGACGTATTTCGTGAAATCACAACAGTCAAGGGGTTTATTCGCAGAAGCTGGTGATCTTCAATTTCAGGGCGAGCTAGGGTATGATGAAAAAGAGGAAAATGTTGTTGATGAACTTATCGTGGAAAACATATATGCATGGGACATTGGAAAGTACTTGGTTATCAAAGTGTTTATCTTACGCCTAAAGTGAACAATAAAAATGATGATTGGATGATGAACAATATATTTCAGTCCACTTGCACCATCGGAGGAAAAATATGAAAATTCGTGATAGATCAGGCAGCTGTGAAAATGTAATTTCTGAGGAAGCTTTGCATAAATTGGCGTTACAGACTGGGAATCACCCCAGCCCTACAAGCTCGTGTGGCTAAAAGAAGACAGTGAGGTAACTGTTTCTCAGAGTTGTCTTGTATTTTTTTTCTGCTGATGCTGATAAAGATAATGAGTGGTGTGATGTTCTTGGTATGGATCCTTATCACCTTCTGTTAGGGTGGCCATAAAAATTTGATAGGGGTTGCAATTTTGACGATAGGAAAATTTGTTAAAGCTTTATGTGAAATAACAGTAAACTTATGTTGGTGCCGTCCATATAGGGTGACCCTTAAACCTGCACTTATAGTGTAATAAAGGTCTGACAAGAATTTTCTAGCTCTTAGAGTGTTTTTTAAACAGGCTAGTGAATATGAAATTGTGTATTTACTTGTTATTAAAGAATGTGCTAATGATTCGTTTGTTGGTGTTCCTGAGCGAGTTCGTTCATTGTTGTTAGAATTTACTGATGTGTTTCCAGTTGAGATGCATATCGTCCTTTCTCCATCACAAAACATCCAACATTAGATTGGTTTGTTTTTTGTTGCTAGCCTACCTAACCGTCCTCACTACATAATGAGTCTGAAAGAGTATGAGGAGCTGATGAGGCAAGTCGATGAGTTATTCACTAAGGTTCACGTGCTTGAAAGCCTTAGTCTTTGTGCAATCCCGACATTGTTAATACCCAAGAAAGATGGATCGATGCGGATGTGTATGGATAGTCGAGCTATCAATAAGATTACAGTCAGGTACCATTCTCTCATATCCAGACTCGATGACTTGTTAGATCAACTGAGTGGAGCAAAAGTGTTCCCGATGTGGACTTGAAAAACGGGTATCACCAAATCCGCATCCGAATGAGAGACAAGTACAAAACTACTTTCAAAACCCGGGAAGGTTTGTTTAAGTGGACGTTAATTCCCTTTGGCCTTTCTAATTCACCTAGTACTTTCATGCGCATTATAAACCATGTTTTTCGTTCCTTTATTGGTAAATTCTTGGTTGTCTATTTTCATGACATACTGATTTATAGCATTAGCGAAGAACGTCATTTAGAGTATCTGTGTGAGGTCTTATGTATCCTGAGGTGCGATAAATTGTATTGTGGGTTGAACAAGTGTTCTTTTCTAACAGACTCCGTCATCTTTATGGGGTATGTAGTATCGAAAGATGGGCTGTCAGTGGATCAATCTAAAATAACAAGAGTTCGTGAGTGGCAACCACATATATCTATCATCGAGGTGCGATCTTTTCATGGGTTGGTATCATTTTATCAATGATTTATTCACAACTTTAGCACTATCATGGCACATATTACCGATTGCATAAAATGGAAAACCTTTTGTTGGACTCTAGAGGCAGCAACGACATTTGAAGAAACTAAGGTACGTCTGACCAACGCACCTATACTAGTCTTACCTGACTTTTCTACAAGATTTGAGTTATATTTTCATGCATCTGGAATGGATATTGGGGTTGTGCTGAGCCAACTGGGGCGCCCGGTCTCCTACTTTAGTGAGAAGTTAAGTGGGGCCAAACTCAACTACAACACTTACGAAGTCGAGTTCTACGTAGTGGTTCGGGCTTTGAAATACTGTAGTTCACATTTGTCCTACAATGATTTTGTACTATATACTGATTACGATTCATTGAAGTATCTAAAGAGTCAAGACAAACTCTTTACACACCACGCGCGATGGGAAATATTTACCCAACAGTTCACTTTTTCTAATTAAGCATACATCGGGGGCAGTCAACCACGTATCTGATGCTTTGAGTAAGTGGAGTATGATGATACGTTTGGAAATAAAGGTTGTTAGTTTTGAGATGATGAAAGATTTACTCGCTATCGATCCGTATTTTGGTCCTATCTTGGAAGATGTTGGGCGTGTTTGAGGACTAATTTTTCAGTGAGCAATGGTTATATGTTTAAATATAATCTATTATATATTCCTGCTGAAAGTTTTAGATTATTGATAGTGCATGAGAAGCATAATTTAAGGCATGATGGTCGGGATCAAACCCTACATTCTACTATCACCAGTTTTATTGGTCTCACTTGAAGCGGGATGTTGTTCATTGCGTGGCTATGTGTCGTATTTGTCAGATGATGAAAGGTACGACTTATAATATTGGTCTCTACCTATTGGTACCTATACCAAAAGGACCATGTCGAAGTGTGAGCATGGAATTTTTTGTTAAATTTCCTAGAACGCAACAAGGTAATGATTATGTATTCATGGCTGTTGACATGTTTTCTAAGATGGTTCACTTTATCGCATGTAAGAAAAAAACGGATTCCGTGAATGTCGCGACTCTGTACTTTAGAGAGGTCTACCGTCTATATGTTTTGCCTATGAACATCGTCTCTGACCGAGATCCTCGGTTTGTTGGTTATTTTTGGAGGAGTTTATGGTGCCTTACGAATATGACACTGAGCTTTAGCAGTGCCTATCACCGACAGCCGGATAGACAGACATAGGTAACAAACCAGACTTTGGGAAACATGTTACGTAATAGAGGTGGCTAGAAACTTAAATTCGTGAGATTCAAGGCTCTATCATGTTGAGTTCGCCTACAACATACACCACAAAAGAAGTACAAGACATAGTCCGTTCATGGTGGTCTATGACTACAATCCAAGAGATTATATGGACTCATATAATTTTAGCTATATACAAGTTTCCTGTCAGCGGCAAGATTACGATTGCTGAGTTATGGGAAATCATGAGACTGCGAGGAAATATCTTGAGGGCACGAGTACAAAATTTAAAGTTGTTACACACAAAAAATGTCGCCTAGTTGAGTTTGAAGTGGGCGATTCTGTGTGGGTTGTCTTGACATAGATCATTACCTTGAACATGAGATCAACAAGTTGGCTGCAAAGAAGGTGGGTCCGTATGAATTTGTGGAAAATACTAACCCAATTGCATGCAGGTAGATATATTCCTTAGCAAAATATTTAGCGATTGCTCAACTGTTTTTGCTACTCGAACAGCTAAAGCGAGCTACTTAGCGATTGTTCTAAGCGGACTTAAGCTTGTTTTAAATATTAATTCTATGATAAATTATGTGATCTTCCAGAGACTCGTCCTCCAATGACTTGACCAGTCTCGATAACAACGGCCGAAGATCGAGAATTATTATCGTGTTTATTTCTTACGTTCTCGCCACCATATCAAAATCATCAAAAATATAATAAGAAAGTTTTAAATTTATTAGAAATTTCTATTTCCAACAATAACATGAATGATAAAAATAACAAACTAACCTCAAGAATGCCTTTACTAAGCGAATACCAAACACGATGAAATTTTCGGGAAAAAACGTGGTCAATTTATTTTCACCATTTGATTTAGGCAATATTTCTCAAGTGACAAAAGATTTCTTCCTCAAGATATGCTTATCCGCAAAGAGACAAGGGTTGCTTGAAAATATGTAACATAACACGTGGGCATGAAAAATCATTCTACGCATATTAAAAAAATTGTAGTGTTGAAATTCCCATCTCTGGAAATAGTTGCCTCAAGTAAAGGTTTGTTTATCTTCCAAAAGTCGGTGACAAAGATAAAATTTCTCTACGATCCCTTCTCAGAATCCGAAATATGTGCTACCGCCTTGTACTAGTTAGGGATAAACATATAGTATTATGAACTATTTTTATGAGTTTATTGTCATAATAGTCAACATATGTTCCAAAGCAAAGAGAAACTTTCTATAATTTGCGACCATAATCCCACATTTCTACATCAACTAGCTCAAATATATTCCATAGAATCGGAATAAATTTAGTAACTTCGGATGCAATAAAGTATACAATTCTACATCCAGTACGCAAGTGAAGAAAATATACAATCCCTACAGATGTAGATGTAGAGATATTATACTACGATCAAACGTTTATCGAGGCACCGCTTCTCTCTCACACCAAATGGCTCTTGAATGATTATCACTGGTACAAACACATCCAAATTCATCTGAATATTTTCCCCGCAGTTTATGTAACCATAATGATCTCGGGGGATTCACCTAATGATACAATCCCTCGTATAAAAAAACTGAAACGCATGACCTCTAGATATTTTGCTTTGGTGTTTTATTTTTCGTGTGATCAAATTTACATGGAACTATTTTTTTTGGGATATTTTCATACCATCAAGTATAGAAGAGAATAAATTTGTTTTTTAGCACGAATTCATGAGAACGATTGTGATTTAGTAAAATATAGAATCAAGGAAAAATATAAAGCAATGAAGTATTTCCATTTATAAAATAATACTTTATCATCTTGATCAATATTGCGTGACTAAACTAACACATGTGAAAATCCTTTTAACGGTATAATCGTCAATCAAAACGATCTTTTTTTCTATGTGAAACCCTTCACACGATAAGTCTCTTGTAACTTTCTAGGAAATCTCTACTTTCCATCAAGGACTTGACTATAACTTGAATTACTTTCAAAGGCTATAACAAATCCAAAAACACTTGTAGAACCCTTTCACTTTTGTGAATTTAATTTTTTGGATAATAATATTTTTATTTTTTCACCTTAGATTATTAGGGAAACCCACTTACATAAAATTACCAACATTGACTTTCACTTCAAGAACACATACTAATTCTTCTAGTAACATACTACTTATTTATGTACTTTTTTACTTTCGTTAAAATTAAGTACTTTTTTACTTTCGTTAAAATTAAGTTATTTTCCTCATGACGGTTTTGGCCTGTAATTAATTTTTAACGAGGCATAAGTAGGGTCAACATCGAATCAAGATATCTGGATTCATACATTTTAGCTATAGGTAACTAGGATCGACAAAGGGTGAGACTATCAAGACGTGAAGATCAGTTCAAATCAATAGCAGTCAGTACTAACCATTCACTTCAAAGATTAATAAAAACAAGAAGATTGACTTCTCATTAGAACCAAACCATTAACATGGTCTTACTTTCTCTTCAACTTAAGGTTCAAGTCTTGACTACTCAGCCGAACCCACAACCCGTACTTTTTCGGATTCGTCAAATATGAGATATAAACACAATACTAGTTCAGCGTTACATGGACTATTCATCAACATTTTCTACTTTTCTCTCCCTTTATTTGCAATAACTAAAGTGGTTGCAGATAAAGGTTATATACATAACTCAATATAACCCTAGTTTATAAAGGGCAAGGTTAAGTACATAAATTCTTAAACAATATATATTACGATTAGATCCAGTTAAACTAGGATTTAATGGACATTTAATATGTAATTAATGTATTATATCTTATATAATGTAGCATTATAAACAAGAACTACACTTAGAAGCTGGAAACTAAACTAAAATTTAATCATTTGACTACACAAATCTCTAGTTTCTCTGAACTTGATATCATTAGTCTGATTACTTCATCCGAACAATTCTACTCCTTATAATGATAACTACCATTTTATAAACCATATCTATTTCTAATATATAAGATATTTTTTCGTATTTTCTAAAAAGAAAAAGATATATATAACTTTACAAATTATGTACGGGTTAAAAATATTTTTCATTCCTTATATAAGAAAAGAACGTGTTACAAAAGAAACGTTTGATTGTTAGAACTTAGGTTGTATTACATCATACCTTTTCATGTTTGCATTTGGGGTGCAGACTTTTGTTTCCCGTTTGGCTATGATTGTTGGTGGCTTACAATAAAGGTGTTAGTTTTTATTCTACTTACATATCGATTTGTGGGATTCAATGTTCCTTTACTAAAAGACCCAAATATCAACCATCCATAAAATCAATTTCAAGATAATTAACCAAATAATTTCAGAAACTCAATTCACCATCAGTGTTTCACCAATTAGTTAACCAAATAAAATACAAAATTATTCACAAAATACAATAAATTTTCAAATAAATCAACACACAAGAATTATTTTACGTAAAAAACCCCGGTCTGATGTGAACATTAAACAACCACGATGATGTAGTTTATTTTGGAATGAGGGTAATTTTGTCAGGTGTTTTAGAGAATTTCAAAGGTATTAAGTGTTTGGGTGTTTTGTAGTGAGAGATTTAAGCTACCTCATTGTATTAAATATTCATTATCCTCATTAATGAAAGTGGTTGGGTATTTATACCCTTAATTATGGACCCATGGGCTTTCGGGTCAAGTTTGTAAAACCGGGTCGAGTTTAAAGACCCATTAGTTTTTAAGTAGATTAGCACCTAGCTTAGTCAAAAGGTGTTTAGTGTTTTAGTACGTTTGTCCTGTCCGGATAGTTCAATGAGCAGTGGTGAGTATTTTCGGACTCACAGTAGCCCTTTTTTTAGGTTTTGTCAAAAATATTTGGCAGGACTAAAAAACTCATTTAGCCAATAACAAAATTTTCCGGATCACTCATGTATTCAGTTCAAGGTTTATCCGGACTGAATCCTTCTCAGAGTTCCGAGAGTTTTGCTCTAGATCTTGGGACACATGTCGCACTTTGATTCGACCTACCATATGTTTTCTTCCTAGAACGGCACTTCCACTATGCCCAAAAAGCAACTCCTGCATTTAATTTTTCTTACGCCAGTGCCGTCTTCAATCACTACCTTAGTCTCTTCATTTTCTCGTAGGTATCAGTAACTTTTTGCTTCACTAGTATAAATTATTTTCCTTTACTGCTTCACTATCTTCATCACTTTGCAATTTCTTCTTCTCAAAGATTTTTACCTCTCCTTTCAAAACTTTTCTTGGGTAGTTTTATATTCACAAGGAGAAACGCTCTCGTGAAAAATGGTTGGCTAAATCTTTCTAAACTAGAAAAAGTGTAAAAAGTTGAACGTGAGAGACGTATCGCTACTGGCCTTCCAGTCTCTCCAAGCAGTAAACTTGATTCACCATCCTTAGAAGCTGATCAAGGATCATCCTCTGCCAAAAACACAAAACCTAGACATTTATTCCAACCAAACCTCTCGCCAATTCCTTCAGGCTCCTCGGTTCAGGAGTCCCAGCCTTCTACCGTGGAAGAGAAAGCAGGATCGAGTGTTAGAAAGCTTTTTCCATTTACTGCTATGGGGTCAGACGTTGACAAATCCCCCGAGAAAAGTAACCCTCGCCGGAAACTGCGCCTGGTAAAAGGCCAAGCAACTGGCTCACAACCCAAGTCCTCCAAAACAGGGCCCTCCAAGTCTGGAGCCAAAGATAAAGCCTCCGGATCGGAGGCATCTATCAGTTCCCTAAGAGACAAACCCTCAGGATCCGAGGCTACCAAAATAAATTCGCATACCAAGTCCTCCGGAGCTGAGCCCTAACCGGACACCAGACCCTTAAGAGAGACTGATGCTCAACCATCCAGACAAACTGCTGAGCCACAAACTAGCACCCTCCCATCCCCAAAGACTGATAAACATTCCACAGTGATGGAAGAGGTGATGGAGGATAGCGTCGAAGAGGCTCCATTTGAAACTGAGACTTCCGGGCAGACTGAAGATGCTGCCTCTAATAAAAAGGGGAAAGGCAAGGAGAAAGTTTGCATGACCCATCCGGATCTGCCGGAGAGTCTGGAAGGCAAAGTGGGACCTTGTTTTCACAAGGTCCATGTGAAGTATCTGATGGCCATGCAAAACATTAATTATGTCTATACTCACACCGCTGAGCTGGTCCGTATCCGAACCAAGTGGGGGATCTCTGAGTTAGTTAAGGTGAGGATACCAGTCACACCGGAGACTCTGATGTACTGCAAGCTCAACGAGATCATCATCTATACTGAGATGTTCAACTAGGGGCTCAGATTCCCCTTGAGTATAGAAATAGAAAGGTATTTCCACCTGATCAAACTCTGTCCAAGTCAACTGAGTCTCAATGCTTGGTATACTCTCATCGCCTGCATTATCGCGTCAAAGTTGTCCGGTATTCCTCTCTCAATGGAGCGGTTTGCTGCAGTGGCCAGCCTTTGTAAAAACCACCATATCCCATTCTACCACTTCAATATGGGAGACGACTTTAAAGTGGTGGATGACCTGCTTGAATCAGAGAAAAACTGGAAGACCAAGTTTCTATTCATTAGTGAGACGTGGGAGAATGGGAGAAAAATCATGGCTGGTGGTAACCCTAGTATGCTCACCAACAGGTGGAAAAGCTCAGGTAAGTATTTTACTTTGTTTGTCTTTCTCATTTTGCAAAAAAAAATTATCCCTGAATTACTTTTTCTTTTATATCAGTATTGCCGAAGGAGTTCTCCGACTATGTGGAGGAGGGGCAGACCATGTGTGCCAAATTAAATACATGGGCTGCCAATACTGCTTTACCTCAAGCAACTTGGTGAGGTCCCACCTATGGAACGCAACGGGCGTGAGAGACCTCACTTGGGAGGAGTTGACTACACCACCTCTTCCGACCGTTATCCTTAAGAGAATGGAAGCGAAAGACGGTAAATTGGCCTTGCCCTCCAGAGCCAAAGCCCCAAGAAAAATGAAAGGGAAGAAGGGCAAGAAAAAGAATCCTACAGTAGAGGCCGTTCAGGGTGCTGCAGAGGAGGTTGAGCAGGAGAGCCAATGAGAGTAGTTCGAAAGAGGGATTGATACTACTTTGCTTAAAGTAGTTGAGGACGAGTCCATTAAGGAGGCAAGAAAACCCCAAAACCAACCAAGGCCTCCTAAAAAGGATCGAAAGAGAGGAGCTAGCAGCGATGAGAAGATAGCTAAAAAGAAGAAGGTCTCCTTGGGGGGATGAAGTAGTCCTCCACCCTTCAGAGCCTCTACCTCCAGCCGATCTAACTGACCCCACCCTGGCAGAGAAATTCCCCACCGATCTACACACCAGAGAGGGTACCGGAGGAGATTTGGAAGGAGTAGACATTATAGGCCTCCATAATATTGGCATTTATTTCAGAGAGTTTGATAAAGACGACTTTGTTAGCCCCTACCTTCCTTCAAGTTCCTCCCATATGGTGACTTTTAATGGTAAGTCCTTCACTGTTTCAGGGGAAAATGATTCGGTGACTCACTCTCTGTTGGGCCATATTCAGCCAGTGCTCAATTTAGAGAGGCAAGTAAAGAGTCAGTCAACCCTCATCAACACCTTCAACCCTGACAAGGAGAGTTTGTCCACTAACCTCTTTAATGCCAACCAGAGTATTGAGGAATTGAAGAAGGAGCTTGAGGAGTTGAGGAAGGAGAAAGAAGATCTGGAAACCAAGGTGGTCACTTCGGAGACAGCTAACACAGAGCTCCGAACCAAATGCTCCGAATTGGAAAGAGATCTTTTCACCTTGAAGGGAGATATGAAGATCAAGGATGATGCCATCCAAACCTTGTCCACTGACAAGACTTCTCTCGAAGAGGCTGTGTCCAGGGTCACCAAGGAGAAAGATGACTTGGTGAAAGAGCAGGAATAGAAAATTCAGGCCAAGATCGATGCGTATACCAATACGGTGATAGACTCCCTGGAAGTAAGAGGTGCAGAGGTGAAATCTGGCATGGTACTTCTTGTCCACCAGAAATTTCCAAAGCGAACCCTTGGAGATTTATAGAGATATGTAGAGTATGAGGACCTCCTGTTTCATACTATGGTATAAGGTGATCGCCATGGCTATAGTAGTGGAATAGATTCCATTGATGATGAAGAAAGAACCGAAGAGAGTTCTAGTGATGAATCCAAAGATCCCAAGAAGAAAGACGATGAAGGAACATCGAAGGGGAATTAGCCTTGATATTTTAACTATATTTTCTTATTTTGTTTTTCTTATCCTTATGAAATACTAAAGTCCTTGGATGACCAAGGCATTTTTGTAACTGCGTCCGGTTTGAGTCCGGTTAAGCTTTTATTTAAACTCAAAGTCCTTGGATGGCCAAGGGATATTTTATATTTTAATATCATCATCCGGTTTTAGCCTGAAAGGTTTACTTTGCTAATTTTTTTTCTTTGTTTCATATTCGCTCAATTTTGAACGACTGATGTTTAATGAGCCCCTATTTATTTTACAAGTATTTAAGATGAGAGTGTTTAAAATCTCCGATGACAAATGTTAAATGGTCATCATTCCACCAGATCAGTCCGATCTGCCAAAGATCCTTAGAAGACTTTAAAGAAACTGTAAATCAAATCACTCCGAATATTTTAAGAAGGCATCAAATTTTTTTAAAAAACCCGAACACCTCATTAAAACCTCCCCGCGCCACCAGGGTAGGAAAGAGTATGCCTCCTAATATTTACATGGACTTTAAACAAGTAAATATTTATATAGTTTTCATTCCAGATATAACCGGAGGTGTTCAATGTTCCAAGCGTGGTTTAAGATTCTTCCATCTTTGTCTTGAATCCTCTATGTCCCATGCTTAAGTTTTCTGGAGACCTCATAGGGCCCTTCCCAGTTTAGAGCTAGTTTACCGAACTGCTTCTCCTTAGTATGCAAGAAGACTTTTCTCAATACTTTGTCCCCTGGTCGAAAATCCCTTCTTTTGAATTTGGAAACAAATCGGTTCCTCGTCAAACCTTGATAATGGATGGCTCTAAGATGAGGCTTAACTCTTTTTTCTTCTATTAAGTCCAATTGACTTCTGATTGCCACTTCATTAGCCTGTTCGGAAAAATTGTGGACTCTGTATAATGGAAGAGTTGCTTCTACAGGAGTAATACGATCCATCCCATATACCAAGGAAAAAGGAGATTCTTGTGTAGCAGCTCCAGAAGTAGTCCGGTATGCCCATAATACTTCTTGTAAATAGCTTGGCCACTTTCCTGCAACCCCTTCTAAATTCTTTTTGAGATCAGACATAATGGTTTTGTTTGCCACTTCAACTTGACCATTTTCTTGTGGGTGGAAAGGAGAAGAGAAGAAATGTTCAATTCTCCTAGAGGCACAAAAACTCTCCATATCCTTGTTATCAAATTGTGGCCCATTATCTGTGGTTATCTTTTGTGGAACCCCAAATCTGCAACAGATGTTAGACATAATAAATTTTATAACATCTTTTGAAGTAGTTCCTGCGAGGGGGGCTGCTTCTATCCACTTGGAAAAATAATCAATGCCTACAATAATAGTTCTGAACCCTCCAATGCCATTGTTAGAGGCCCTACTAAATCCAGTCCCCAACGAGCAAAAGGCACTGACTCAGAAATTGATTCCAGTGGGACAGCTGAGATATGAATTTCATTACCATATCTTTGGCATGGGTCACATTTCTTTACCAATTCCTTGGCATTTGCCATTATGCATGGCCAGTAGTATCCGGCCAACAAAACCCTTCGGGTTAAAGCTCTATAGCCATAGTGTGCTGATCCTTCACCATCATGTAGTTCGGATAGCACAATTTGGGACTCTTCAATCCCCAAACAACGCAGGAGATGTATACTAAATGACTTCTTGTAAACGGCGTCTTTTATGATTAAAAAACCACGAGCCCTATGCTTCATTTTCCTTGCCACAACTTTCTCCGGAGGCAAAACCCCATCAGAAATGTATTGAAGAAGGGGATATCTCCAGTCTTCGGGTTGAACCACTTGTATACTTAAACTTTCCTCCTCTTCCTTGCCCTGATTAGGTTGTATGGATGGACATTCTTGCACATGAATCCATGGGTAGGACTCAGAGTATGCTATGGTTGCCAAGAAGTCTGCTAGTGTGTTCTCCAATCTGGGTATGTGCTCATAGCTAACATTTTTTCAGTTAGTTGCCACTTCTTTAAGGATGAACAAATATTTAATAAATGGCTCTTTTTTTGGCTCAGATTGACCTTGGGCATGATGGATAAGAAGCTGAGAATCACTCATTAACCTGACTCTTTTAGCCCCACACAGAAAGGCTAATTTCAGACCAGCTATATCAGCTTCATATTCAGACTCATTGTTAGAAGCCCTAAAATCAAAACATATAGCTTGGTATAACTTATCGTCATACATAGAGGTTAAACATATCCCAGCACTAGAGCCCATGGTACTTGATCCACCATCTGTCCGAACAACCCATACCTTCTTAGTTTTTTCCTCTGTAGTTTGCTTAGTACTTCTGTCTCAATGGAATTCAACCGGGAAATCAGCAACAGATTGAGCTTTGATTGCAGTCCGAGGGGCGAAATCAATATCATAATCACCCAATTCTACTGACCATTTGGTCATTCTGCTTGATATGTCTGCCTTCTGAAGAACATTTTTTAAAGGAAAAGACATTCGGACGATAATAGAATGGGACTGAAAATAAGGCCTCATTTTCTTGGTAGCAATTACCAAAGCTAATGCTAGGTTTTTCAAGTTTTAAGTACCTTTTTTCAGCAAGCATCAGGCTCTTGATGATGTAATACACCGGATGAGGATAACTATCCACCTCTCTTACTAGCACCGCACTTATAGCACATTCGGACACTGCTAAATATATATACAATGTCTCTCAATCAATAGGTTTGTAGAGAGTTTTGGGGGAAGATAAATGCTTTTTTATTTTATTGAACGCCTGGTCGCACTGTGGAGACCAGTTAAAGTCTTTAGCACCCTTTAAAGTCTGGAAAATGGGGCACACCTATCCGAGGACCTTGAGATAAAATGATTTAAAGCAGCTAACCTTCATGTCAACCTTTGCACTTCTTTAATATTCCAAGGAGGATCCATTTGCAATAAGGCATCAAGCTGGTCTGGATCAGGCTGTATCCCTTTCTCACTTATCACATACCCCAGAAACTTTCTGGACTGCACCCCAAAAACACATTTTTTCTGGATTTAATTTTAAATTAACCTTTGTTAAGTTGGGAAACGTTTCCTGAAGATCTGCTAAGTGTAATTCTTATTCCACACTCTTTACCATCATGTGATCAATATATACTTCCATATTCCTCCCAATTTGATCAACGAATGTTTTATTTACCAACCTTTGATAGGTAGCCCCATCATTCTTCAACCCAAAAGGCATGACCTTGTAACAATGGAGGCCTCTATCTGTAACAAAAGTAGGTTTGTTCCTGGTCCTTCGGATCCACTTGTATCTGATTATAACCGGAGAAGGCATCCATGAAGGACAATAACTTATTCCCAGAAGTGGAGTCTACCAACTGATCTATCCGGGGGACCTGATACAGATCTTTTGGGAAAGCCCTATTGAGGTCAGTAAAGTCGATACACATAAGCCATTTCCCATTCTTCTTCTTTACTAACACTGGATTGGTTGTCCATAAAGGATATTGAGACTCCTTTATATGCCCCATTTTGGTAAGTCGATCAACTTCTTGAACTATGACATCAACTTTTTCTTTAGAGAAAACTCTTCTTCTCTGCACAACAGGTGCTACATCTCTCCGGATGGATAATTGGTGTGATATAACATTCGTAGGCACTCTGGTTACATCAGCATTACACCAAGAAAAAACCTGTTGGTGGTTTACCAAAAAAGATAACACTTTACTCTTCAATTCTGGTGTCCTCTTAGATCCAATTTTGACATTTCTTCCTTCACCCAGAGAGTGGGTTTCAACCTCTTCAATTGGTATCAAAACACCAAGGGTCTCTTTGGGGTCATTAATTTCACCCTCACCCCCAGAAGGCCCCAAAAAATGCTAATCTTCTTTTACTCGGACTGTCCTCAAAGTTTTAGGGGCAAGCGCAGTTGCATAACATTCCCTTGCTATCTTTTGGCTACTCTGGACAACTCCCACTTATCCTTGAACAACATATCTTAAACATTGGTGAACTGTTGAAGCCACAGCATGCATCCTGAAGAGCCAAGATATTCCCAAGATCGCATTGTAACACGTGGGACAATCTACCACAACGAAAAGTACCCTTACCATTTTCTTGAAAGGGCCCTTGCCCAACAAAAACTCCTCCTCAAACTCCACCACGTCCGCAAAGCTTCCAGTAAAACCCAAAATGGACCTGTTCGAATGCTGAATCACTGCCGCATTCTTTATCTGTTTATAGGAACTTAAAAAGAGGATGTTGGCTGAGCTGCCAGTGTCAACCAAAATTCATCTAATGTCATTGCCCCCAATCGATGCTCCTATCACCACAACATCTTCATGAGGACCAGCTATGTCCCTTAAGTCATCTTCATTGATAACAATAAAGAGGAAATGAATTTGGGATTGCTAGGAGAACATACCTCCCTCTAACTGAGTAGCCAGAGTGTGAACATGCCTCTTCCTTGAAGAAGGAGTTGGTGCAGTCATTGTGTCTCCCCCAAATATAGTGAGTGACTCAACAAAACTTATGTGCCCATATACTGACTTGGTATGTTCTGTTATAACACCCACCTTATTCCAGGCTGGATCAGGATCCAAATAGTCTGATTCTACATCAAATCTTTCAAAAATTACCATGGCCCCGTCCGGAGCCGATGGCTCTGCATTGTTTGTTGGGCCAGTCCGATGAGCATTATCATGCCTATTCTTACTTCTTCTCTTGAAATAAGCACCTAATTTTCCTCTTCCAATCATATTCTGCACCTCTTGTTTCAAAGCGATGCAATCTTCTATGTTATGGCCAATATCATGATGATATTGACAGAAACAAGTATTACGGCTTTCCCTAGGAGATTGAAGCGCTGCCAGCTTCCTAAAATGTACCTCATCTTTTGTTTTATCATAGATGGTTACCACATTCTCTTTTAATTCAGCGAACCACTCCGGTTGGACCCAAGGTCCTCGTTTATTTCGAGACTGCTGGCTCTGAGCTGGAGCTGGGTGAGATTGAGCCTTGTCCCTGTTGGGACCCTGTCCGGCCTCCTTAGCCTTGTATCCGGACTGATTCTGGTTTGGTGCAGCTGGGGCAGATCTCACTTTCCTGTGCACCATAGTATTTTTCGTTTCATCTACATTGATTTGCTTTCCCACCTGGTTCAGTAAACCACCCCACGTCATGGCCTTCTTCCTGGTTACCAAATCGGCCAGATTCCCAAGGTTTAATCCTTGTCTCAGAGAAACTATTGCTACCTGTTCAAAGCAATCAGCTAACCCATTCTTTATGTTCACGAATCGGTTTATATAGTCTTTTAGTGATCCATTTGGCTCTTGGGCACAATGGATAATAGTGTCTCCATTGCCATTCACCTCCTTACTTCCAACAAACTACCTCCGGAAGGCCACCTAAAACGTATCAAAGTTTCTGATGCATCCTTGTGGCAGGCTATTGTACCATTTCAGAGCACTCCCCGTAAAATATTGAGAGAAGGCTCTACAGAGCAATTTGTCATCATCGTTAAAATTTATCATAAATTTTTTAAATTGTTCCAGATGATTGTTCGGATCCTTGCTCTCATCATACTTTTCCATCTTAGTACTATCAAACCTCTTAGGAAGGTTTTCGGACAGTATTTTGGACGACAAAGGATATTGTCTCCAATTTCGGCCACAACTAAAGATAGTGTCTTCATTAGGTGTTATAAAAATACCTAGCTCATCATGGAAAGCGAAAGGATCCATCAACAGCTGATCCACATGCCTCCGGCTATGGCTGTGGCTGTGAGACGACCCTTTTACCGGATGCCTTTTCAACCTTTCATGCATGTCCCTCTTTCTTGAATATTTTTTAACCAACTTTTTCTTCTTCTTGGATCTGCCCTCATCACTACTGGATGACAGGGGCTCCTCAAGTTCATCCTCATTCGAGGAGGTACTAGAAGACTCAGACTCTGAGTTCTCCACCGGTTTAGACCGGTGAGACTTCTTGGAGCTGACACGGGTCTTTTTAGTACTCAAGTGAGTCTTTGCTGATGGGTCATTCTCCCTTGGATTGTCAGTGTGGTGAATGGCTGACACTTTTGATTTTTATTTCAAGCCTAACTCCGCCTTTTCAGCAGCTCTCAAGGCTTCTATTTCAACTTTCAGCCTGTCTCGTTCTTCGATTCTATACTCATCGTTCTCTCCCACCACCTCTATCATAGGTGGTGGAACTGCTTGCTCGTCCGGATTCATCAGAACTGGTTTTTCTTGCTGGTTTTGAATTCTAGATTCAGGCACCTTCTTCTCCCACTATGGTCGCCAATTTGGTGTGGTTTATTTTGGACTAAGGGTAATTTCGTCAGGTATTTTAGAGAATTTCAAAGGTATTAAATGTTTGGGTGTTTTGTAGTGAGAGATTTAAGCTGCCTGGTTGTATTAAATGTTCATTAACCTCATTAATGAAAGTGGTTGGGTATTTATACCCTTAATTATAGACCCATGGGCTTTCGGGTTAAGTTTGTAAAACTGGGTCGAGTTTAAAGACCCATTAGTTTTGAAGTAGATTATCACCTAGCTTAGTCAAAAGGTGTTTAGTGTTTTAGTACTTTTGTCATATCCGGATAGTTCAGTGGGCAACTATTGTCCGAATTACCCCGGTCCGGTTTTGTCAGTGAGCAGTGTGAGTATTTCCGGACTCATCACACGAGAATTATGAAAAGTCCATCATAATAAAATTTTCTATTAATATAATAAGTTTATTGTACATGTATATCCAAATAAATCTAATAAATATCTACAACTGACCAATAATTTCAAGCATAATAAACTAACACGAAAATAAACAAAAGTGAAGAATATTACCAAATATATTGTCCTGTTCCAGCAATGTTTTCTCTCAAACCATAATACTAATTCATAATCCAACTTGTCACATTGAAGTATTAGATGTCCTGAAGATGTTATCCAAAATTAAGGAAAAAAAGAAATTATTTTCCCTTCGATCAACATTTTTTATTGTAGTTGCACATAGTATATCCGAAAACAAATTTGTTTTCTCTCTTATTGTATTTTGCACGTTGCTCTCTTTTGTCTTACCTCTATATATAACCATAGAAGATGAAAACCCTAAGTTATATAGTTAGACCAACTGGCTGAACTCTAATAATATTGTCCTTAATTCCATCACAGGGAAGATACCACCATAATGTGATCATGTGAACCTCATCCTGATGAGCTTACTACAAAGCTCACATTGCTTCCCGACACAGCTTTAGTCAACATGTTTGCACTATTTCTATCAGTGTGAAATTTCTTAAACTTTATTTTAATCATATCTAGTAACACATGATATTTCACATCAATACAATTGGTGCGTGCGTGATACATTGAATTATTAATCAAATTCATACCACATTGATTATCACAGAATGCTACATACTCATCATGCTTCAACCCCAACTCTTGAAGAAACCTCTTAAGGCAAAAAATCTTTTTGCATGCTGCCACTACTACAATATATTCTGCCTAAGTTGTTGCTAATGCGACACATTTTATAGTTTGGATTACCAAAAAATACCCCCTGAATATATTAACATATAACCTGAGATGGACGTTCGGTTATCACATAGTTTTAAAATATGCTGTTGTGATGTGCGGCGCTGTAGAGCGAGGTTGCATCACCTTGGGCCATAACAAAGCGCTCTGATTGATAAGGCGCCCGCCATAGCGACGCCTCATCCCTATGACGAGATTCCATAAGGTGCTTGTAGGATGGCGTCTTACATATTTTTACACAAAACTATCTATGCTCATCATTAATAATTCAAATTCCTTTATTTTTTTCGGAAATTAATATAAAAGTTATTACAAAAGATACAAAGAGAGAAGTAGTATGTTAACATATGTGTGTGACTTATATGATTTGGGTAAGTGTTTCTTCAAACTGATACTCATCTCAACATCTTGCCCGACTATCAATATATCATTTACGTATATAAGTATGATACATTGAATTATTATTCAAATTCATACCACTCTGATTATCACAGAATGCTACATACTCATCATGCTTTAACCCCAACTCTTGAAGGAACCTCTTAAGCCAACAAATCTTTTTGTATGCTGCCACTACTGCAATATATTCTGCCTCAGTTGTTGATAATGCTACACATTTTTATAGCTTGGATTACCAGAAAATACCCCCTGAATATATTAACATATAACCTGAGATGGACTTCCGGTTATCACATAGTTTTAAAATAAGCTGTTGTGATGTGCGGCGCTGTAAAGCGAGGTTGCATCACCTTGGGCCATAACAAAGCGCCATGATCGATAAGGCGCTCGCCGTAGCGACGCCTCATCCCTATGACGAGGTGCCATAAGGTGCTGGTAGGATGGCGTCTTACATACTTTTACACAAAACTATCCATTCTCATCATTAATAATTCAAATTCCTTTATTTTTTCAGAAATTAATATAAAAGTTGTTACAAAAGATACAAAGAGAGAAGTAGTATGTTAACATATGTGTGTGACTTATATGATTTGGGTAAGTGTTTCTTCAAACTCATAATCATCTCAACATCTTGCCCAACTATCAGTATATCATTTAATCCAATTCATATCACTCTGATTATCACAAAATGCTGCATACTCATCATGCTTCAACCCCAACTCTTGAAGGAACCTTTTAAGCCAAAAAATCTTTTTGCATGCTGCCACTACTGCAATATATTATGCCTCAGTTGTTGATAATGCTACACATTTTTATAGTTTGGCTTACCAGAAAATACCGCCCTTGAATATATTAACATATAACCTGAGATGGACTTCTGGTTATCACATAGTTTTAAAATAAGCTGCTGTGATGTGCGGCGCTGTAAAGCGAGGTTGCATCACCTTGGGCCATAACAAAGCGCCCCGATCGATAAGGCGCCCGCCGTAGCGACGCCTCATCCCTATGAAGAGGTGCCATAAGGTGCTGTTAGGACGGCGTCTTACATACGTTTATACAAAACTATCCATTCTCACCATTAATAATTCAAATTTCTTTATTTTTTTTTCAGAAATTAATATAAAAGTTGTTACAAAAGATATAGAGAGATAAGTAGTATGTTAACATATGTGTGTGACTTATATCATTTGGGTAAGTCTTTCTTCAAACTCATAATCATCTAAACATCTTGCCCGACTATCAATATATCAATTACATATAGAAGAAGTATGATGAAATTTCCTACATGAAACTTTATGAAATAAACACAAGGATCAACAAGAGTTCGTTTGTAACTATTATTTATCATAAACGAGTCAATTTTTTTATACCATTTCTTAACACCTATTTAAGTCTATACAAACTTTTCATCATCTTACAAATAAACTTGCCATCAGCTTACAAACAAACGTTTCTTTTATTTTTCTTCAAAACGTTCAGGCGACTCCATGTCGATTTCCTCATGAAAGTCACCAGGTGGGTTTTAGATCAAGTTTTTTAAAATCAATATTAAGACTTGTAGTTTAACCCCACACAGTTGTGATAGAACTCATCTTGAAAATAATAGAGAAAATGTAATCAAAATAAATTCCATATTTATGATTGCGTCCTTTTACCATCTCTCTTGTTTTTAAAAACTCCTCTATTTTTTAAGAATTTATTTCTATTATGAGGTTTCACTAGCTTATAAGTTTCATTATTTCTCAAAGAATTCATATCTTCTTTCACATGAGTTGTAGATTGCTCTCCTTGCTCATGAACTTCTTCATCATGAAGTTTTTCCTCAAATAAGGTCTTATTAGAGTCATCATCATCAACATTATCTTATAAATCACCATCGGGTAGCACATCCGAAATATCATGAAGAACCACCTCAACATTCTTATTTGTTGGCTGATTTACACAAGGAATAATAGATGAAAAAATATCATAAGTAGTATTAAAAGGTATATCAAAAGTAGAAGTGAACCTTATACTCGAAAGATTTGCACCCTTTTGGTGCTATAGAAATACCACATCTTTACTTCTCACTACTTTATTCTTATCAAGATGATATAATCTAAAACCATACTCTTCATCACCATATCCAACAAATAAACAAAATATAAATCTTCAAATCAAGTTTGGATTTCTTTTACTTTGGAACATACATGTATGTCTTGAACCCAAAAGTTCTAGGAAACGATGGATTGGGGCTCCAAGAAACCAAAAAAGAGCTTCTTGGTTTCTAGGCCATAATAGCAACCCGAATATCGGGTTTATTCTTCTCTTCCCCTTTCTCATCACCATTTCTCCCCTTTCTACTATTACTAATCCCTAGAATTTCCATGGCGAACCCAATTTTTTTTCTTCCTCTCGAAGAACAAACAGATCATACTCCTCATCAGAACTACAAAATTACCAACAATCAAGAAAGAAATAGAGTTTAATCAAAGATTTTCTACAATCCAGCTCCACCATCGAGACATGCAACAACCAGTTGGATCAATCGAGGGATTTTTCAACAATCTGATCTTCGAAGATGTCCCAGTCCATTAACAAAAGACTACCACAAAGGTTTCCTATGCTGATATGATGAAAAACCCCAGGAAGGAGAGCCCAGAGGCAAATCGAGGAAGCACAAAGGGATTCTTGCATGAAAAAGTCTCCTGTGGAGATGAAGATGACTACAAATTCGTCAAAATTAAAGAATCAGATAAGTCAATTCTTTCCACTCTTTCTAAAACCACGTTGATTGGGAAGTTCTCTTATGGTTCCCCTTGTGTGAATGAATTTAGGTCATTCTTTGCATCATTTAGATTCTTAAGAAATTTCAGTGCATATACATAGGACAGTACTCATTTAAAATTCTAAAATGGACCACTGATTTTCACCCTAAAAGGGAGTCTCCTATGACTCCCGTTTGGATTTATTTTCCTAAAATCCCTGAACTAATGTACAACCCTGATACCATTAATCACATTGCTAAGGCAATTGGATTTCCTTTGGAAGTTTGGATCCCCAACAGAAACCATGCAAGCTTTAACATATGTAAATCTTGGACAGTAGTAGACCTTTCAAGTCTCCTTCCCCAAAGACTTTAGATAAGCTTTGGAGATCAAGATGGTTTTTGGCAGGATGTCATTTATAAGGACATCTCTGCTTATGTAAAAACTATAAACATATCGGTCATGGTGAGAAGTCTTACAAAATGGATGAATTTAAATTAAAAGACTCCCACAAAGTTACTAAAAAAGAACAAACTAAAGAATGAGAGATGGATCTCTAAGTTAAGATCCGTTATAGTGCCATCTAACAATGAATCGTCCTCTAACCTAGAACTTCAAACATTATCTCAAATTATAATAATATTGTGTCTACAGAAATTAATAATTCTCAAGTTAGTACAACCATAGTCCAAAATGAAAATCTCTTTACTAGACCAGACCTTATTATATCCAAACAGAAAATAATAAAGGAGAATAGCATTGTTTTTAATAAAAAAGATACTCCACCTGATGTTAATGAAAGTGATGTGATTGAAGCTATTTAATCCATCAATTTAAGTAACACATTTAACATTGTGAATGAAGAGAACCTCTCTGAAAATGAATCTTATGACCTCATTAGTGACAAACCTAACTTAAGTCTCCCTCAGTCCCCAGTTACCAAACATATAGAAATAAAAGAACCTAAAAGTCTAAGGAAAACAAATAGGAAAAAGATCAAAAGTTTTAAAAATGATCTCATTAACGAGCCACTTAACTTCAAAGGATCTGTTAGATCCTCAAAAATCATTAAAAATGACTTATACATTTTTAAATTGGAATACCAGAGGTGTTGGGAATCAAAACACTATAAGAAGAATAAAACACATTGTAAAAAAATATTCAATAGATGTCATAGTGCTTCAAGAGCCTATGATATGTATTGATAAGATAGAAAAAACTTCTAAGAAACTTGGTTTTGAACATTCTTTTGGCAATATAAATAATAAAGTTTGGTTGTTTTGGAGAAAATCTTATAAAATTGAAATAATATTAAATTGTGATCAACTTGTCCACACTATGGCACATCAATATGCTTCTTTGAAAGAAGTATTGGTTACCATAGTGTATGCAAAATGAAATAGACTCCAAAGACTAACTCTTTGGGACCAAATGAGAAACTTGTCTGAAACTAATGACCTTTGGCTTGTTGTTGGAGATTTTAACAAAATGTCCAATGCAAGTGAACAATTAAACTGCGCAACACTATGTATGAATGGAATGAAGGATTTTAATAACATGATTCTAGACTGCAAGCTTGAGGATCCTGGATTTTCAGGATCAAATTTCACTTGGACTAATAATCATAAGTAGAAACGTTCAGATAGGGTTTTACAGAATGATCATTGGAGAGATTATTTTGATATCACTAGGGTGAGGCATCTGACCAGAACTGGGTTAGATCACTCACCCTTAATAATTTATGTCTCAACCTTGTCAACAGAACATAAACCATCATTTAGATTTTAAAATATGTGGTTAAGTCATCAGGATTTTGTGACCACTGTGGAAAATAATTGGAACTTGTTTATAGATACTTCACCATTTACCAACTCACCTATACATTTATTTTGGTTTAAACTCAAGAGGATTAAAAACCATTTAAAAATCTGGAATAAAGAAGTTTTCGGTAACATATTTTATTGTATTGAAAAGACTGAAGAGGAAATTAATATAACTGAAAGAATCTTAGAACATTCTTACTCCATTGAGAATAATAAGAAACTGTCATAGTTAAAGGCTAAACATCTTGTTTTTCTTGCCAGAGAAGAGACCTTCTGACAGCAAAAGAGTGCTTCAACTTGGTTAAAAGATGGATATAATAATACTAAAATCTTTCAAAACTTTGTTAAGAAAAGGAGAAACAGGAACAGAATAAATGAGATCATTGACAACAATATCCTAATAGAAGATTAAAAACTAATAGGAGAATCAGTTGTTAATTATTTTCAAGAGTTATTAAACAATAAAACTGATGGAACTGTTCCTGAATTTCCATCTGACATAATCGCAAGATTAATAAATGACCAGGATAATAGTTCTCAATTAGTTAATCATACATTAGATGAGATATATCTAGTTATTAAGAGCCTGAATAGTTGTAGTGTCTCTGGAGTTGATGGCTTCAACTCCGGATTCTATCAAAAATATTGGTCAATCATTAAAGAAGACGTAGTTAATGCAATTATTGCGTATTTTAATAAACCTATCTTTCTAAAATTCATGTTTGCAACCTCTATTTGTTTGATACCTAAAACAAACCCTACTAAAACTTGGTCAGATTTTAGACCAATAAGTTTTTGCTCTATTTTTAACAGAATCATTTCAAAACTGATAAATAATAGATTATTAACATGACTACCTAAACTAATTTCAAAAGAACAAGGTGCATATGTACCCAATAAAAAAATCCAGGATAACATTCTGATCACCCAAGAATTGGTACATGATCTCAACAAAAAATAAAGAGGTAGTAATATTATAATGAATCTTGGCATTTAAAAGGCTTTTGACAAATTGATTTTTACATTTATCTACAAAGTAATGCAATCTTTTGGTTTTAATAGCAGAGTAATCAATTTAATCACAAGAGGTATTAAAAAAAATCTATTCTGTTATTATAATGACACATCATATGGTTTCTTTAAATTCTCTAATGGAATCAGACAGGCGGATTCTCTATCCCCCTCTCTTTTTATTTTAGCAGAAGAATTTTTAATTAGGGGAATTAACAAAACTGTTATCTTAGACCCCTCAAATTACTTATAGAACTAGAGGTTCTCTAATGATCAACTGCCTAGCATTTGCAGATGATGTAGTTTTGTTTCTAAATGGCTCAATTAGGAATGTAAGAAAGATTTGTAGCTTCATGAATAACTATCAACTATTATATGGTCAACAAATTAACTTACAAAAAACAACTTTTATATCTCCATCAAATTTAACCAAACAACGTATTAATATTGTTGAACATGTCCTAGGATTCAATCATAGCTATCTACCCTTCAAATATTTAGGTATACCTATATTCCTATCTAACAGTAACAGGTATTATGATGGAATCATAGAAAATATAAGATCAAACATTAATCACTAGAACTCTAAATTATTATCTTTTGGTGGTAGACTGATTTTGATCAAATCAGTCTTACTAGCATATCCTCTCTACTATATGCATTGTATCCTAATCCCTAAGACCATAATTATCAGAATCAAAAAGTTACTCAATAAATTCCTTTGGGGTCATAGTGAAAATAACAATACTATAATTTGGACTGAGTGGAATAAATTATATAAGCCCTTTAGTGAAAATGGTCTAAACATTAGAGATCTCTCAAACATTCAATCAACCGTTTCATTTAAACTGTGGTTTAACTTTAGGGAAAACAAATATTTTTGGGCTAACTTAATGAATGACATTTATTGTTCAAAATTGCATCCATTAGAAGTTTTAACTAAACAATCAGACTCTAAAGTATGGAAAATAATGTTAAAAGTCAGGTTTCAAGCTGAGGAAAACATCTATTGGATTATTGGTAAATGTAATATAGATTTCTATTTAGATAATTGGCATAATTCTAAGGCATTAATTCAACTAATCCCTAATGTCCCAAGCAATCGGTACATTCAAACCAAGTTGATAAATTCTGGAACAATTTTTCATGGAACATGCCTAAACTAAAAAATGATGTAATTTTTGAATCTGAAATCAACAGAATATCTATAATTCCAATTAATCCAAATAGTGAGGGTTCTATCATATGGAAACCTTCTCCAGATGGTAGATTCAACCTTAAACTAACTTGGAATGATATAAGAATTAAAAATGTTCAATCAATATTTAAAAGTTAAACCTGGAACAACATTTCACGAAAAAATGTTCAATTCCTCTGTGGAGAGTTATCAACAATCTGATTCTAGTAGACTCTAACATTCAACTCAGAGATATAAATTTAGTGTCTAAATGTTAGTTCTGTTCTGATTGTGAAACTTTAAACCACTTATTTGTCTCTGTCCGATAACATGGAAAGTTTGGTTACATTTTTCTAGAATCTTTAACATTACATTAGCAAAGCATATGACTATAAATCATGTTATCAACAAGTGGTTCTTATCTACATCAAAACATACCCATGTTAGAAATATTCTACCTTCACTAATAGTTTGGTCAATTTGGATTGCTAGAAACAAAATGAAACATGAAGGTTTAACTGGTATTGATAAGACGCTCATTAATCATGTAACATATCTTATTTCCACATTAGATAGATCTTCATTGATCAGACCTAAGCATTGGAGAAATGATTTTCATCTAACTAAACAGATCCATTGTTTTAATCATCTCCCAAATACCAAGAATTGTGTTTATATTAAGTGGCACCCTCCCTCTACTAATACATTTAAGCTCACCTGTGATGGTTCTTCTCTAAATACTGGAGAGTCTAGCAGTGGTTTTATCATTAGGAATTCAGATAATGAATTAGTAATGGGTCAATGTACTTTGATAGGTAGATGCTTATCATTAATCGCTGAAACTATAGCACTATTAAATGGTTTAAGGTTTTGTAATCTTAATAACTTGAAAGTTGTAGATGTAGAGATAGACTCGTTATCCTTGTTTAACATGCTTGCATATGGTAAATTTCCTTGGTATCTATCTAAAGTCATAAATTGCTGTAAAAGACTGTTCCATTCTCAAATGGTACTTTAACATATATATAGAGAGAGGAGAACTGTGCAGCACTTTGGATTGCTAAGTTAGCTTTGAAAGAACCGAAAGACTACTTATTTCAGGGACATAATTCTCCTAGCCCTCTCAATGCTATTCTATTACTAGAAAGCTTGAATGTGGGGAATCTGATAACCTTAATCTAACATACTAACTATTTTGTGGCAGGCGTTATACCTGACCAACATTGTTTTTATTTTTACAGGAACTTCAATCATCAAGATACAAAACAACAAGATAGGATGGAGGCTGAAGAGGATGATGAAATCGAAGGAAAGAGAAGAAAGGAGAAAGACTGCTAAGGAGGAGAAGTGTAGACAAATCACAAAAATAGTTTTCTTTTCAAGCCTGGATCAATCCAGTGTCATTTTATCAACTTTGTTAAGGTTATAAATTACTTATCTGTAACTTCTTACTCAAGTAACTCAAACTAGCTTGTACTACTTTCATTAATAATAAAAGTTGAGATCCTTAAAAAAAAAAGGAACCCAAGAGTTCTAATAAGTGAATAAAATAAGTTCCTTCCCTTTCTATACTCTCTTCAAAATATCAAAATCAAGAGATGTTCATGAAGCTTTACTGTTTTATTACACATCACAATTAAATGCTTCAACCCAAAATATCTTAGGAAGCTTCGGTATTTTTCTCATACATTTCACATTCACTACAATAGTCTGGTTCATTTTCTCTGCAACTCCATTATGTTGTGGTGTACTTGGTGTGTCCTCTCATGTCTAATACAACAATATAAAATCATTCGAAGTTTACTGACCACCATTTTCAAATCGAAGACATGTCATCTTGCATCCTGTCTTTCTTTCTACCATACCACAAAATTTTTGAAAAATCACAAACCCCTGATATTTTGTTTACACCATGTATGCCCAATTTTTTTCGAATAATAATATTAATAAAAATAACAAAATATTTTTTAACAAAATACATTTTACAGCAATAGACTCGACTTCCGTAGTGTACTAATTCTATTTTCTTTTTATCTTCTAATAAACTTGTTAAAAAAACAAAAATTTAATATTGATTTTGTGCCACGTAATAGTCATAAAGGTCAAGAATAACAATTTTATCAACAATAACGACTAAACAACATGCGTTCGTGTTAGTCTAACAAAAACACTGAATCGCGGCAATGATCAGTGACACTTACTAAACGTGATAGGTCACGTGATTTATTGCCTTCTACGGCTAAACAACAGTGTGCATTCTGGAGTGGAGGCGAAACTAAAGGAGAGGCCAGCCCCAACACCTATTTTTTTTGCGAAATAATTATTTTAAATACGTAAAGATAAGTAAGTTTGAGATATTATTTTAAATATTAGTCCGTAGGCGAAAGTAATGGTTCTTATCAATAATTATTTTGAGAAATTAAATTTAAATTTTTATTAAAGGTTTATCGAAAGATATTTCCGAAAGGTTAGAAAGATAGAATATTCGAAGAGAATATCTCGAAGTTGTTGCCTATATAAATGGGAGGTAAATTCGTCTATATTAATCAAACCCTCTCTTGCTTTGATTTCGCCTTCATTCATCTCATCACTCACAAGTAATAAAGCTCTCTTTCGCTTTACATACTTACTGGTGCTTTTATTTTGAATAGATTCGTAAGGAGGTTTGGTGTGCCTTTGCAGCAAGGAACATACTCAGCAGTTGCAGTACACCAATGGCCAGAGAACAATTACAAGTTCTAAAGGCACTCGATTCGGCCAAAACACAATGGTATCATTTCACCGCCATCATCATCGCAGGAATGGGATTTTTCACCGACGCTTACGATCTCTTCTGCATATCGCTCGTCACCAAACTGCTCGGCCGCATATACTACCACGTTGACGGTGCACCAAAACCAGGCTCCTTACCTCCTAATGTCTCTGCCGCAGTTAATGGAGTGGCTTTAGTTGGAACACTCTCGGGGCAATTGTTTTTCGGATGGCTTGGTGATAGATTAGGACGGAAAAAAGTCTATGGCATGACCCTTATGATTATGGTCCTTACCTCAGTCGCCTCAGGTCTTTCCTTTGGTAATTCGCCTAAATCTGTCATGACCACACTTTGTTTCTTTAGATTCTGGCTTGGCTTTGGCATCGGTGGCGATTACCCTCTTTCTGCAACCATCATGTCTGAATACGCTAATAAAAAGACACGTGGTGCGTTTGTTGCGGCCGTGTTTGCGATGCAAGGGTTTGGGATTCTAGCAGGTGGGATGTTTGCTATTATTATTTCGGCTTCGTTTAACGCCAAGTTTAGCGCTCCGGCGTACATGAATGATCCTGTTGGGTCGACCGTGCCGCAAGCTGACTACGTTTGGAGAATAATTTTGATGATTGGTGCCTTGCCGGCTGCTCTCACTTACTACTGGAGATTAAAGATGCCTGAAACCGCACGATACACTGCATTGGTTGCGAAGAATACCAAACAGGCTACTTCTGATATGGCAAAGGTTTTACAAGTAGATATAGAGGTAGAGCAAGAAGAAGAGAAGGTCAAGGACGAGATACCTAAAGACACAACCAATACATTTGCTCTTTTTTCAACCCAGTTTATGCGTCGCCACGGTCTTCACTTGCTTGGAACAACAACCACTTGGTTTTTACTTGATATCGCGTATTATAGTCAAAATCTTTTCCAGAAGGATATCTTTAGCGCAATCGGTTGGATTCCTGCTGCTAACACAATGAACGCTATCGACGAAGTTTACAAAATTGCTCGTGCACAGACTCTTATCGCGCTTTGCAGTACTGTTCCAGGTTATTGGTTCACAGTGGCTTTAATAGACAAGATGGGGCGGTTCACAATCCAATTGATGGGTTTCTTCTTCATGACAGTATTCATGTTCGCACTCGCCATTCCTTACAACCACTGGACACTCCCAGATAACAGAATAGGGTTTGTGATTATGTACTCGCTAACATTCTTCTTCGCCAACTTTGGGCCCAATGCCACCACATTTGTTGTACCAGCTGAGATATTCCCAGCCCGGTTCAGGTCTACGTGCCATGGGATATCAGCAGCATCAGGTAAGTTAGGTGCTATAATTGGTGCCTTTGGGTTTTTGTACTTGGCTCAGAGTCCAGATAAGACCAAAACCGACGCAGGATACCCTGCTGGTATAGGAGTAAGGAACTCACTTCTTTTGTTGGGTGGAGTTAATTTTTTGGGAATGGTTTTCACTTTCTTGGTTCCTGAATCCAAAGGCAGGTCTCTCGAGGAGGCATCGGGCGAGAATGAAGAAAACAACATTGAGTTGGCTGATAACGTTAACATGATAGCTTAGGTTGAACAGATGGTGTGTAACTTATGATAGGTTTTTAGATAGTACTGGTTTGTGTCCCATTTTTTAAGTTTTAGATCTCAAAAGAATCAATGATAAGATACATTTGGATTGCGTTCACTATCAATAATTCAACACAAAACAACACTCAATAGAGTTGATGAACATAAAACTGAAGATAGCCGAAAATTGCCTCAATAATTAAAAAATAAAATGAAATAGAACTAACTCTCAAATATTAAATACTTTTCATATGTATACTTGTAAACTTTAACTTGGAATTCTGGACCCAAAACTCTTTCTGGGCAAACAAGACTACTTTTAATTAATATAAGGAGAATTGAGTTTTGAGTTTATGGCAAACAACACTAAATTAAAACTAATTATAATATAAGGAAAAGTATTCAATCGTTAGTTTTTTCTAGAGAGAGAAACTCTCTAGAATACTAACCAAACCCTCATCCTCCTAGTTGAATCTACAGCCTGATTTTAATTATTAATCGCCTTCTTTCCCCATTACAAGCCTTTTGGCTTGCTGATGGGGAAGAAATCAATGCACCATCTATTTCCAGAGATTCGAAATCTCAAAAAATGCCTATATCTCCTCTTCGAGCTCCTTTAATGGAGTCTCACCCATCTCCTACGAAAACCCAGACTCTAATGATGAGGATGGCTACTCAAGACATCAACTGGCGCATTAATGGAGGTACGTCTCTCCTCCAATGTCAACCAGTGAGTAAAGTCACTGCAAAACCTCTCTCCATTCGACTATCCCTCCCATTAATGGAGCTCAGCACTCCTCCATTAATGGTGGAAGAATTAATGCACGTAGAGTCCACCCCCACGCCCAGACTCCTCCTGTCGGCCAATCAAGACGATTGGATTCCCAAGGAAGACACTTTGAATGGGAAGCAAGGCAACCTCCTCTCTCTGCTTCAAAGCGCGCCGGCCAAAGCTCCACAACCGAGAAAACCCATCCCATCCCACACTGCCTTACCTCGAAAACTCCAAACAAAAACAACCTGTTACAAGCCACATTACCTGGATTTTCATTCCTTTTGCAGGGCTCACCTCTCTCCTCTACTAACCAATCGGGAGAGGCAAGCATGCACGAGCGCATTTAATGCTCAGCACCCTCTCTCCCCCTCTCTCTCTTCATTAAATGTACATTTAACGTACAAGCAAAACCCTATCGCCTACCTCTCCCCTCTCCTGACTTCTCGCCTACCGTCAGCCTCCCTCCCACCTTTAAATCCATCTCCCTCATCCCATCCCTTCACTGCAAAAAACTCTCTGCACCACCCGCCCCCTCTCGAAAACTGCCTCTCGAAAAACCGTCTCTCGAAAAACCGCTCCCCCTTCCCCTTCTCTTTCAAACCTGAAACTTCCTCTCCAACTGCCTCACAAACCTCCGTCGCCTGTCTTCCCAAACTTCCCACCCTTTCCAGACTCGTTCCGGTATCACCCCCCCGCCCCATAATCCTCGCTGTCCTCCTTATCCACACTGGTCCATACAAAACCCCACACCTCTACAGCCTCAACAACTCCACTGTTGCTCACCCAACCGCCCTCTCTAAAATCTGTCCTTCCCTTTACCTTCTCTTCCCCGCTTGCTTAATCCAGACAAAAATGGTCGAAACTAGGAGGAGCTCCTCATCCAGACGCCCCAACCGAAAGATCACCCCCCGTTTCGGTGAGAAACTAGCACCGCCTTCGCCAATCAACTCCTCTAGACCCTCGAGCCCGAGCACGTCTCTGTCGTTGGAGACTCGGTCTTCATCACCCCCTTCCAACTCCCCCCCAAAACCGGTCGGCATGCACGGACTCCCGTTATCTGTTCATGGCTCACCACCTCCCACCTCCCCCAACCGAAAGCACCTGCCCAAGCAAACCACAGATACCGACATGCAGGACAAGGCTCCATCTCCTCTGTCCCTATCCCCCCCGGGATCCAAGCCCACCGCCATCACCATTGAAAGCTCCGAAGAGGAAGACCCATCGGAATGTGACCCTTCGCCGACTCCATCAACGGATCACCAACTTCAGGCCATATTTGACAGCAACAACAGACTTCTAAAAGACACCACAGACCTCGAGGAAAAACAACAACCCAATACCGTCTCGCCGGAATCCCACTCCAAATCCGGACAGCATGGTTGTGAGACGGCCTATATCCCCGGTCTCACCTGGTCCTCCCTTAACCCTCTTCCACCTCCTATAACCTTGCCGCTAAACCAGCCACCACAACCGGCCTCATCTCTTTCAAACAGCACCACCTCCTCGTCATCCCTCTCAAATCCTCTAACCCTAGACCCATGCATGCAAATCCCCATGCATGCAAAACCAAATGGCATACCTGACCCTTCCCTAGCAAGCCTCCTATCCTTAGCCCCCCCCCACTCGATCGTTGAAACCACATCTGTTACCAGCCGCTATTTATTTAACAACTCCCACCCGACAACTCTCCTCACGCAAACAAACCCTCAATCCCATCAAACGAGCGTCCTTTCAACGGCGGTTCTCACCCTCCAGCAAGCCATCCACGCTAGTAAAACCCTAGCCCCCCTCCCCCGAATTCATGACCAACCCTCCACTATCATACACTCGACTGCTTCCCTACCATCCCAAACCCCTAAGCTAAACCCGATCCCATCCCCCGTGTCTTTTCCAGAATCCTTTCCTGGTCGCAACAGCAAAGGATATGCTTTCTCCAGACCCTCGAAGGCCCACCGCCCTCTAGGAATTCGCCCTGACATCACCGGTCCATGGAAACAAAACAGTGCCTTCCGTCACGTCCGGGGAAACAGCAACTCCATTCCCCCTCTCCTTGCAGCAGAATCAGCCTCGATGCTCAATATAAACTCCACTGGAGCCCCGATTAGATCCTGGGCTCACATAGTAGCACAACCAGACCCTCGATCCCCCATGAAAATCCACAAAACAGAAGACATACTCATCGACCAAGGTACTCTGGTCTTCCCCGACGACGCAATCTCGGGCGATAAAGAAGACTGGGCAAAATGCCTCTCAGGATACTTCCTTTCGAAGAAGCGAGCAGTAGCTCACGTTCAAACCTTAGCAAATCAAATCTGGAGCACCTACGGACTCCAAGAATGCAAGCCTACCCCATCAGGGCACTATTTTTTCAAATTCTCCACAGCAGATAACGCAACGGAAGTCCTAGAAAAATCCCCCTGGTTCTTCAGTAGCCACCCGGTCTTCCTCAAAAGATGGGAACCAATGGAAACCCTAACCAGGGAAGCCCTAAAAGCAATCCCCCTTTGGGTCAAATTTCACGGTATGCCCCATGAACTCTGGACGGAAAAAGGATTGGGAATCCTGGGAAGCTACCTAGGAACCCCCATCTATGTGGACAGTCAAACGGCGGACAGAACCCGACTCAGTTACGCTAGGATATGCATCATAATGCAAGCCACCGCAAGCTTCCCCTCCACCATCACCATCCGATGCCTGGGCAGAAACCACGTTATCCAAGTAGAATTCCAAGGCCTCCCCACCATCTGCAACCGATGCCTCTCTTTCGGTCACGCGGCGGCTGCTTGCCATTTAATAGCGGATCCCGCCCGCACAACAAATACCATATCCCATCGCCCTGGAAAAGAACCAATGAGCCACCCTCCCCACATCTCGCTATCTGATTCCAGCAATAGCGAAACCCCCACACCGGAGACATTAAGACAAATGACCATCCACAACAGTTGGACCAAGAGCTACATCATAGCAAGCAACTCCCCGGCAGCTGCTCAGATAGGAATTGATGAAGGAGAGCCTTCCTCTACAGAGATCACCTCTCCAGGACCAAAAGTACCAAGGAACACCGCCTACTCAAGTATGTACGGGGAAAACCCCAAAATGTATTAATCCTCCTTCAATCTTCCTGTTTTAACTTATAAATGAAAATTGCATGTTGGAACGTAAGAGGATTAAACGACCCGGTCCGCCAAAAGGACGTAAGACACATAGTCTTTAAAAATAGCATTAATATAATATGCCTCCTAGAAACTAAAGTCAAAATCCATAATACCGAATCCATTATGAGAACTATGCTACCCTTCTGGCACTACCACACTAACCATGATTCCCACCACCTAGGTAGAATTTGGATAGCATGGAACCCTAGCGTTTGCACCCTATCCACGTTAGAATCCACGGCCCAGACTATGCATTGCTCTATATATTGGACTTCCAGGAAAACTCGCCTCAACCTAACAACTGTCTATGGCTTGAATGACCATACCAATAGACTTCCCCTCTGGAACAAGCTCAAATCGATTTCCCTTAGTAACTCCAAGTCCCCTTGGATCGTGCTCGGGGACTTTAATGCAATCAGAAACCCCAATGAGAAAACAGGTCCTGACCCCCAATGGAACTGCTCCATTGAAGCTTTTAATGACTGCTGTAGATACTGTAACCTTGAGGACCTCCGTTCTACCGGATTTCAATTCTCTTGGTTCAACAAGCAAGAGACTAATCCAATTTCGTCTAGAATCGATCGCACCCTAATTAATGCCTATTGGGACGATTTCTTCCCGAACTCTTTCACCCACTATGACATTCCCCTTACTTCCGACCACACACCGATGATCATCCACCTCACAACACCTTACCCAGCAACCCCCCACCCCTTCAAATATTTCAACATGTGGAAGCTTCACCCGAGCTTCCAGAATACTGTTCTCAACAGCTGGTCACCGCCCACTAATCAGAACCCTATGAAAAACCTAGCCACCAAGCTCGCTAGGCTTGCCCCTGCCCTAACCTCACTCAACAAAACTGTCTTTAGTGACATTAGCGACCGTGTTGAGAAGGCCAGAACTATCCTGACCCAAGCTCAAGAAAACCTTTTCAACTCCCCCTTAGACCAGCATCTAATCTCCTTAGAAAAAGAGGCCTCAGACTCCTACATCTTCTACAGCAGAGCGGAAGAATCTTTCCTCAAACAGAAATCCAGAGAAACCTGGCTCAAGCTTGGGGACAAAAATTCGAAATTCTTCCACAACAGTATTCGAGCTCGCAGAGCTAGGAACAAAATCCTCTCCATCGCGACTGAGGATGGCACCATAACATCCAACCCCCATACCATCAGAACTACCTTCAACAACTACTTCCTCAACCAACTAGGATCCCCTAGCTCAAAAAACTACCCTGGCCCGAATCGTATCCGAACCCTTCTAAAAAACACGGTCCCTTTGAACCTTATACCAGACATGACCAAGCCTGTCTCAAACGAGGAAATAAAGCAAGCAATGTTCGCAATCAATAGTGATAAGGCTCCGGGCCCTGACGGTTTTAGCGCAGATTTCTTCAAAACCTGCTGGAACACAGTAGGCCAGGATGTCTGCGAGGGTGTCAAATCCTTCTTCTCAAAAGGCAAGATGGACCCCAACTGGAACCAGTCTCTTATAGCCCTCATCCCCAAAACGGATTCCCCCTCCCGACCTTCAGACTTTAGACCTATTGCGTGTTGCAATGTGATCTACAAAACAATCTCCAAAATCATTGCAAATCGCATCAAGCCTGCTCTCTCTACTCTAATAGACCCTTCCCAATCAGCCTTTATCCCAGGGAGAACCATTGTGGATAACATCCTCCTCTCCCAAAACCTCCTTCACGGTTATCACACGAACCGTAAAGGCCCCAGATGTGCCCTCAAAATCGACCTTAGAAAAGCATTCGATAATGTCAGATGGGAGTTAGTGCTTGACATCCTTCTAGCCATGAACTTCCCTATTAGCATGATCAACTGGATCATTCAATGCATCACCACTCCCTCTTATGCTGTTTGCATAAACGGTAAGACCTCCAATTACTTCCCAGGGGCTAAAGGCCTTCGGCAAGGAGACCCCCTTTCCCCGTATATCTTTGTTCTAGTAATGCAGGTACTCTCCAGCATCCTCCAGGAAAAAAGTAGACACCCATCCTTCCGATTCCACTGGAAATGTCAAAAATTGCGTATCATCAATCTTTGCTTTGCAGACGACCTCCTCATCCTCAGCAAAGCAAACTCCCCCTCTATAAGTCTCATCCGCGAAGGTCTTCAAGAATTCGAAGCGCTATCAGGACTACAACTGAACCCCGCCAAAAGCCAAGTCTTTTTCTCCGGGACCTCACCAGTAATCAAGCGAGAAATCCTCTCCCTCCTCAATTTCACGGAAGGATCCCTTCCTGTTCGCTACCTTGGAGTACCCCTCATTACATCCCGCCTCACATACAACGACTGCAGACCCCTTTTCCTAAAAATCACCAATCGAATCAATTCCTGGACCTCGAAGCATCTCTCGTATGCGGGACGCCTCCAGCTGATCACTTCAGTCCTCTTCTCCACCCAAGTATACTGGTCCTCAATTTTTATTCTCCCAATCAGAGTCCTCAAAGAGTTATCACAACTCTTGCGTCGATTCCTCTGGTCGGGATCAGAAATGAAAATTACAGGATCAAAATTTGCCTGGGAAAGGATTGTAGTGTCCAAAGAGGAGGGTGGCCTTGGGATACCAGACCTAAAAATCTGGAATCAGGCGGCCACCCTTAAGCTCCTCTGGTCCATCCTCACTAAAAATGAGAACTCCTTATGGACGAAATGGATCCTAACGGAAAAAATACAAAATAAATGCTTTTGGACATTACCCATCCCCCCTAACGCTAGCTGGAGCTGGAGAAAAATCCTTAACCTACGACCAGCCGCAGCCAACCTTTACAGAGTCGAAATAGGCAATGGAGAAAACACTTCCATCTGGCATGACCCGTGGCTGTTCCCCACCTCCTTGGTCAACAGATACGGACCCGCTATTCAAACCCTCTCTCGCCTCAGGAACCTAACAAGGGTAAAAGACCTCAACCAAAGCGGCCGTTGGAGATGGCCACCCCAAGCTAGACCCCCCAGCAGAACTCTCAACTCCCCCCTTGCTGAAATAACGTCAGCCATCAATAATCTTCCCCCACCCTCCTCGGCAAAAGACTCTTTTCTATGGCTCCCTAACAAAAACAACTTATCCTTCTCAATAAGTAGCACCTACAACTACCTCAGACCGAGCAGGAGCAAGATCCCTTGGTACTCTCTAGTCTGGCACAAATACTCAATTCCCAGACACTCTTTTATCACTTGGCTTGCCATTCTCAACAAGCTCTCCACCCGGGACAAACTCATCGCGTGGGGATTAGACACCCCCCCGATCTGTGTCTTGTGTGAATCCTCCCCAGAAACCCCTGAACACCTACTAGTCCAATGCAATTTCTCCAGCGCAATTTGGGAATCGCTAGCTCAGAGACTATTATTCCCTATTCCCCCAACCTCCTGGCCCCGGTGGCTTGAGCAGGCGTGCAACTGGAACAGCGCAGCGGACGACAAAGCACATTGGAAATCGGCATTTTGCGCCACAATCTACTACATCTGGAGAGAAAGAAATGACAGAATCTTCAACAACAAGAGATCTTCTTTCACAAACATAGCCCACCATGTACTATCCGATCTCAGATACAGATTCAAAGGAACAAAAATAAGGTTCACTGGATAGCTTGATACTCTCTTAGACTCTCATTAGCACAAATGTAATTTAATTTTGTTTCTAGTAGAATGCTCAATCCAATCGGATTAAGCACTGTATTAAGGCACTGACCTTTTGAACGCTTGTACTAATTTTCAATATCAATTTAACGCTTTTTATACCAAAAAAAAAAAACAACACTAAATTATATATATAAATAAATAGATGACTACCAAACGTTTAAAGAATTTAGTGAGGAGAGAACCGAAGCAAATTTCCTCTTTTCAATTTTAACGACCAACAAGTGATAACAAGGGAAGAAAATGAGAGACCGAAAAAATAATTTAATTTATAAATATTAAATGTTGTAATTAATATGTATTAAGAATATTATGAGTAAAGATGGATACATATTCTATATATAGCATAAAGATGCTGAATAATTTTTTTTTTAAGTTTTTAAAATTATTTAGTGCTAGCCCCAAAATTTTATCATTTACACTAAATTGGTGTAATTAAATTTTTTGATATATGAATTTTTTTGTTTCTAACTCTAATTTTTATAATTTGTACACGTTCAAAAGTGAATTTTGAGAAATTAATAATATTTTAAAAAAAAACTTATATTTTTATTAGAATTGAAAATGGCACAATGGTGATGACTTTAAGTTAGGGATCCATTACAATTTAGCCACTAAACTAAAATACGGCCAAACACATAGTAAAATAAAATGCGCCAAACTTAAAGTTAGAATTTTATTTCCCTCATTGCAACTTTTGAGGAAAGGAAGTGAGATTTACTATACAATTTCCGAGCTTGATGAAGTTATAAATTGACGCTTCAGTTAGATGATTTAAAGTCGTCGATTACTAACTCTTAAATCCTCACAACTGGAAACTATGGGCAGCTTAAGAAAGGCACATCTGAGGAAAACAGAGGACAATTTTGAAGCTGGTCTTTTGAAGGCAAGCTGGAAACTATGGGCAGCTTAAGGATGCTTTATGAATGTATTTCAATCCCTTGTATATCCCGCGAAAGAAAAATTAAATGAAGGGTTTTGTCAAGCATTTGCTTGCTGCCAGAATAGTTAGTCATTGATTGAAATCAATCTTAATTGGATAAAAGAGAACATGTATGATTCAATTATTCTTCAAAGTTGAAATATTCTAGGTTTAAACTTTCAAGAAAAGTGATTGCTTTTAGAGAATTTGGTGTTTGAGAGTTTGAATACTCAGTTTTTATTTTACATCTCAAGGTCCATTTTGGCCAGCCAATCTACTGTCTTGTTTTGGATCCTTGGTTTTTTTGGAGATTGGATGCAGTTACTAATTCATAATCTGGCATGTACATAATGAAAATTTCATTCTCGATTCTACGAAATGTTTATGAAAGCCTTTCATTTGCTTCTCTTCGATGGAAGTCGTCGGCCTTCTCCAACCCCCCTTCGTCGCTTCTGGCTAAGCATCTTTCGGCGGAGGAAAGGAGACGACTAGTCGCTTCTAACGAAGCTGCGAGTTCATCAGCAAGTGAATGAATGAGCCATGTTCCTAAAATAAAAGGTTGTTGTTTTTTCTTAGTGAGGGCAAGCATCTTTCCTTTTTTTTTTGTTTTTCAATCTAATGTGGTAGGTCAGAGTAGGCGGTTGTAAGAAATAGTTGTATTCGAAGAAATTAATCTTCCGCAACATTGGAGAATTTGATTCTATTTCGACCTTATTCCAGTTGATCTTTTTGCAGATCAGTAATCCATCAAGCAGGGCACACGATTCAGCCATAATCGGTGTTAGTTTTCCATAAAGATTAGTAGCTTCAATGATGATGTCTCTTTTTTGGTCTCTAATAATGATACCTCCTCCCAGTTTACCATTCTTTTGAGAAGATGCATTAGTGGTGAGTTTCAGATAGTCTGGTTTAGGGTGGTGCTATTGAAGGTAAGTTATCTTTTGATTGTTAGTGCCTTTGCATCCAAGATCTCTAGCAATATTGTACTCCTTCTTCCAATGCTTAGACCTAATACAATTTGAGTTGTCCAGACTAACTATAATGTTGTTAATGTACCTGATTATTGTTTCAGTGTTTTGAATCTTGTTGTTGATTGTCGAGTTGTTCATGTATTTCCAAATAGTCCATAGTATGACAATATGATATAGTATTGTTCTAACATGCATATTCGCAGTGGTTGGGAAAGAACTAGATTTTAAGCATATGAGCAATGGTCATAAATTTTGATATTAAAACTAATAGCATAGTGACACCATATACTCCAGGAAAATTCACATTCAATGAATAGGTGTTTGGGGCATTCAATAATACTACAAAATTGGCATTTGGATGCAATGATGAAATGATTTTTTTGCAGGATGGTATCTACAGGGATGTAGTTATGTAAGAGCTTCCATAATAGAAATGAAACTTTTTTAGGGATTACCGAGTTCCATATTTTACCAAAGAGATTGGAGCTATTGTGCCTGGTTCTCAGATGATTCAAGGTATGCTTTGTGCTGAAAATAGTGTCCTTTGACAACTTCCAAATAATAGAGTCATCCTGGTTAGTTTTGATTGATTTTTTTTTTAGATTTGATCAAGTGCTTCTTGCTTGAGAAAGATTTTAAGCTTGTTGTAATCCAATTCTGTTCCTTCTAGTATTTCTTTACCAGCTGGTGCCTATAACCTGTATTATCATAGTTTTCATTAAGAGAAATTAGAAGAAGATGTCAATACCAATTTTCAAGTTAGAACTTTAAGTCTCCATTTCCTAAGTTCCAAGAGATGTTAGGCTCTGTTATGTGTTTAATTTTGGTGAGTCTTTTCCGAGTGTTTGATCCTGGTTTAGTGTAAGATGCCTGCAATAGATGAAGCTTATTGTAGTAGATATGCTGCATCAGATTAGACCATAAGCTTTTATTGTTTCTAAAATTCAACCATATTTTACACGAGTAAAAGTCCTGAAGATCATTGATACTACGAATGTTTAAGCCGTTTCCTCAAATGGTTTGCATATAGAACTCGATGATGACTAGTGTATTCTTTTTTATGTTGAGGATGATCTCCACAAGAACTTGTTAAATATATTTTTGATTCTGTGGATAATAGTCTTGGGAATGATAGAGCTTTGTATCTAGTAGTTATGGATTGACATCAAAACAGATCCAATCAAAGTTAGCCTCCCAACAAAGGAAAACTTCTTGTCTTCATAGTCTTTTTTCTGTTATTGATTTTGTCTATCAGGTTGATGAAGTTGCTAGAGTTCTTGTTAGTATTTAGAGTAATCCTTAAGTAGTCAGTAGGTAATGAGCTAGAACTAAAACCAGAAAGATTAGTAATAGTAGCAAGTCTAACATTGTTAATTCTAGATGGAAGAATGATCTTAGTCTTATTATTATTAATCAATTGGCCAGAGATATTCTGATAAATTTTAAGAAAGTTCCCAAGGTTTTTAATGAAATTTACCAAATTGTTGGTAAATATCAGAATGTCATCAGCAGAGACCAGGCTAGGAATCATCATATTGCTTCTAGATTTGTACTGCATATCTTTGTTATCATAGAACATATTATATAATCCCCTTATAAACACTTCTTCTGCAAGAATAAAGAGACTGGGGGAAAGTGGATCCCCATGTCTTAAGCCTATGTTAGTTTTGAAAAATTTGAAGGCACTACAATTGATAAGCATTGATACAAAAACAGAGCTTATTAGGCTGTTGATTAATTTGATAAACTTAATAGAGAAACCAAAACATTCTAGGATTTTAAGGATGAATCAGTGAGAGAACTTGTCAAAAGCCTTCGACATGTCCAGCTGAATTAGGGTGTTGTTAGCATTCTTATTGCTGTTAAGGTCATAGATTAATTCTTTGGCTATAAGAATATGGTCTTGGATATTAGTGTTAGGAACATAACCCCTTGGTTTCTGGAGAGAACTTTATGGAGAAACAAGATCAATCTGTTGTTTATATTCTTAGACATAGTCCTATTGAGATGAGTGCACATGCTTATTGGCCTAAAGTCTTTCCAATTAGTTGGATTAGAAGACTTAGGTATTAAACAGATAACTGTAGCAAAAATACCTTTAGGGATTTTCTGACCTTAAATGAAGTCTGCCATATCAAGACACAGATCTTTTTTGATAACATGCCAACATGTTCATCCATTTAAACCATCCATACCTGCAATCATACAAGATTTGAGGTTAGTTATAATTTCATGGATTTCTTTCTCACTTGGGGTAGACATTAAGCTTTCATTGTCACAATCATTGATAGTCTTAGGAATCCAGTTGAAGATATTTCTTCTCATGAGATTATCTTCTTCCTTCTTGCAGGAATAAGGAAAGTCACAGAGCTGCTTTTTAAATTAGGCAGCTGCAAATTGTCTAATGAGAATCTTGTCAGTAAGCCATTCCTCCCCCTCTTTAATACTGTTAATGTTTTTCTTATTTCTTTTCTTTTTAACAAATCTGTGGAACAACTTTGTGTTTTTGTCACCATCACTTAGCCAATTAGTGTAGCATTTTTGATACCACTAGCTTTCTTCCATTTTCAGAGCAAGCAGAAGATCTGCATTAGCTTTAGAGAGCTTGCATTTAGAGTTAGGATTATTGTGAGTTTATTGATTGATTTCCATTTCCTTGGCTTTAATTTCAGCATCTTGCACCTTAATGAAAATGTTACCAAATTATGGTTTATTTCATATCTTTAAACCATGCTTTAATCTGTTAGGTTTTTGCCAAAACACAAAAGAGGGTATCCTTTGATCTTGTTATTCGAGTTGCTTTCCATAAAAGGCATAAACTTAGAATCAAGGATCCACATATCTAAAACTTTGAAGCTTTTATGTTGATAAGTTTTGTCATCACTAATAGTGATGCATCGATGGCTATGGCCAGAACATGTTCTAGTCATATGCATCATTTTAGTTTCATTTAAATGGTTAGACCAGGTAGAGTTAAAAAAGAACTTTATCTAGTATTTTTCGTTTAGAGTTTTTGTTCCATGTGTATTTAGAGCCATAAAAACCTGCATCCTCTAGGTTTCACATCATGTCATTGAATTCCTGTGTTATCCACAAAATATGTAAGATATCCTATATGTTCATCTGGCGAAGCAATCACGTTGAAATATCCCATGATGGACCATTGCTTGTTAGCTGAGGTATCAGAGATGTTCTTCAGAGTATTCTAAAGGTCCCTCATGTTATAATATTGACACTTTGCATACACTATAGTTGGTAGGAAGTTTAAATTTAGGTTAGATTAAGAGATGTCCAAGTGAAGACATTGAGTATGAGTATGGTTCGTAATCACTTTCACAGAGAATTCTTTTTTCCAAAAAAGCCAAATTTTATTTGACAAATTATAGCACATAACTCAAAACCAAGTTTATTTGAAATAGAGTTTATGTTTTAAGTTTTTGCAAGGGTTCTTGAAATTCTATAAGAAAGATATTTTCTTTCGATATAATTGAATTGAGAATTCCAACCGTAGCCTTGTTGTTGATCCGTTTGAGGTTCCAGTTCAAGATCTTGATCATTTTGATATGGACTTAGTCTTTTTATTTGTCCCTGAAAACCTTAGGGGTTTTATAGCAATGTTATTAACCTTCTCCACTATTGCATTTTCGAGCTTTCTGTTTATGAATTTTTGAAATTCTATGTCACATTCATTATTTTTGTATGTTAGAGTCACTTGAAGACTTCCCATTCTTTCAGCATTAGGAGTAGTGGGTTCAGAGCTTCTGTTATCATAGTCCATATGATATCATCTTTCTAAAGATTGAATAGCCTCAATAACTTCACCGTATTTTGGAGATTTCATCTCACTTTCTTGTGTGTTGGATTGTTTTGAATGAATGCCAAAATTCTTGTAGGCAGTAGATCCTTGAGCTTTACTTTTATTAGTCTTAACAATGATAGAATTTAACTTCAGATTTTTTGCTCTATTGAAGTTCTTGTGAGCACCATTTTTTATGTTACCTTCTTCCCTGTTAGCTTCAGGTTCTTTTGTGATTGATTTTTCTGCTATTATTTCTTGCTTCTTGACTCTGTCTTGTTTATTTTTTTTCGGATAAAGATTCATGACCAATGTGGTGACAAAGGTCACTATATTTAAGGAGTTCCTTTATCTTGCATTGATCCAGCAGCCCTGATTTTCCCCGAAGCCAATATAGATATCACGGTGAATCTTTCTGGTCAGATCAAGTTCAACACAGACAAGAATATATTGTGGTAAGCCCTGTTATTCTCTAGGATCTTTGTCTGAAGTGTATTTCCAATAGTTTTAGCTATTGAGTAAATCATCTTTACATTGTACATGAATTCACCAAGTCTCTCTTAATCTGATGCATACTAGGCTAATGGGGCATTCATGTTTTGTATTGAACCATGGAGTCCATTTTAACAAGCGCATGATTGAATTTTCCAGACACTATACGTTTTTGCTCCAAACCTTACACATATCATCTTTATAGTTAAATTCAAGAAGCATATGACGTGAGTCATAGATACTTACGTTGCACATATCATCTTTATAATCTTCCTATTTAGAATTCTTTGATTGAATTTTCCTACTAGAGTGTATTTCTTTTGATTTACTAGAGATTCTTTGACATATTGTGAAAATTTCACTAAGATGTGGTCTGATTTGTGTTGAAATTACATAGGGAGATATTATTTTGCTTTCTTTTCATTATGTAGTGTTTCAACATAAGTTTTCCTTGCTTTTTGAGTAGAAATGTTTGTATTTACAGTTTCTTTTGCTTTCTGTGATTGTTGATCTTGAACAGAGTGTCTGAGTGTTGGGAATTATTCCATTGCATCTCTTTGGAGAAGAGACCTATGGAGAAAATGAAGAACAACCCCCGGAATCCTTAGATAAGGATAGAAGAGACATGAGGATGAGATGCAATAACACGAGGAAGAACCAAACAATTAATAATAATATAAAAGTAACTTGTCTGTGTTTGTATTAAGATTTTAAAAAAAAAACATTTAAACAATTTATGAAGTTTATGAATGAAAAATATTGAGTTTGGTTCTTTAAATCTGTTATTTAAGAAGAGTTACTATATAACACTGGTTACAAAAACTTATTATGGATAAAGATCCAAAATATTTGACTAACTTTCTTTCAAAATTGTCCATGAAATAAACAGAAATTTAAAAATAGAAACTAAATTATCAAAATTCTTTCTTCTCTCTGCATCGATAACCCCTCTTCCAACTGTTTTAGGCTTCGCGTTTTTCGAGTTCCCTACCACAAAAAATCAAGAAATTGAAGTCGTTCAAGCTCCGATCAAAGCTTCCAAGTAATTCAGATCAAAATCTACACCAAAAATAGTAAAAAATAGTTCAGACCATCTTCTTCTTCGAAAATACAATACATTTTTACTGTTTTTTACAAAACTAGGGTTTCATTGTAAGTTTTTTTTTAATTTTTTCAGTTAACGTAGTCATCGTCTTCTTCATTTGTATCAATTCTTGGTGATTTTTTTGGTTAGTTATTCATTTTTAAGTATATACTCACTTCATCATCTTCTTCATTTATCATCTATCATCATCTACTGCTTACTTTTGTCTCGCTAAATCAAGACACATGATGCCCACTCATCAATTTCTAGAGGCCTATATAATTACTGCAAAATAGAGTCCAGACTTTCTCATCTATCAAAACTACCATGCTATTATTTCTCACCATCTATATTGATCTCGTTTAGCATCTATCGTAGTTGATCAAATTTATTATCTATCAGTTAACATGCATCCCAGTTGGTCTATTTTTAGCACCTATTCAATTCCCAAGTTTTGTTGCATTTTCCTAGGTTTCGTGTCTATCACTTTTGCCTGGTTACACATTTACCTGGTTATACATTTGCATAGGTCTCGCAAATATCACTTTTACTATGGTTTCACATTTACACAAGTTTGCATCTGCCACTTTTTTCTTGGTTTCACATTTGTATAGGTTTTGCATCTATCACTTATCATACTTCCATTGATTTCGCATAATATACAGTATCACATCTATCATAGTTGACCTGATTTTCTCATTTTATTTCTTTTACAGGAAAAATGTTTCCTAACACTTATTTCTTTAGGTGAGGGCTCTTTGCATTGATAAAATAGATTAAAGAGACAAAAATAAACCAGTACACCAAGAAGAAGCCAAAAAATGCTTGGCCTTAAAGGTTTGGTTTAAAAACTAGATCGTTAAATCGACCAGCAATGCTCGGGTTTAGTATGGCCCATTGGGTAGCCGCATGGGCTTGCTTCAGAAACAAGTTTACTTTGGTTAAAACTGTGAGCCATGATACAATGTGGCCTCTTGCGTAGCCATATTGGCATGGTTCTTAACCCATTCACTAAATTGTAGTGTTATCCAACTCTTTATGATTTTTAAAAATGGTAAGATTTTATTGTAGAATAATCATAGTCGGTTAGTTGATTATCTTGTCATTCATATTACTTGATATAGATGCGAGTAAAATAGGATTTGGAAGTGGAATATTTCATTAGATGAATGACTTGTAATGTACCTCGTTACAAAACCCTTCATCACCACCAGAAGGGAAAAAGAATGTATAATTGTTTTATATGGCATGGGGATACAAGTTCAAGTTCTTGATGTTCCTGAATTACCATCCATGTTTTCTAGTCGATAGGCCTCATGTTGTCCTTTAGTGATTACTTTGTATGGTCCGTCCTAGTCGGGAGCCAGTTTTCCAGCATTCTTGTCTTGGGCTCATTGGAATTTTTTTCATGACTAGGTCACCTACTTAGAAATCTCGAGGTTTCAGTTTGGAGTTGAATCTACTTCTCATTAAGATTTTGTAGTGCTCAGACCGAACCCTCGCCTGATCTAGCCTCTCATCAATTAAGTCAAGGCATAATTGTTGGTCCCCTGTGTTAAGATCTTCTAATTTATTCGCGATCCTTCCATTTTTGAAACTTTTAGAGAGAGAAAATCTACAATCTAGAAAGGGAAACTGTTGACACTTGGTTTACCGCCGGTGATTTTTATTTTCCTCCACTGCTTCAACCACCATGAATCTTTTCTCCAGTAACCTTCCAGCGTCTGGTGTGTACCGCCAACAACACATTAACCGAAGACAGTTGGTTTAACTTATACAAGTTAGACGAAGATAAGAAAAAGACAAAGGCTGCTACTAGGTTACCTATTTCCACATGCAATGTTGCAATAGCTCAGTATATTGACTACCGGGAAATCTATCCTTACAACAGACGTAACATTCCTTTCGAGCCTTCTTCGACTGTTGATTCATTCAGCTCACAAAGTTGTTCACCAAAGCTATCTCAATCTCAAGGGGTCATTAATCGCCAGATTTCCTCAACGTTCAAATCCATCGGTTTGGATTCCAAAACTAATATTCGGCTTCGATTAACAAGACAATAAAAAAGCAAAGCTAATCCATATGGGGAGACATGACCAACATTGCAACATACACCTTCCGACGATCGCTCCCTACAAAATCTGAATTGGGAAGAAAACCCTGCATCTCAACCGGCTGATGATAAGTTTTAGGATTGTATTGGTTTGTGTTCTATTTTTTAAGTTTGAGATGATGTCAAAAGAATCAATAACAAAATACATTTAGATTTTGTTCACTATCAATAAATTAACACAAAACAACACTTAATAGAGTTGATGAACATAGAACTGAAAATAGGCGAAAAGTGCTTTAAAATTAAAAAAAAATAGAATTAATCCTCAAATATTTATAGAATTCTGGACCCAAATCTGCTTCTGGGCAAACAACATAAAAACTTTAGTGAAAAGAGAACTGAATAAAAGATAGTTTCTGATTTAATAAAATAAGAAATCGAAAAAATAATTTAATTTTCGGATGTTAAATGTTATAATTTCTTTGTTTTATTAACAATTTTTTATTAACTGAATGAACAGATTTGATAATTGTATATACCAATTAAACTAAAATTGGGGGTTCGTTTTTGGATCTCATTTAATTCCTCTCTAGATGCTGCTAGTTTAAGGAGTTTATTGGACAATGCGTGCTTCCATTTGTATGATTTCATCGTCTTCTTCAATCTGAAACTCCTCGCCTTTTTAATTTATAAGATTTATAGTTGAATTTAACCTGCATATAATTGATAAACAAACCAATATTATGTAAGTTGATTCTTTGTTAAAACAACAGTAACATAGCCTATTCAATAGGCATTAAGTATCGTTTTCCTAAGACTTCTAGCATTTTGTATCCTTAAGTGGATTAGATTGTTTATAAAATCATGTTTGATCTTGCATTTACGGGTCTGAAAAGCTAGCCAATCGACAACTTGATTCTGAGCTCTAGAAATATGCTTAAGAGTCATAGTTGAAATGATTAGTTTTCTGAAGCATTTGATGAATGAATTCAAGTACCAAGGACCATATCATTCAGCCAACATATAAATTAAAATAGCTGAATCTTATACAATATCAACATTTCAAAAACCCGGTATTTAGAGTGGGGTGTATCCATTTTAAGAACTTAATTTTACTTGGGTTATCAAGATTAAAATAATAGCCAAGTTTATTAGCAATGTGGGTACCACCTAACCAAAACTAACAAAAACTCAAATGTTTTGAAGTCCAAACATTTAAGTTGTAGGTTTAAAAAACTAACTCCGGTGTCCACCCGATGGATACATGTATGATAAAAACGAAGATGACTTTGCAGGTTTTAAGAGCTCTCATTTTCTTTTTTCAGCTCGTGAGTTCTTTCTCTCTCTCTCTCTCTCAAACCGAAACTCATGTTTTCACTAAGAAATTACTATACTTTGTCTCTAATTTTTCAATTTGTTGTATTTTTCACAACCAATTACACTAGTATTTTTTTAAATCTTTTTCTCGTAATAAAAATGAACATAATTATGCAACACAACATCAATGACTAATTTTGCAACCAGATTGTACGTAATTATATTCACAGCCAAAACTTTGTATTTCGCAATAAAAAAACACATAATTACGCAACAACACATGCAAAAATAAAAAAAAAATCCCCAAAGATGTTTTCTCGAAATCACTATTTTTTGGATAAGTATCAAAACCTTTTTGTGAATGTACGAAATCAAAGAATTAGCATGACTAAAACAATCATACAAATCATTAAACAACCACACAATAATTCAACACAAACAAAATAACAAAAAGAGAAAATGAAAATCACATGTGAATTGATAATTGATGGATAATTGCAGAAGATCAAAGGAAATTGATCAAAAGAAGAAAAAAAAACTAATAGAAAATTAAAGAAAAGATTGATTGAACGAATAAAAAAACCTAGAATCCAACAAAAAAATAATATCGAAGAACATGTGTTATGCTAACGAAACGATGGTATAATTGATATTTTAAAGGTCCAAATAATTATTGGTACTTTAGTTTCAAAATGATGAGATGGTTATTCATATTTTTTTTCAAACTTTAAATAGTTATCCATTAATAGTTTTGATATTGAATTATTATCGATAAATTATCCGTTTTAAAAATTTATTTAGTCTATAAAGTAATAAATGATGCAATAAAATATTAATTATATAATATTATTCACTTTCAATATCAATTTTTTTTATACCTTTATAAAAAAAATTATCTCAAAGTCATATTGTAGAATTAAATAATTTTTTACTTCGTATTATTTTTATTTTTATTTTTTTTCGTTCTCTCAGATTTCCTTTTCTTTTCTAAAAAAGATCGTTCTTCTTTAACAGCCAATTTTAAAATTACTAGTAGATTACGGAGATGATTCATTTTGTCCCTCCTCTAGGGGCCAAGTAGTAAATTCCGTACTTTGTTATCCAATATCTCCTCTCTCTTTTTATTATATTTTGTTTCATGTTTTATAATATATATTCGACTTTATATATTTTTTATTATAAATATTTTATTGATACATAGTATCTATTTTCATTTTAAATAACTAGAAAGGCGAGGGCCAGTCTTGTTTGTGAATAAAATATAAAATTAAATTAATAATATTTATTTAGTTTTTTTTTCCAAAAGTATTCTTATTGTTTTTAGAATTTGGAATTTAAATTAAATCGGTAATTCAAGATAGGTTTTTACAATTTTCGTATTATTTTTTAGTTTATGGTTTTCAATATCATAATTTTTTATTATCCAAATTTATTATAAAAAAAATAACTCGAAATAGGATAGATTTGATTTGAGTATTCGATTTGTTTTGTGGATGTGAAACCTTGTTTTATTTTATATATTTTTAGGATATTTGATTAGTCCATACTATGTTTTATTGATTACTCGATTTCATGTTATTTTTGTTTTTATAGAGATTTATCTTCATTTTTAGTTTTATGCCCTTTTAATTTTTTGTTGAAATTCATGAGGATTTTTTAAAAACAGACATGATAGATTTTTGTTTTATTGTCTTATCTTTTCAAAAGAATGATATTATGTTACCTACATACATTTTTTTTATAGTTTTCACAAATATACTAAAAGTTTTGTATATGTTTGTTTTAGTGTTAAATGTAGGTCAGATTTTGAGGCATGTAGAATTTATAAAAAAAAATTATATATATTAATAGAAGTGTACATTAGACACATGATAAATCTTGTGGTTTTAACTCTTCACGTCGAACCATTGATTATTATTCCGCTATTAGGTTTTTGGTTTATTTGGCCAACTAATTTGTGGATCATTGATCGTGAATTGATTTTCTCGTTCATTTGGTTGATTGTTTTGAATTTCATCTTGTGGTGATTGATATTGCTATCTATGTCTTATCAATATAACAATAATATATGTATTATCCACGACCCAATTGTAGTATATCAACCACCCATAAAAGAGAGAATATTTTTTTGTCTTCGGATCTGTTGTGAGCATCCACAGTCAAAAGGTCCAATCGAATGAAAAAATGTCGATTTTGTTGAAATTTGGAGAGCGTGTTCAAGATATTCAAAGCTTCAATATGATTGGTTATATTGTGATTTGGTACTACGGTTCGGGAGTATCACTGTTGGAATAATATAATATATGTTCTAATATTTTTCACTTTTCCTTCTCTTTTTTTTGTTTATTACCCTTATAATTTTTGGTGGGTTATATATCTTTATTAGATTGATTTGGATATATATGTACCATAAACTTAGCATAGAAATAGAAGTGTTTAAGGTGAACTCCTTATTAGTGTTGTGGTTTTTACTCTTTAAATCCAAAGGGGTTTTCTATATAAAATAAATCTCATGTCTTGATTGGTGATATTTTATGTAAGACGATGAAATTTTGTGAAGCTATTATTATATTATATAATTTTATCAACAAGCCAAGATAAATTTGAAAAAAATAAATTTCCTTCCTTAGACAATCATATTTGAAATAAACTTATTTTTTATGTTTTCAAACAAATTGACTACATTAACAGCTTGGCAAGACAAATTTTCTCATTAATGAATTAGCGTGGCAGAATAGTTTTTTTAATCGATGAATAAGTATGGCTTGATAGCTTTCCTAAAGTAGAATATGGCTAGACATATTATCTTAGTGGCATGACACATTTTTTAGTTCATGAAAAACTTGACAACATATATTCTCTTGTTGATGAACAAGTGTGGTAGGAAATAATATTTTTTATCGATGAATAAGTGTGGATAAATTTTTGTATCGATGAATAAGTATGACATTGAGGATTTTATCAATCGTTATAGAAGTTGTAAGTTCTGAACTTGTATGTTTTGGTGTAGATAACAAGCAGTAGCTTGTGACGCTTGAACAAGCTTTATTCGATCAAATTTACGTATCAAATCGGTCATTCCAAGAATTACGTTACTATACACGCAATGATTCTACTGAAAAATATAAAAAAGTTAATAACAAAGTAAGAGAAAGTAAAAACACAAAAGATCTATATTGGTTCGGTAATTCGTATAATAACAACAATATACAAGATTAAGATAACGAAGATACAGTATTTACAGAAACTTCAAATTCTAGAGCTTACACGGTACTTCTCTAAGATAACTCTCTATTTTTTCCCCGAAAAAATCTACTAAGTATTTTCTCTTTTAATCCATATTGCACACTTCAAAACAGATATAACAAACTCCCAACTAAAATAACCATTTCCATTGTAACAAGAAGTAACAAATTCTTTTCTAGCATAAGATATATCTAACCTCTGTAACTGACTCCTTAGACATACAATCACACTTAAACATGTCAAATACAAGCGATAGCCACTTGGCTAGTGCATAATGTACCTCATATGTTATCCTTCAAATCAAAGCATCCACCTCGTTCGACTTTACCAATATTTTTCAACTGAATTAGCCAACAACTTTGCTAGAAAGCTTCATGGTAGATGGAGCTTCCCAGTTTGACCAATTGATTCTACTCAAAGTAGGCAATGCCTTAGATGATAAAATTCTTGAATTTACACGGCTTTATCAAAGGCTTCCAGGTCGATGCATTTAATAAAAATAACCAAAGAAACCGATGCCTCATAAATTTCTAGGCCTATACAATCGATGCTTCGACTACACCTAGGGCAATACACATAATGCATTCAATGAGTTATCTTTCTCCCACCAATTCAGAACCATACTCTCCCAATTATCCATCTTGGTTTTGACTTCCAAAGAAATATATAATTGCAACTATTAATGCTTGAACTTATTTATTGTCATGATTTTAATAAGCATATTTGTTGCTGTCATTTGTATGAATCTTTTCCAGTATAATCTCTATATTTTCATGAATATTTCTTATAAAATGATGTTTAATATCAATGTTCTTAGTCCATTCATGAAACGCCTGATTATTTCACATATGTATTGCACTTTGGTTATCATAGTGCACCATCATAACTTCCTTCTCAATCTGAAGCTCTCTCGGTAGTCCGCTTAACCATATACCTTCCTTTATTGTTTCGATAAAAAATAATATATTATGATCCAATGAAGAATAATACTAATACGGGTTGAAGATGAGCTTTCCATCTTATAGGACTACCAAACAACACAAACACATATACAGCCAAATACTTCCTAGTGTACAGACAATCAACATAATCAGAATCAACAAAATCCTTAACATCTTCAAGTCCAAAACCAACCTATCCATACATGAGTCTTTGACTAGTAGATTATTTAATGTAACCCACTTAATATCATTCCAATGTTCCCAGGAGAGACTAGATATGAATCTACACAACTTCATCATCAACCTTTAAATATGTTAATTTAAGGTATTGAGCAATGAGACAAGTAACTGGTTTTACCTTTATCATACCAAACATGTCAAACACCTTCCTTTGATAACCTTCATAATATAAACAAAGTTATCCTTTGTTTATCTCTAGTAATCTCCATCCCAAGAATCTTATTGGCTGAACTCATGTCTTAATATTAAACCTTCTCATCAACATTACTTTCAAGTATTTAATATTTTCTTTGTCTTTGCTAGCAATCAATATATCATATAGATATAATAGTTGATTTATATTGGTAGAACCATACTTCTTTACATACACACAACTCTGTAATTTATTCCTTTATGACCATTCTTGACCATGAAATCATCAACACACTTATAATATCGCTTTTTAGATTGCTTCAGACCGTATAATTCTCTATTCAAAAGACATACTTGGTCACTCATTTTCTAGTTTACGAATCCTTCGGGTTGCTTCATGTAGATGGTTTTCTCAATGAACCCCTGTAGGAAAGTTGTCGTGACACCATATGGTCCAACTTCATGTTAAACTTGAAATTCATTTTCACGTAGATCCTAATTGGAATATGTGTTACTATATGAGATAATATCATATTATAATCCACACCCTTTTATTGACTAAATCCTCTAGCAACCAGCATGGTATTGTAGATGACTTGTTCATGAATTTATTTCTTCTTCTTAAAAGTCCATTTGCAATCAACCAGTTTTTGACCTTCGGGTTTTTTTAATCGATCTCGTGTATTATTCTTACTAAGCGAATTCATTTCCTTCTTTATGGAAACAAGACACAGAGATTTATAATCACTTTGCATTGTTTTTTTTTAAGTTCTCAGGTTCAGAATATATAATTTCATATGTTGCAACCAATGTGAAAGTTGTCAGTTCGACATACCCGTATGTTTGAGAAGCTCAAATGACTCTTTTAGTCCTATCCCTTACTATCTAGTAGCCATGTTAAGCTCGACTACCTTCCAGATCCATATACATTTTTTCTTGATGTATTTTTTGGCTTGTATCCTCTTAAGACACTAGCAGGTTCTCCTCCAGGTGAATCTACCTCAATCTCTATTGTGTCACTTTCGTTAGGGTTGGGCTTCATGTGTTTCATCACCGAACTAGGATACTCATTCTTGTTCAATATCACATATCTTCTTATCAAACACTTCTTATAACCTGCTTCGAGGCACTATAACTTGTAATCTTTGATGTCTTCTGGATACTCTATGGATAAAAACTTCAGGGCTCTTGGTTGCACGTTGTCCTGTTTGATGTGTGCATATGCAACACAACCAAATACTTTCAGACTTGAATACTCCAAAGGCTTCCCGTATCATATTTCATCTGGATTCTTTAAGCCAATCGCAATAGATGGACATATATTTATGAGGTAGCATGCAGTAATTACTGATTCAACCCAAAACTTCACTGAGAACTTATCAGTAACTAACATGCACCTCACTCTCTCAAGAATTGATTCTTTTATTCTTTTAGCAAGACCATGTTTTATGGAGTGTCCCGTACAGTTCTATGTCGAGCTATCCCTTCAAATTTACACTAATTGGATAATTTATATGCACATAATTCAAGACCATATCCATAATGAACTTGTTTGCTTCTCTGCCTATTTATTTTTTAGCCATAATAATCCATTGCTTGAATTTATCAAAAGCCTCGATATTCAACTTCAAAAGATAAACCCATAGCTTTATTGAGTAATCATCAATAATTAGCATAAACTACCTATTACATCAAATACACTAAAACCTTGGAAGCTCAAAAAGATTAGCACGGATGTAGTAAATGTTTCTAATTATTGTGTGCTCAGATCTTACAAACTTGACTCTCATACTTTTTTTGTATAAAAAGGATTGAAAAAAATTCTGAGCCATCTAGTTTATCTTTTTCAAACATTAATTGCTTCTGCAACTCTAACAATCCCTTCTCAGTCACATACCCCAATCTCATATGCCATAAGATTGTACCACCTACTCGGCCTTCAGAAAGATGAGCCATTGTGCCTATAACAATATCTCTAATCAAGGAATAAAGGCCATTGGAAAGTTTTTTCTTCACTATAGTAATCACATCTTTAAGAATTTTCATGTAACCATTTTCAATTTTGATACCTAAATTTTCCAACATGCTAAGAGAAAGTAGATTTCTTCTCTGAGCGGGAACATACCTCACATTCTTCAGAATTCGATCACAACCATCAATTATTTTAATCTTTATCTATCTTTCAAGCCTTGTTATTTACAAGTTACACAATACATATATTATTCTAATCAAATGAGTGAAACCGGTCCTTATGTAATGAACATAAAAAATTAAGAATCCACTCCCTCTGACCTTCATCTGAAGAGTACACCAGAAGCTCTGCAGAATCATATCCTTCAAAAACAACATAAACATTCCCCTGATCTAATCTGCAACCACCTTGTTTCTTTGCTTGTTCTGGACATTGTTTTCTGAAATGGCCAAAGTTCTTAAAATGTTGATATAAAATCATGGATTTATAAAACTTATTTGTTTACTTCGATCTATATTTTCCCTTCACATAGTTAGAATCCATTATCTATAGTTTTTCTCTAATGTTTAATGATTTATGGTTAGTTCCCGAAATCCCAGACTTCCACATGACATGAGATCTAACTCCTTGGATGTTATTATTGGTTCCAACTCATCTATCGATGGTGTTTTCTTACTGTATTGGGTGGTATCCTTCAATTATCCATATACAAAGGGAAACGAGTTCAAAAAGATCACTGCATGATCTTCATCAATGGTTGCATCCCTAATGTTTGTTAAATTGATCATTATTTTAGAGATTTCGTCAAAGTTGTCAGAAATATTTTTAACCTCATATATCTTAAAACCCAAAAAAATAACCTTCAAATAGATTCGATTTGTCAAGGACTTTGTCATATATAGGCTATTCAGCTTTTTCCATACTATAACTACTTAATATTCTTTTGAGACATGCCTCAACCCATTATCAATTATATACATAATGATCATGTTCTATGCAGTTTCGAGCATTTTTTGCTTCTCAGGCTCATATAATCTTCAAGAAACATAACCTCTCTACCAAGGCTAGAGCTACATTCTCTAGAATTGTGACTACTCACACACGCTGTTTCCATATTCGAAAATTTTATTTCCTATTAAGCCTCTTCATCTCAAATATCTTCACTACCATCTAATCTTCAAGATCTATTCGATCAATTTAGGGCTTGAGCAAGCTCTATTCGATCAATTCAAGGCTTAAATAAATCATTCCAAGAGCTATGCCACTATACATGCAAAACTTTTATTAAAAAATATAACGAAGTTAATAACAGAGTAAGAGAAAATAAAAATATAGAAGATTTATTATGGTTCGATAATTTGCGCACGTCTACCCTGAGCCATAATAATGTTATTTTGTTTAGTTTTTAACATTAACAATAACATACAAGATTAAGATATCGGATGTATAACGTTTACAAAAACACCAAATTCTAAAGCTCTTAAATAATCTTCCACGATAAATTGTTAAAAGAATATCTACAAAGTATTTTGCTCTCTTAATCTCTGTTGCACATTCACCAAAGTTCTCGTCCTCTTCTTCGCAGTCCAAAAAGTATCATTTGTCATGTTTGGTGCCAATATCTCTCCAAAACAGAATGTAACAAACCCATAACGTAAATAACTATTTCTATGGTAACAATAAGTATATGATTATATTTATTAAAGAATATATATAACGATTGTAATTGACTTCTCAAACCCAGAATCACACTTAAACAACTCAAGTCCACGCAATAGCCACTTGACTACTGTAGACTTTATCTCATCCGTTTTCATTCAGAGTGAAGTAGCCTTTGACTCGTCTCAAGGACCCCATGCTTATGATCTTGCTTGTCTTTACCATTATTTTTAAAACCAAAGTAGTTAATGCTTTTATTGTTAGATTTTTAGCATATAAAATTTCTCGGTTTGATTAATAGCTTCCTAGTCGAAGTAGCTAATGCCTAGGATGATAACATTCTGGTGTAAAAAGTTTCTTAGTTTTATGAAAGACGTCTAAGCCGATGCAGCCAATATTTTAATCGAATAAATCGAATCCTTGATAATGACTAGGCCAATACACCTGACGCTTCGATGATGCATAGGACAATACAATCGATGTATTCAGTCAGTTATGATTTTCCCACAAATTCAGAACCATACTCTCACAATTTTTTTGTACCTCTAGATGTCTAAGATCTAGAGAATAGGATGTTAGATTTGTAAACGAAACAAATAGGCAGAAATTTATAGGAATACTTTTGTAAGACGATTAGGGAGAATGGTTATTCATGGAAGAAATATTATTGAGGAACCTCTGACAATGTTATTATTCGATTTCCAAAACGAGGATAAACTCTTGTGAATGTTTTTATTCACAATATAGTCATTTTATTTCTATTTTTATCATTGGGCTTCGGTTCCCTCCTCTTTTCATAAAAAATGTATTTTAATAACCAAAGAGGAATCTCAGATTACCAAGGATGCTCATCTTTCAATTGAGAATGGAAACAAAGAGTGATGCATCTCATTTGGCTAGCAGTCTTAACAATGTTGAAGTAATGATTGATACCCTTTCGGAGGAAATATTTGGCTAATCTATTGCTAAGTCAACCAATTGTTTAAAGAAAATTAAGATGTTATTGGAAATGAACCAATTCTTAATGTAGTACTTCTTGTTGTGATTGATGAAGCTCATTTACTCCGAGTAATTGTTCCAAATATTGATGATGCTAATCACATTTCTCCGAAGAAGATGGCAAAGATTTCAGAAACTCATGATGCTTCTAATGAAAAACTCTTATAGATACCCATATTAACCAATTAGGTGCTGATTTTTCATTTTCTAGAACTCCTCCTACTTATGCACTTCGAAATTTCCTTTCTTCATGAGTATATTTCATAAGTGTTTAGTAAATTTTCCACTTTGATGAGTATGTGGACACTATCAAATCATCTTGTTTGTATATATTTGGCTAGGAGGCAGTTGAAACAAGGAGTTGAAGTATAGTTATGACACTTATTTTTTTATAAATCTATCTATATATACTCTATTGATTTGATTTCATTTTTCTTTTCAGTCTTTATATAATGCTTTTGTGATTATGCATCAAGACTATGTATCAGGTCTTACCTTAATTACTCATGATCTTAATTCTTAAATTAGAAGTTGTAGTCTAGTCATTTCAAAGAAACCAAGAATTAAAGGTTTATCTTCAAACTAAAGTTAAGCGTAGAGCACATTTAAAAGCTAAATTTGAAGATCAGGCTGGTTTTGAAGAGCAGTTAAAGTCTGATATTGTTTTTGTAAAAGAGGAACTTCTTGCAAACTTAATTTTTACATACTGGATGACAGAATTTTCATATGTTTAGGCTATGACTATTGTAGCTCTTACATGTGAGCTGTGAGATGATCTCTTGAAACATCAACATAGAATGATCTAAGGGATGATGAGCACGAACTTAATAAAGAGTTTATGAAATTTTCAAAGATTAAGAATGAGACAATCCTAAAGGTTCTCAAAAATCAGTGTAAGAAAAATAAAGTATTACAGAAAAGTCTTGATGAAGCATTGAAGTAAAAAAGAACTTTGGATAAGAACTTTGAGGCTGAGTTTTCTAAACATGCTCCATTTATAGAAAGTGTGAAAACTAGTATGCAAGATATTTCTTACAAGATAATGGATGCTACTGAATAAAGTTTGGTGGTTGCAATTAATGAATGGTTTCCAAAGACTGACTTGGACCTTTTGGATCGTATGTTCCAATTAATGAGAGACCATGATATATTTATTATGAAATCTCTACATGAAGAAAAATAATTGGTTTACTATGATAGAAAAGGTAATAAAGTTTTCATTCTTATTTTGTTATCTTAATAGTCAAAATGGTACTTCTGCTTCAGACACTGCTTATTAAAACACCTCTTCTAATGTTGCTTTAGAGACATGTGTCCTTTTTTCTTCCATTAAAAATCCAACATTTGTTGTTCCTCTCTCTGAGGTTGTTGATGAATAATTTGATGTTACTACTTATATTAAAGGAATCAATGTGTGATTTTATTTGAACATGGATGTATAAGTACTGAAGTTTAGCGGGCTTCGATGGTTTGCAGATAGAACAGGCTTCGATGGTTTGCAGATAGAACATGTGTAAAGTTTCGTTAAAGTATTTTGTATCGTGGACAAGCTTGGGGGAACTTGTGTTAAGTATGTTGGTTCACTGTAGGAACTTGAGGAATATTTTGTTTGGTTTCTTGCGGTTCTAGAGGGGTTTAAATGTATTTTATTGGGCTGGATTTCTTGTCGATAGGTTAGGCTAATTTTTTAAATAGCCATTTTTCTGTTTTTCTACCGGGTGACGGTTTGCCTCCCTTCTTGTATCATTGTGATGTATAAAAGTTAGGTTTTTTCCTCATATTTCTTCTGAAGAGTTTGGGGTAGCAGCGGTGATTTCTTACACTCTTAATCGAATATCCTTAGTATGAACGTTCCTTCGGTTTCAAGGCGATATTCCCTTTTGCGCCTGATAGTGACAAATTCGTAGCGCTCCCTTACAATGGAACTTGTAAAATCATTCTCTTTCTTAATTTATCATCTTTAGAATGTTAAATTCCAAAACTCACACGCGGTGCAAGAGTGGTAACAGTTGTTTATATTAACCTCAAATGATCATCACACTCCTCTCTTTGAGTATCCAACTATCGTTGGAAATCTAGAGTCGAAGCAAAAGATGAAAGTAGCACTTTAGGTGCGACCAGGTCGATCGAAGCTCCAGACTCATAAATGATTTATTGCTTGTTATGGTTTCTTTTTTTTTCTAATAGTTTTTAAAGATTACCTTTTGGGTACCAATCAATTGCTGCATAAGACACCAATTTGGTTAGGTAAATTTGTGTTTAGGTGAATAAATATGGTTTATGAGGTAAATAAATCCCCAGAGAATTGTCCATAGAGGTTGACCGAGACTTTTATAGTGAAACCTGAGAGTTAAAAACTGTGGGTAAGTCAGTTTAAATCTTGTGGAGAATAAACATAAGAGAAAATAAGGTAGTTGGAAAGATATTATGGGGTTGTTAGAGAAGAATATATATTTTTCATTATAAATTGCTAAAGAGAGTATATGAAGAACTTAGAAGATAATATTAATGTTGAAGACTTAATTGATTCTGTGTATGAGAATGTTTGTGTATTTATTGGCATACACTTTAGCTAAAAGCCTTTATGACCTTCTGGCTTTAGTCTATTTTAAAACTTTTTTTTTATTTCGATGCATTTCCGATCATATTCATTTTAAGGTTTTATTGAATCCTATGTATAGCTAATATATTGAGAGATGTAGATAACATATTGTCTAATTCTCCATAAATTTGAAAAGCTAAATCTTTTTCACATTTACCAAATCTTTATCAATCAGATTTTCACTTTCTAGTTTCTTGTATTAGAGCTCACAAGACTTATTATATAAAAAATATATCTAAACAATAAAAAGAATGAAATAATTATTTTTAAAAAGCGTATTTAATAAGTGTTTTAACTTGTTAATTTTTCGGTAACTTTTCTAGTGACCTTCTAGCAAGAGTTTTACGATGATTCTATAAGTTTTATTTATGTTGTACTATTTTTCTAACAATAAAAAATATTAATATCTAATGAAGCGGGAATAAAATTGGCTACTATTAAGGGCATGTACTAAAACCTAGTATGTTTCCACCATTTTGAAAAACTAATCTTCACTCATTGGCAAAACAAGTTGATGATTTACTAACTACCATGCAAGTTCATTGTATCCTTGATCTTATGTTAAGGAAACCTACCAATAATGATGCTGATGAGATGATGTAACCCAAAAAGTCCAAACAAATTTTTTTTTTATTTTTTTTTATTTTATTGAAATATCTTATATTATTTAAAGAGAAAAGTACGAGTAAATACCTTCTGAACTATTTAATTACCCAGTGGTACCCGCTTTTTGGATAGTGTAACTTCGTACCTCGAATTGAAATTTAGACATACATACCCCCGACCATATATACCCGTTGGTACCTCTAGGCGTTTTCAATTCTCAGGATATCATGAGAATTGTTTGCAACTCAGGATTTCCTGAACAACTCTCAGGATATCATGAGAGTTGTTTGGAACTCTCAGGATTTCCTGAACAATTCTCATGATATCCTGAGAGTTGTTTGCAACTCAGGATTTCCTGAACAATTCTCAGGATATCCTGAGAGTTGTTTGCAACTCAGGATTTCCTAAACAACTCTGAGGATATCCTGAGAATTGTTTGCAACTCTTAGGATTTCCTGAACAATTCTCAGGATATCCTGAGAGTTGTTTGTAACTCAGGATTTCCTGAACAATTCTCAGGATATCCTGAAAGTTGTTTGCAACTCAGGATTTCTGAACTATTCTCAGGATATCTTGAGAGTTGCAATATTGGGGAGGACGGTGTTGCACTTGCTGAATCTGTCCACGGATCAACACCCGATATTTATGGGACGAATTTGGCTAACCCAAATGCTCTGTTGTTGAGTTCCGTCATGATGCTGCATTTGTATCTGAACATGTTATCTGGGTACGTAACAGCCCAGTTTCCAACCGCAAAACCGATGGCAAGAGGAGGGATTTTAGCTGATGCAATGGATCTTCAAATAACTGCGATGATGATTGCATTAATTCTAAACGCTGGAGTACGTAAGTTCTTTACAGTGTTTTGTAGTCATATCTCGAGGTATACGAAATTTCCATTGTTTCAACAGTTAGTTCTCTTTCTTGAAGCAGGATCGAATGTGGTTAATTCATACGCACGAAAGGTGTTTGATGAAATGCCCGTGAAAAAATACTTACGGGATACAGAAGTTCTAAAAACATGGATATCACATTGGGATCTTGTACTATGTGAACGACGCTAAAACAAAGAGGAGAGATATATGATTGCTGATGATTTGGTCGAAATTGGGGAAACCATCATGTATCAAATTTTTATCACTGTCAGCTCTAAACGGTCTTATGCTGTCACACACCATGTTTCTCAGCTGAAAAGAGCTCTCTTCAGAAAGAATGTTAAGGCAGACTGTACTTTGCTGGATGATTCTTACCTGACCGCACTTGATGCGGATTTAGAAAAACATGTACTTGCAGGTTCTGATTTGCTTGATGGTGTTAATTTTGCTAGTTTCTTGTCCAGGTTACACCATGATGTTAATAACTTCTAGGCAATGCTTCGTGCTATATTCATAGCTGGCCATGCAATAGAGTCCTTTTCAGATTTTTTTTAGGACATGGAGAGTTGTGGTCTGCTCAGATGCTATTATTAGGAAGGGTAGGCTCGATTGCAAGCGGATGGATACCCAAGTGGTTGCGAATTATTTATCAGCACTACAAGATATTTGGAGCTCAAAAGCTAGCTCATCTGTGGAAGTGCTGGCTACTATCAAATTCTTTCTACACTTAGACCTTATTCATAGCTGGTGCTCAAATGCAGGTATATGAACGCATTACATCTCCCTTGTTAACTTTCGTAAGTTTGGGAAGCCCAGAACAGTCTTATGCTGTCTTGAGCGACCTCCACCTGTTGGTGATGGGTGCGCCTTACATATTTTCTTCATATTACAAATATTTCTACTTTCAGTTCGGATGAGGTAAGATAATTCTGACACTGCTGCTTAACCCTATCCGAAGGGCAGTGCGGACTGAACCATTATCATGAGATACCAAATTAGGTAATGTTAGTTGAACGTGACTAAGCAATGTGCTAGTCATTTCATATCTTGGACTAATGGGTTTTTAAACTTAACCCAGTCCCACCCTCCGACCCGAAAGACCCATGGGTAATTAATTAAGTATAAATACCTCAACTACTTTCATTAATGAAAGTGATCAGAATTTAATACAAACACGCACCTTAATTATCTCTCTACATTTCATCCTAAACCTTAAATTCTCAAAACACTTTACTAAATTACCCTCAATAAAAAATATTCCACACTAAATGGGCGACCGCAGTGGGAGCACGACAGTGCTTGGATTTCATATTTAAAACCAGCATACAAGGTAGTTTAGATGGATCCGAATGCGCCGAATGTTCCACCCCTTGAGGTGGAAGTTGCAAATGAAAGCAATGAGAGTGTTAAAACAAGCAAAGAAAGGAGTTAAAGAAAAATATAGATCGTCGGTGCTTCACCATACTGACAATCCTAGAGAGAATGAGTAGTCCCTAAAGACTTATCTCAGCTCCAAGAAAACGCATCGATCTAAACATGTGGAGAGCTCTACATCGGGATCCTCCAACAACTCATCTAATGAGGCAGAACTTGAAGAGTCAGTTTCCTCCAACAGTGATGAAGGACTGTCGAAAAAGAAAATTATGCTGACTAAAAAACATTCAAGAAAATGATAGGCGTCACAGGCTTAAGAAACACCATGGGAAGGTAAAGGGTTCAACTGATCAACACATAGACAGTTTGCTGATTGATCCCTTTGCTTTCCAGTCCAAACCAACTATTTTTGTTACTCCGAATGAAGATACTGTTTTTAGTCGTAACAAGAATTGGAGGCAATCGCCTTTATCTGCGAAAATACTCTCCGGACACCTTCCAAAAAGGTTTGACAACTCTAAGATGGAGAAATATGACGGGAGCAAAGATCCGGACAACCATCTAGAGCAGTTTAAGAACTTTATGATAAACTTTGATGACGACGACAGATTGTTGTGTAAGGCCTTCTCCCAAATCTTCAGGGGAAGTGCCCTCAAGTGGTATAATAGTCTCCCCCAGGGATCTATTAAATTTTTTGATATACTCTGGGAAGCTCCCCGGAGACAGTTCGTGGGAAACAAGGAGCTTAAGAGTAATGAAGATACCATCATCCATTGTGCTAAAGAACCAAATAAGTCTCTAAAGAAATACATCAACATGTTTGTGAATACGAAGAACGCGTTAGCAGATTGTTTTGAACAAGTTGCGATTGCTTCCCTTAGGCAGAGTTTGAATCCGAGAAACTTGGTTGATTTAGTAGCCCGGAAGAAGGCCATGACTTTTGGGGAAACAAATCAATGTGGAGGAGACTAAAGTTCCAGGATGCGTCGCCAGATAAGGTCCACCACTACAGCATCAATACCTCAAGATGCCAATCAGTCCGGTTACAGATCGAATGAGACTGGACATGGATCTAACCGATCAAGGCAGAATCAGAACCAATATATCAGAACCAAGAGGGGACCATGGGTTCAACCTGAGTGGTTTGCTGAGTTGAGGAGAAAGTGTGGCTACAATATATGATAAGACTAAAAATAAAGTACACTTTAGAGAACCAGCAGCATTGCAGTCCCCTCGGGAAAACTGGAATACCCATTTCTGCAAGTACCACAATGTCATAGGACATGATACCCATGATTATATAGTCTTGAAGCAAGAGGTCCAGAACCTCATTGAGAGGGGTAAGTTTGAGGCCTATGTAAAAAAGCGAGGGGGGAGCAGACTGGATAATACACAATCCAATGCCAACACTCCCCGAACTACTCCTTCAAGTAATCGTGGAACATCTACACAAGAAGATGCTATGGTGATTACTGAAAGGTTTGATATAGACTCTAAGTACCTTGATCCGGATCCGAGTCGGAATCGGGTGGGGGTAATAACAGACAAGACTACTAGTGTCTCTCGTTTGGTTAAATACTTTGAATCTTTAACTATCTTTGGAGGGGACACTGTGACTACACCTTCTAGTTTTTCGAGGAAAAGGCATGTTCACAGTTTGGCAACCCAGTTGGATGGAGGAATTTCCACACATCTGTATCAAACTCCATGTCCTTTTATAGTTTTCGATGAGGATGACCTAAGATATATTGCAGGGCCTCATGAAGACGCTGTGGTAATATGGGCATCAATAGGGGGAAATGATATATGTCGAATCCAGATTGAGACGGGCAGCTCGAAAAACATCTTGTTTTTAAGCTCCTATAAATACATGAGAAACCCTTCGGTTATATAGCGTTCGAACAGAACCATCTTGGGCTTCACAGGGAGTTCTGCATATGTGATTGGGGAATTTGAAGAAAAAGTATTGTTGGGCAATGGACCTTTTAAGAAAATGGTGAGAGTATTGTTTGTTGTGGTGGATTGTCCATAATCTTATAATGCAATATTTGGAAGGTCTTGGCTCTCCAGAATGCATGTTGTGGCCTCCACAGTCCATTAATGTTTGAAATACGCTGTTTAGGGACAAGTAGGTGTTGTCCGGAGCAGTCAAAAGGTAGCCTGAGAATGTTATGCAACGGCCCTTGCATCTAAGTCTGTAGAGGCAGTCAAGATTAACAGAGATTAGAAGCTATTGGGGCCTTCCACCGATGATAATGAAATTGATGATCCCATGGAGGCTCCAAGTGTCATAATACCCATAGAGGAGGTTGAAATCCATTCCCTAGATGAGGGAAAAAAATTATTAAGATTGGTACCAAGTTGGTGCCAAGTTTGAAGCACAGGTTGTTGTCTTTTTTAATGAGTAATCAACATGTATTTTCTTGGTGCAATTATGATGTTACCAGAGTGTTAGCAGATATAATTTTTCATAAGTTTTCTATATGAACCGATGTTGCACCGGTTGTATAAAAAATAAGGTATTTCTCTAAAGAAAAAACAAATGTGATTGTTTAAGAAGTTGATCGTCTGACCAAGATGGGCCACATAAAAGAGTCTCAGTACCCTTTATGGACTACCACCCTGTCTTGGTCAAGAAAGAATGGCAAATAGCGCATGTGTATCGACTTTACTGATCTTAATAGGGCATGCCCCAACGATCCTTATCCGGTTCCTTGGATAGATCAGTTGGTGGTACTACTTCTGGGAATAAATTGTTGTCTTTCATGGATGTATTTTCGAGATGCAACCAGATACAAGTAGATCTGAATGATCAAGACCACACCACTTTTATTTTGGACAAAGGTCTTCATTTTTACAAGGTGATGTCGTTCGGATTAAAAAATGTTGGGGCCACCTATCAAAGGTTAGTAAATAAAGCCTTTGCTAGTCAGATTGGCAGAAATATGGAAGTTTATATCGATGACTTGATGGTAAAAACCTTAGAGGAAGATGCACATATATATGACCTTCAAGAAACGTTTTCCAACTTAGAGGTTGTGAATTTGAAGTTAAACCCTGAAAAATTCTGTTTTTGGGGTCCGAGCTGGAAAATTCTTATGTTATATAATAAGTGAAAAAGGAATTCAACTTGATCCGGATCAGCTCAATGCTCTATTAGCTATGGATCCACCTCGGAGCACCAAAGAACTTCAAAGACTAACCGGCCGATTGGATGCGTTAAACAAGTTTATTTCAAGATCATCAGAGAAATGTGCTCTATTTTTCCAGGTGTTAAGGAATGCCAAAGACTTTAATTGGTCTCCACAGTGTTATCAAGCATTTCTTGAAATAAAAAACATTTGTCTTCACCTAAGACTCTCTTTAAAACTGTTCAGGGGGGAAAGCTCTACATATACTTAGTTGTATCAGAGTATACCATAAGTGATGTGCTAGTAAGAGAGGTGGATAATTACCCTCGTCCGGTGTATTACATTAGCAAAAGTATGTTGGATGCTGAAAGAAGATATTTGAAGTTAGAAAAACTAGCACTGGCCTTGTTAATTGTGGGAAGAAAAATGAGACCGTACTTCCAAGCTTATTTCATTGTCGTTCAAACATCTTTTCCCTTAAACAGTGTTCTTCAGAAAGCCGATGTATCAAACAGAATGAGCAAGTGATATGTTGAGCTGGGTGATTACGATATTGATTTTGCGCCCCGAACAACGATTAAAGCCCAGTTAGTGGCCGACTTCTTGGTAGAATTTCATGTTGATAAATCCCTCGGACATATACCAGAAAACCAGTCTAAGAAAGAATGGGTAGTCCAAACTAATGGTGGGTCTAGTACTATGAGATGTGGGGATGAAATTTGTTTAAATTCTCCCTATGGTGTACTATGTACCACATTATATGTTTTGGTTTTGGAGCTTCTAACAATGAATCTGAATATGAAGCAACTATAGCTGGTCTTAAGCTAGCTCTTATATGTGGGGCCAGAAGAGTCCGATTAATGAGTGACTCTCAATTACTTATTGACCACTCAAGGACAATCTGAAGCAAATAAAGAATAGTTGATAAAATACTTGCTTATGTCGAGAGAAGTTTGTGCAAGCTTCAAAAGTATCCACTATGAACACATCTATAGATCGGAGAATACTGTAATAGACTTTTTGACAACCATAACTTATTCTGAATCTTACCCGTGGATTCCGATGTTAGATTGTCTATCAATACAGACAGTCCAAGAAAAAGGTAAAGAGAATGAAGAAAGTATGAGCATAGTAACCATTCAACCCAAGGACTGGAGGTATGATATTATTCAGTTTATTTTTGATGAGATTTTGCCTTATAAAACCATGGCTAAGAAAGTTAAGGATAAGGCTCGTGGTTTCTTGGTATTAAGGGAAATTCTTTACAAGAAATCTTTCAGCAGTCCCCTTTTGCGTTGCTTAGGATTTGAAGAATCCTAAGTTGTGTTATCTGAACTGCATGATGGTGAAGGTTATGCACACTATGGTTACAATGCCCTAAGCAGGGTAGTACTGGCCAACCATGATGGCAGATGCCCGAGATATGGTAAAGAGGCGTGATCCTTGCCAGAGATATGGAAATAAAATTCATGTGCCAGCAGTTCCCATGGAATCCATATTTGAACCGATACCCTTTAATATATGGGGGTTGGATCTGGTTGGGCCTCTTCCCATGGGATCCGGTGGATGTCGAACAATCATAGTTCCTATTGACTATTTCTCAAAGTGGATAGAGGCAGCTCCCTTAGCTGGAACCACCTCTAAGGAAATTAATAAATTCATTTTATCTAATATATGTTGCAGATTTGGGGTTCCCCAAAATCCCACCACAGATAATGGGCCACAGTTCGATAATAAAGACATGGAAATGTAATGCACCTCAAAAAGAATTAAACACTGATTTTCTTCTCCTTTCCACCCTCAAGAAAATGGACAAGTTGAAGGAAAATATGGAGGGATTTACATGAAAGTGGGCTAACCGAACCACTCCTTAGAATGCTACACAAGAATCTTTTTTTCCCTCGTTTATGGGATGGATGCAATCACTCCCATAGAAGCTATTTTACTATCTTACAGAATCCAAAACTATTCAGAACAGAAAAATGATATGGCAGTCATGAATCAGTTGGATTTGATTGAAGAAAGAAGAGTTAAAGCGCATTTAAGAACGACACATTACCAGGGTTTAATGGGGAGCACATTTTCTTCCAAAGTGAAAAGAAAAGATTTTCAATTGGGGGACAAAGTCTGGAGAAAAGTCTTTTTATACACTAAGGAAAAATAGTTCGGCAAGCTGGCTCTGAATTGGGAAGGTCTTTATATGGTATGTGGGAAAGTCAAACAATGAACATACAAACTTCAAGACAAGGAGGGAAGAACACTAAAGCACCCATGGAACGTTGAACATCTCAGGTTATACTTAAAATAGATCTCTCTTGTAAATATTTACTTTTGAGTGGCAATGTAAATATTATTGGGGCATACTCTTTCCTACCCTGGTCGCGCGGGGAGGTTTTAACGAGGTGTCCAAGTTTTTCAATAATATCTTATGCCTTCTTCAAAAATCTGGGGCAAAATTCTTTTTGACTTAACCATAGTGTGAGGTGGTCGAATATTAAATACTTTTTTTTTCAGCAAAGATAAACTATATTACTAAATTGAAATTATACACAGTACAAGGGCCAAAATCGAAGCCAATTACAAAACAAGGGGCTCAAATAATCAGCCCCAAATCAAATCCCTAGATCGAAAACCTACTTCAAACACTTTCCCAAATCATCGTCTTCCCCATCTAAACCCTAGCACAGACCAACGATTCCAATCAAGTTCCCAAAACGGCCAGGACCAAAAATCAACACCCAGGAGAGCAAGCATCTTCACTCCAGCCCAAGAAACAACAAACACGAACCCACACTCGATCAACAAATCCTAACCAGGATCAATGTACCCAACCCTTAAACTCTCAAGCACAATAATGGCGAGGAGAGGGTTGGGTATATCACTAACCGAGAAGGAGCGGTTCTTCCTTTCAGCAAGAACCCATTTAGAAATCCAATCATCCGCCACATTTTCCGATCTGGAAATGTGGCTAAGCCGCATCGAAGGAAGGAGCAAATCTCCGATGCTATCATCGCCATTAGGGTTCTTCAGACAGTTAACAAGTGCCAAACAGTCTGATTCGAGGTCAACGTTGCTTCAACCTCTTCTGTGGCAAAGGATTATGGCTTCCTTCATAGCACTTCTTTCAGCCTGGAGAGGGGAGATCTTTCCTAACAAGAAACCAGCTCCTTGAATGCAGTTCCCACAGTCGTCTCGCACAATGTAGCCACCAGAGGCTTCACCATTGAAGCAACAAGCACCATCAGAGTTGATCTTGACTCTACCAGCATCAGGTAACATCCATTTATTAAATACTTATTAAGCACCCCGCCTCTCAAACATCTTTGAATTGATCGGATATGTTAAACTATTGATCACATTTATTAAACATATGTGGTCAAAATCATATAATACACTTACTTAACAGATCTGAAATATTGAAGGCTATTTAAACACTTGCAATAAAGAATTAAATAAAATTCACACAAAGAGAAATATGATATTGAAGTCTGATCGGAATAGACCCCATCCATGGTTCACAAATGCCTTGACCATTCAAGGACTTTGAATTTTAAAGAACAAAAATTAAACAAACAACACAATAAGATGCTTTTGCCATACAAGGACTTTAGTTTTTAAAAAAAAACACACAACATAACAATATAACCTCAAGGCTTGTTCCCTTTGGTTTTTCCATCACCATCTCCTTTCTTTGGAATTTTGAGTTCAGCACTTGAACTCTCACCAACTCCTTCGTTATCTTCAAAATCTTCTCCACTTGAGTAGTTGTGCTTATCGCCATCAGCCATTGTATGGAAATGAAGGTCATCATTTTTTACAAATCTCCACAAAGGACCAAAAGTCCTCTTAGGTTAAGTCTCGTGAAACAGTAAGACCATATCATATTTAATTTCATCATCTTTTTTCTCCAAAGAGTCCACCACTCCAGAGGCATACTTCTCTATTCCAGCAGCTTTCTCTTCGGCTTGATTTTTTACTAGAGATGTATTCTTCTCTGTCTTCTTTTTAAGAAGATCCTCCAAGTTGACTTTGTCTTTGGAAAAAGTCTTGACAACTTTGTCTCTAGCTTCTAGTTGCTCCTTTAGAGCTTTGATTTCATCGGAGGAAGAAGTTTCTATTTCGAAGTATTTAGTCTAAAGATCTTTCTGAGCATCTTCTGACTTGCGCAATTTGGTAGCTAAATCATCATTTTCCTTCTTCAAGGATTCTATGTTTTGCTAAGCACAATGGATTCTATGCTTAAGGATACGACCCAACTCAGTAGTACGGGTGTGCACGTAGGCAATGCTCAAGAGGGCTATCAAGTACTTTACGCTAAACTTCTGGATGTTTGGCCCCACTGTCCCTTCCAGACACTCTAGAAGCGACTCAGTATTGGGTAGACTCAGCAGTGTCCTTGGTCTGTCCGGACGCCTCAGAAGGTGTATCTTCTATACTATCCTTTATGGTTTCTTCCATTACGATGGACTGCTGTTTGGATGCCTTAGTTTCTGCCAATGGCTTTATCGTTTTTGAACTAGTAGGTTTCGAAGAGCTAGGGGTGGATCTAGCTTTGGATTGGCGAGTTATTCGGTGAGGGGTGGTCTTCTTAGTAGACTTCTCAGCATCCGAACCCATGGCTATAAAAGGAGAAGGTTTCCTAACACTGGAAACTATTTTTTTCTTTAGAGAGGGTGGTTTGAGACTCTTGAACAGAAGACCCTGATTGAAGAGGAGAAATGGTTGGGACAAAAGGTAATTTTCTGACCTTTGATGTCTTCGATGATGATGAACCTTGGTCTGTGTTTGCCGTTGGTCGATCGATTTCTTCACCAGGAGAGGTAAGTTGACCAGCAACAATTCTTGCGTCTCTCGCAACTTTTCTTGCTTTCTCTAGATCATACAAGTTCAACCAACCTCATTTTACCAATGTATTTCTGGCTGCGAACATAAATTACCTAGACACAATTTGAAAAGATTACCAAGCTTTCTCTCTCTAGAAGTATGTGTGTTCTTGGAGACAATAAAACAGTAAAATCGATTTATATAACTATGAAAATTAGGAGTTACCTATGTAACCATAAAGTATGGGGGTTACACCCTAAGTAACGTTTTAGCCTAGTAGGTAAGATAATCTAGGAGAAAAACGACTGAGAGGTCAAACCAGAACCTCACACATGTCCGACGTCAAAAAATGACTCTTGAAATTCTTAACGGTAAAATTAGTCCCACCAAATTCCGATCAGGTTGACTCTTGAAATTCTTGACAGAAAAAGTCTATCTCTTCGGTTCGGATACATAGACAGATCGGAAGGTCACATTGGAAATACATTGATTTTTATTCTTGTGGGTTAGCTCTTCCAAAGATTCTTTGCAAGACCTAAAGGGGCTACTGATGAGGTCGGATAATTTTGATACTGCTGCTTAACCTTATCCGAAGGGAAGTTTGGACTGAACCATTACCATGAGATACCGAACAGGGTAATGTTAGTGGAACGTGACTAAGCAAGGTTCTAGTCATTTCATATCTTGGGCTAATGGGTTCTTAAACTTAACCCAAACCCATAATCCCACCCTAAAGGCCCATGGGTCATTAATTAAGTAAAATCCCCAACTACTTTCATTTATGAAGGTGATCTGAATTTAATACAAGCACACACCTTAATTATCTCTCTATATTTCATCCTAAACCTTAAATTCTCAAAACACTTTACTAAATTACCCTCAATCAGAAATAATTCACACAAAGTTCAATGAGCCATCTTCTGAATTTTTTGAAGCTTGAAACGTTAACTGTTATGGAAAATATGAGTAATACTTATGAAATCGTTACAGAATTCTATGAGTATGCTGCAAATGTTGACGTCCATGTAGCACATGAGTCGATTCGAGCTGTTAGGAAAATTGCACTACAAACACGGAATCACAGATTTTTTCTCTCTCGATATTATGGAGAAGACGACATTACAGATTCATTCTCGAAGTTCATGTTTACGTTAGATATTGATCTTTCCGTTCGAGATGCAATATCTGAGTTAGATAGGTGGCTAGAGAAAGTTGATTAATGGCTTGTTAATGACTTGGAGAAGCTTCCATGTATGTGTTGCGATGGAAGAGTTAGGACAATGAAACAAATATTGGAGTGAACACCGCAACTTTGATATCACTGAATTTCGATTCTAGTTGATGAAAAGATGGTTTTGAAAACTTCTTCATAACCTGAGAAAACATCTCGATAAACAAGTTTTACCTTGATCCGATGATTGGTAGCCAATTTAAACTCCTTCTGTAACTGGTCAATACGATCGTCTATTGAACGCCTGGCATGTCCCCGCATACCAAACGATCTTCGAGATCTTCATGGACATATATGTTATTTTCTGCTTTAGACCCTCAGTTCCTGCTATGGGGCAAACATGTTTCTGAATCCTGATTTCATCTGATTCAAGATCTAAAGAAGAAAACAATATTTATGGCCATGCAGATCTCGAAGATCGTTTGGTATGCGGGGACACACCAGTCGTTTCGATAGACGATCGTATTGACCAGTTACATAAGGAGTTTAAATTGGCTATCAATCATCGGATCAAGGTTAAACTTGCTTATCGAGATGTTGTCTCAGGTTATGAAAAAGGTTTCAAAACCATTTTTTCATCAACTGACCAGTTCGAGGATGAATTCTTGTCAACTGGGAGATGATGATGTAGGCCAAAAAGTCCAAACAAAAACCTTTTTTCTTTTGTTTTATTTTATTTTATTGAAATATCTTATATTATTTAAATCGAATCTAATTGCAATAATATTTGATTTTATTTTATTTCTTTGTATTCTAATTTAGGGTTTTGAGTAGCTCTTATATAAGGTCTCACATATCTTACGTTTTAAATAAGTTTTTAGAATAATATATGTTTTATCTCTGAAAAATTCAATCTTTGTTACTCTTCGATTAGGGTTTCTTCATGTTACTATTGAATTAGAGTTTCATCTATCGTTACCTCTTCTTTTCATTTCCGCTGTAATCATGAGATCAAGAAGAACATGCGCAAGTAAGATGAAAATGATCTTATGTGTCGAGTACATATTTTGAACACCGTTTTAGGTTTTTTATTTAATAAGAATTTGGCAGATTGTTTACCAAAATATTGGCTGGAAAATTAGTAAACTCGACATCTGAAAACATGGGACTAAAACTCTTTTTTATTTTGCAAAGGACGATAACCCAATTTGAATATAGAGAATCTAGACATCAAATTTTCAATGGGTAAGAACAACTTAATTTTGAAATGTTTAAACATATAAAATTGAGTACAATCTTTGATAGATGATATATGTTGGTCGTTTATATAAATATAATTTTTAAAGAATGGGTCATAATATTCGGTCTAAGTGCGATATATTTTTATAAAAACAACAAAAACAATTTAAGAATTTTAATAAAACATATTGGTAAAACGATCGTGTGTGATCACTGTTAAGCTACGTTATATTTTATTTTATTTTAATTTGACATAATTGATCCGAAGATGATTTTGAATCGTCGAAATCGATCGGAGGACCAAACCAGGCAATGATGTTGATAACTATCCAAATGAATAGACCAATGAAAGCTCAGATCATCGCGGCGAAGAACAAAATTTGGTGCTATAATTTGGAAAAATATACCCACAACCTACTTGAATGATTTTAGAAGGTTTTGTTGCTAGAAGCGTTGGGTTCATTGCAGCGGCGAGACACTTTCGTCGCAAAAATATGTAGTTCGTGACGACAATTTAAAAACACTAGTTATGCAACGATCATGGACTGTTGCCTTGATGTGATTGCTCTATTTGTTGTCGCGGTGAATTTTATTTGTTTTCGCGACAAACACAAACATACATTTAAATATAGATATATTGGCTAATGATTTAAATATAGATATACACGAAGCCTAATATCTCTATAATTTTAAAACTAAATATTTTTTTATTATTTATCAAAATTTTATCCTTTCTATTTCCGATTTTTAGTTGTTTTGTTAAAAAATCAATTTTTTTATTATAATATAATTGAACTTTTATGCAAAAAGAATGAAAAAATCAAAAATTATATTTTTTTATTTTTTTGTTGAGTTTCTGCTGATCAATGGCATAAATATCTAGCTCAATACTTTAATCTAAGAAATTGAATTCTTGACAATGAATTGGCATATACACTCAAAATTTTGATGATGCATAGGCCAATATAATCGATGTTTTTTATCAGTTATGATTTTCATACAAATTCGCAACCATACTCTCACAAAATGTTTGTATGTTTAGATGTCTAAGATCTAGAAAATGGAAGATTAGTGAACCATACAAATAGGTAGAAATTTGTGGGATTATTTTTGTAAGACGATTAGGGAGAATGGTTATTTTTGGAAGAAATATGAATGAAAAACCTCTGACGGTGTTAATATTTGATTTCCAAAATGAGGATAAACTCTTGTGAATGTTTTTATTCACAATACAGTCATTTTTACTTCTATTTTTATCATTGGCCTTCTGTTCTCTCCACTTTTCACAAAACAATGTATTTTGGTAACTAAGGAGGAATCTCAGAGTACTACGGATGTTCATATTTCAATTGAGAAGGAAAACAAAGAGTGATGCATCTCACTTGGTGGGTAGTCTTAACAATGTTGAACTAATAATTGATGCCCTTTCGGAGGAAGTATTTGGCTAATCTATTGCTAAGTCACCCAACTGTTTGGAGAAAATTAAGATGTTATTGGAAATAGACCAATTCTTAATGTACTACTTATTGTTATGATTGATGAAGCTCATTTACTCCCAGTAATTGTTCCAAATATTGATGATGTTAATCACATTTCTCCTAAGAAGATTGCAAAGATTTCAGAAAATCCTCATGCTTCAAATGAAAGGACTCTTATACAACCCATATTAACCAATTAGGTGATAATTTTTCATTTTCTAAAAACTCCTCATACTTTTGCACTTCGAAATTTCCATTCGTCATGAGTATATTTTATAAGTGTTTAGTAATTTTTTCCACTTTGGCTCGCATGAGGACGCTATAAAATCATCTTGTTTTTTTATAAATTTGGCTAGGAGGCATTTGAAACAAGGAGTTGAAGTATAGTTATTGGTGTGGTTTATTTATGATCAAAGGGTGTTTTGGGAAATAGTTTCAGGAATTTAATATGTTGAGTGAGAAGTAGAGAGATAAAGGAGGTGTGTACTAGTAATAAATTTTTATCACCCTCATAAATGAAAGTAGTTGGGGTATTTATACTTGTTTAATGGATTGTGGGACTTCCGAGTCGGATCATGGGCTTGGGTCAAATTTAAAAACTCATAGGCCTAAGATAAGAAATGACTAGAAACAAGCTGAGTCATAGTCCAGTTGTTTATCCTGTTCGGTGGGGCATAATACTGGATATGTCTGAACCGTCCTACGGATATATACAATAATATGTGACAAAGAAATCCAAACTCATCAGTATCCCCTTTAGGTCTTGCAAAAATACTTTGGAAGAACTAATTAGAAAAATAAAACTTATTATGTATCCAAGGTGAAGTCCGATCTGACATTTGTGTCCGAAGTGAATCTTCATCAGATTCGAAGAGATTAACTTGCAGTTATGAATTCTAAAGTTCAGTTGTTTGGAAGTGGGACACGTGTCGAGTTTTGGTTTGACCTCTCAGCCATTTTTCTCCTAGATTCTTGTACCTACTTGGCTAAAAAGTAACTTAGGTTGTAATCCCCATACCTCATAGCCCCTAATCATTACTTTGATTGATTCATCTTCCCCATAGGTAAAACTCTCACATCTTCATCTCTATTTAAACAAGTTTAATTGTTTTATCTGTTTGAGAATATAAAAAATTATAGAGAGAGAAAGCTTGATAATCTTTCAAACTTGTGTCTGAGTAGATTATATGTTCACAGCGAGAAACGAATTGGTGAAAGGAGATTGGCTAAACTTATCTGATTTAGAAATAGCTAGAAGAGACGTAAGAGTTGCAGTTGGGCTCCCTACCTCTCCTGGTAGAGAAATCTGTCAATAAAAAAAAACACAAACAAGAGTTCCTCATCATCAAAGACATTGAAAGTTAGAAAACCATCTTTCGTCCCAACCCTATCTCCTTTAGAATCAGGGTCTTCAGTTCAAGAGTCTAAAACACCTTTGCTTAAAGAAAAAGCACTTTCTAGTGTTAGGAAACTTTCACCTTTCTTGGCCATGGGTTCATATGCTGAGAAATCCACCCCTCTCAGGGAAACTCGTATGTCTAAAGCCAAAAGTACTCCCTCTTCTTCAAAATATGCTAGTTCGGAGACAATAAAGCCCCTAGCAGATACCAAACCGTCCGAACAACAATAAAACGTAATCGAGGAGACTATGGAGGACAGTATGGAAGGCAATCCCTTCGAGACGTCCGGACAGACAAAAGACCATGCAACAGATCAGAAGGACAAAGTAAAAGTAGGTATGCCCAATACTGAGTCACTTCCGGAGTGCCTGGAAGGGAAAGTAGGGCCAAATTTTCAGAAGATCAATGTAAAATACTTGATAACACTTAAGAATATTGCTTATGTGTACACCCATACTGCTGAGTTGGGTCTGATCCAAACAAACTAAGGTTTGACTGACTCTATTAAAGTGAGAATTCTAGTCATTCTGGAAACCCCTATGGACTGTAAATCTCATGAGCTAGTGGTGTACACTGAGATTCTCAATTGGGGCCTTCAGTTTCCTTTAGACCCAGAGAAAGTCAGGTATTTCCATCTGATAAAGCTAGACCCAAGTTAACTGAGCCCAAACGTAGGGTATACTTTGATCGTTGGTATACTGGTATCTAGGCTGTAAAAAATTCCCCTACCCATGGAGCAGTTTGCTCTCGTGGCTGGTCTATGCAGAAATCACCATATCCCTTTTTTTATCATTACAACATGGGTAATGACTACAAGGTGGTAAACGATTTGTTGGAGTCCGAGAATCCATGAAGGACTTCATTACTTTTGATTAGCCGAGCTTGGGATAATGATAGAATGATAAACTCCACCATTAATCCAAGCCAGCTGACAAGCCGCTGGAAAAGCTTAAGTAATATATGTTCGTATTTTTATTGGATTCTAAATATTATGTTAATATTATGAACTGACTATTGTGTTTTCTTGTAATATTTTCAATAAAGTACCCGGAGCACCTAGAGGCAGGCCAAGCTACATGCACCAGGCTTAACGAATGGGCACCAGAGACATAGGGATTGGGTTTCCACAACTACTTTCCTTCTAGAAACTTCGTGGGGTCTCACCTATTGAACATTACGAGGAATAGGAACCTTACTTAAGAACAACTGACCACTCTTTCTCTAGGAGATGTCATCTTAAATAGTACTGAGGCTAAGGATGGAAAACTTCACTTGCCTTCCCAGAACAAAGCCCCCAACCACTTGGACAAAATCAAGAACAAAAGGAAGAAGAAGACGTAAATCGACCAATCTCATCAAGTCTTCGAACGGGTTGGTTCGGAAAATAAAACAGGAATCAACACTGATTTGTTAGAAGTGGTTGAGGCCACAGTAAAGGAAGCTGGCAGATCAGATTATCCGCCCCAAATTTCAAAGAAAGACCATAAAAGGCGCACATAGAGCAATGACGAAAGAGCTGTAAAGAAAAAGAAAAGTAGCTTAGGGTCAGAGATAATTTTGTGTCCTTCGAACTTCCTCCCCCTATTCCTACCGATCCTCCTCCATAAGAAGACATTCCACCTAACCCTCTTTTTGCCGGTCGAACAGGCAACAGTTGCAAATTTATCGAAATTTTCTATTTTATTTACAAATTAATTATAAAATTTAAAAAAATTTGTAATAAAATCTCGCTGCAGTTAGAGAATTCTCTATTAAACGGTAGGGGAGTATTCCATAGTTAGCCGGTGCAATTAGTGATGGTAACGCAGGTTATTTGGTCCGGTTAGTTCCGGTCTGGTCCAATCTGATTACACAATGTAAGATTATATTGTTTAAGATTAAACCTACCGTTTTTTATTAAACGGTAGGTTTAATTGATTTTAATTAATAAAATATTAAATAAAAAAAATAAACAATCAATGATAACTATTCGAAAAAATTAAAATTATGAATAAAAATATATATAAAAAAACATTTGCGACGTAAATATTTTCACAATACTCTTCAAATCACAACACACACAACTTTAATAACAAGATATTTTAATTATCAAAACTCTATATTTCTTAAATCTTAATTGATCTTTTTTAATAAATCTATTTTTATTGTTCAAAGACAAATAAAGCGAAATCCATGAGTCATGTATTTAGAAAATTTGAATTTCGATTCCTATTCCTGCAACCCAATTAAGATGCAATTATGCAACTATAACACATTGCTTTTTAATAACTAAATTACACATAATTTTGAACCGAAATACAATTACTTTCTTCACACTTATTTCGCAAGAAGATTTTATTTACATAACTATTTTCTTCTTATTTACGCAACTCATTTGAACACAATTCCACAAGTGGAACAAGATTAGTTTTTCGCAACCAAAATCCTATTTACCAAACTACTTTTCTCTTTATTTATGAAACTCATTTGCACGTAATTTCACAACTGGAACATAATTATTTTTTTGCAACCCAATTACATGTAATTCCGCAACTTGAAAATAGTTTATTTATAGCAACCAAATTAATTGTACTTTTACAACTAGAACACACTTACTATTCTAGATTTATTTCGCAACCTAATTACATCTAATTACGCAGCAAAAAAAATCAAAAAATATATTTTATGAATCTAGTTTTGTTCGTCTTAAAAACATTACAATTCTGATTTTTTTTAGCTGTGGTTTGAAATATATGGTATTTAAAAAAACAGGAGAGAGAAAAATGACGAAAGAGTATTTTGGACTACCATGTGATAATCTGTAAATTCTAATATATATATATGCAAAGTAAAATATAGAAACCAAAGATTAAATATTTATTATTCCACATTGTCTATTACATTCTTACTATGATTTTATTATTTAAAAAATCATAATTCTTATACACATATTATTCCAATATGTATATTTTGATCGAACACATTTTAATATATTTATTATCGTTATTTGTGGGAACGAATGTTTTGATAACAATTAAAATGTTTGAAAAAAACATTTTTATCATATCTAGACGCTATCGATGGATTGTAGCCACCAAACATATGTAGTTCTAACTCATTTTTACAGATGAACTCTTGGCTATCTAACATACGGTGTCATCTTAAAAATACATGCGTCAGTTGGTTATATCGTCGAGAAGACAAGACAATAGAGACCCCACGTAGAAATCCATTGTATCTTTCGTCAAGATGGCTCGAAAGATGACAAAAATGCTTCCACTTTCTTAATAACACAGTATCATCCTCCCCATGGTCACTCACCACAATGAGAGCCAAGAATACCGCCTTATGGAGGAGGTTACAATGTCCAGACTCTTTAGGTATAAAGGTGAGATAGGATCTGTACGCATGATCAACCACCATCAATGTAGTTGTATCCATATTCTCGTTTAAGGAGCCAAAATCCTATTCACAATTGAAATGATATTGCATCAACCCAAGTCAAGCCCAATAACAGAGCGACAAAGGGTCAGCCGAGGTATCCAATATTCTTTTTATCGATTTATTCAGCTTTGGGACGTCCCCAATAGGCTCACAATACCCCTGAAGATTCTAGCAATATACCATCATCGGTCAACCTACATATTTTGAGAGTGCTGAACTATGGTATCCTGGATGGAGAGGGAGTATCATACGAGATATAATCTTGCCGCATCCCCATTAGCACCAGATATAATTGTAGGACATATACTTTCTAAGTTTAATCAATACAATATGGATAAGTACGATGAAACAGGTGATCTTGAGCATCACATATTATACTTTGGAAATAAGATATTAGGGTTCAATAGTGATAATGGACTCATTTGCCAAGATGTTTTATAAACTTATGAGGTGTCACGTTAAAATGGTTCAATATAATACCTTCGGACATAATTTACACTTTTAAAGCATTATAAATAATATTCAAATATGAGTTTCTTAGGAGCAAGGTAATTCAGAAAGATAAAGACTATCATCTATTGTAAGTAAGATCATAACAAAACCATGAGAGATTACATAAAAAAATTCATAAAACTGAAGAAATATTTGGAAAACTTTTCATAATATCATGTGATGTGTCGCCTACATGAAAAACATTATTCTTTACCTCGTGGCCGAAAATATTGTGAAGTGAAAGGCTATGATATTTGCACAAATCTTATCTCAGGTCGAGCATCAGATCAATGTTGACGTACCCATGCGTGGGAGGATGTTGGGAAGGACAAACGTTTCTTCATCGTATCATCCAACTTATGTCCAACCTAAACACCTCCATGTTGTTGTAATCCAAAACAGGTTAGCATGTTATTTAATTATCGCCCCAATGATCCTTCCATCAAAATTGGAACAACCGAAACGAGAAAAGAAGTCCCACAAGAGGTTCTAGTTTTCAATCAACAAGGGTTCTAACCCCCAATATACCAAGCTTGATGAGGGAATACCAACTATATATGACCAAGCTAAAGATGTGGTATGTGTTTAAAACCAGGCAGGAAGTTAACCCATATAGAGTGGAGAATTCTGAACATTTTCTACAAGTGTCATAATAATATTGGTTATAACACAAGTTAGTACAAATCCTTTTTTAGGATAAAATACATAATCTCATTGATACTAGTAATCTTCTTTAATTAATAAAAGGTTGAGCCCATCTACATCCTACTCAAACTAGAATAAATCTAGCAACTTAACCATCGACGCTAAAGTTCAAGCTCCCATTAGTAGCACATGAAGCTACGTTTCCTAATGTGGTAAATATATTAACCATCTATGAAGGCTACAATTAAAACGTAGATTCCGATATAAATATGCAGATTGCTATAACTATCATTGTAGGGAACATCCTTACAAGAATAATCACCTATTTTAGAAAATGCCACATTGATGATCTTGGAGGCCACCAGATATGCCATACTTATGCCCATATTTGTAAGTGTCATTACCCTTCCATCAAATACAAATATGACGACTTGAGTATGGTAGTAGGACCATACAAAGATGTAAGAATCATCATCGTCAAAATCAATGGGTAGAAGTTATATGAGTTATAATCGATATAGAAATCTCTGTAAATATCTTCTTCAAGAAAATTTATGATTAAATATGAAATATACACTTATACACCCTCTGAGAGAGTTGTTACGAGTTTCAATAGAAATGAAACCTCATTGGTTAGTAAACTAAAATTAAATATCATTTTAGGACAAAGAGAGCCCGTCAAATGTCAAATGATGAGGGCCAAAGGTCTCGTCACAAAGTCTGGGGCCCAAAATGTAGCGTTCGAGCCCTCGAAGAACTATTTTACTAATTCTTTTAATTTTTAAATACTCTTCAAATTTATTTAAAATAGTCGAGCAAGTCCAAATGTCTTCATATTTGGTGGGCCGTATTTTTTTGCATTATGGATATTTATATAATATTGGATTAAAGTTTGGGAGTGTTTTTTATTTAAGCCTTAAAACCCTAATACCTAAGCACCTTTTATCAATTTAAAAATTATTTTCATGGACTTTTGAGTTCTATGCACCCTAGCTATACATCGTTTTTGTTATACTACCTTTACATCGTGGTATTAGAGCATCTGATTCCTGTACGTGGGAAATATGTCGTTGCGAAGAGATTGACAAAAGAGCATTGTGTCAATCACTGACATCTACCAACGCGAAGATTGAATCGTGGCAACGCGCAACAATTCTAGATGATTGGTGAAAAACTAAGCACGTTCAGAGAACAGATAAAGTAGATGTAGATAATAATGCAGACGATGAGCACCAGATCCCGAGATCTAGAGATGAGCAAGTTACCCTCAGGTTTTGAAGAAGACTCTGGCGTGGGTCAGAATCCATTCACTCTAAGGAGAGATGAGGGAATAGGTCGTGCTCAACCATAAAACCACCATGAACATGTCGAGCTATTTATAGGTCATGATTTGATTCTGAATACAAAAAATTGGTGGGAGTCATGGTTTAGACTCGAGATCCTAGATTTCGACAGGGGTCTTCAGCTGAAGAGTTTATGGATTGGTTTGAATTTGTAGAAGAAATCCTTGAATTCAAAGACTTGTTAGACAACAAGCGGGTGCAGCTGGTTGAAATAAATTTTTGGGGTCGAGCTGCATCGTGGTGGCAACAACTGAAAAAATCAGGTTAAGGCAAGGTAAAAAAAAATATCTACATGTAATAACCTTGTGAAACGTCTTAGGTCAGTTTTTGTACCTTATCACTATGCAAAAATTATGTATCAAAAATTACAGAACCTAAAGAAGGGTTTTAGATCTGTTGACGAATATAGTGAGGAGTGTTTTAAGCCGAAAATTCGTATAGATGTTGCTGATTCAGATGACCAGTTGGTATCCCGCTATATTGGAGGAATGAGGGAACAATTTCAGGATTCTCTAAACATGTTTGATCCTTTCAAAGTATCTGAAGCACACCAACGTGCCTTACACCTAGAGAGAGCCATGCGGAGAAGACCGTATGGTGGAGATACTGTGAGAGCATCGCCTATAACGTTTCCAAAAAAACCAATCTCAGGTCCTAATCCAGCATCACAAACTACAGCGTCTAGTCGTGTTTGCACTTCTTCACAAGCAAAGTGTTTTCACTGTGATGAGACAGGGAACATCCCGACGTATTTCGTGAAATCACAACAGTCAAGGGGTTTATTCGCAGAAGCTGGTGATCTTCAATTTCAGGGCGAGCTAAGGTATGATGAAAAAGAGGAAAATGTTGTTGATGAACTTATCGTGGAAAACATATATGCATGGGACATTGGAAAGTACTTGGTTATCAAAGTGTTTATCTTACGCCTAAAGTGAACAATGAAAATGATGATTGAATGATGAACAATATATTTCAGTCCACTTGCACCATCGGAGGAAAAATATGAAAATTCGTGATAGATCAGGGAGCTGTGAAAATGTAATTTCTGAGGAAGCTTTGCATACATTAGCGTTACAGACTGGGAATCACCCCAGCCCTACAAGCTCGTGTGGCTAAAAGAAGACAGTGAGGTAACTGTTTCTCAGAGTTGTCTTGTATTTTTTTTTCTGCTGATGTTGATAAAGATAATGAGTGGTGTGATGTTCTTAGTATGGATCCTTATCACCTTCTGTTAGGGTGGCCATAAAAATTTGATAGGGGTTGCAATTTTGACGATAGGAAAATTTGTTAAAGCTTTATGTGAAATAACAGTAAACTTATGTTGGTGCCGTCCATATAGGGTGACCCTTAAACCTGCACTTATAGTGTAATAAAGGTCTGACAAGAATTTTCTAGCTCTTAGAGTGTTTTTTAAACAGGCTAGTGAATATGAAATTGTGTATTTACTTGTTATTAAAGAATGTGCTAATGATTCGTTTGTTGGTGTTCCTGAGCGAGTTCGTTCATTGTTGTTAGAATTTACTGATGTGTTTCCAGATGAGATGCATATCGTCCTTTCTCCATCACGAAACATCCAACATTAGATTGATTTGTTGTTTGTTGCTAGCCTACCTAACCGTCATCACTACATAATGAGTCTGAAAGAGTATGAGGAGCTGATGAGGCAAGTCGATGAGTTATTCACTAAGGTTCACGTGCTTGAAAGCCTTAGTCTTTGTGCAATCCTGACATTGTTAATACCCAAGAAAGATTTATCGATGCGGATGTGTATGGATAGTCGAGCTATCAATAAGATTACAGTCAGGTACCATTCTCTCATATCCAGACTCGATGACTTGTTAGATCAATTGAGTGGAGCAAAAGTGTTCCCGATGTGGACTTGAAAAACGGGTATCACCAAATCCGCATCCGAATGAGAGACAAGTAGAAAACTACTTTCAAAACACGGGAAGGTTTGTTCAAGTGGACGGTAATTCCCTTTGGCCTTTCTAATTCACCTAGTACTTTCATGCGCATTATAAACCATGTTTTTCGTTCCTTTATTGGTAAATTCTTGGTTGTCTATTTTCATGACATACTGATTTATAGCATTAGCAAAGAACGTCATTTAGAGTATCTGTGTGAGGTCTTATGTGTCCTGAGGTGCGATAAATTGTATGGTGGGTTGAACAAGTGTTCTTTTCTAACAGACTCCGTCATCTTTATGGGGTATGTAGTATCGAAAGATGGGCTGTCAGTGGATCAATCTAAAATAACAACAGTTCGTGACTGGCAACCACATATATCTATCATCGAAGTGCGATCTTTTCATGGGTTGGTATCATTTTATCAATGATTTATTCACAACTTTAGCACTAACATGGCACATATTACCGATTGCATAAAATGGAAAACCTATACTGGTCTTACCTGACTTTTCTACAAGATTTGAGTTATATTTTCATGCATCTGGAATGGATATTGGGGTTGTGATGAGCCAACTGGGGCGCCCGGTCTCCTACTTTAGTGAGAAGTTAAGTGGGGCCAAACTCAACTACAACACTTACGAAGTCGAGTTCTACGTAGTGGTTCGGGCTTTGAAATATTGTAGTTCACATTTGTCCTACAATGATTTTGTACTATATAACCAGATTACGATTCATTGAAGTATCTAAAGAGTCAAGACAAACTCTTTACACACCACGCGCGATGGGAAATATTTACCCAACAGTTCACTTTTTCTAATTAAGCATACATCGGGGGCAGTCAACCACGTATCTGATGCGTTGAGTAAGTGGAGTATGATGATACGTTTGGAAATAAAGGTTGTTAGTTTTGAGATGATGAAAGATTTACTCGCTATCGATCCGTATTTTGGTCCTATCTTGGAAGATGTTGGGGCGTGTTTGAGGACTAATTTTTCAGTGAGCAATGGTTATATGTTTAAATGTAATCTATTATATATTCCTGCTGAAAGTTTCAGATTATTGATAGTGCATGAGAAGCATAATGAAAGGCATGATGGTCGGGATCAAACCCTACATTCTACTATCACCAGTTTTATTGGTCTCACTTGAAGCGGGATGTTGTTCATTGCGTGGCTATGTGTCGTATTTGTCAGATGATGAAAGGTACGACTTACAATATTGGTCTCTACCTATTGGTACCTATACCAGAAGGACCATGTCGAAGTGTGAGCATGGACGTTTTTGTTAAATTTCCTAGAACGCAACAAGGTAATGATTATGTATTCATGGCGGTTGACATGTTTTCTAAGATGGTTCACTTTATCGCATGTAAGAAAAAAACGGATGCCGTGAATGTCGCGACTCTGTACTTTAGAGAGGTCTACCGTCTATATGTTTTGCCTATGAACATCGTCTCTGACCGAGATCCTCGGTTTGTTGGTTATTTTTGGAGGAGTTTATGGTGCCTTACGAATATGAAACTGAGCTTTAGCAGTGCCTATCACCGACAGCCGGATAGACAAACATAGGTAACAAACCAGACTTTGGGAAACATGTTACGTAATAGAGGTGGCTGGAAACTTAAATTCGTGAGATTCAAGGTTCTATCATGTTGAGTTCTCCTACAACATACACCACAAAAGAAGTACAAGACATAGTCCGTTCATGGTGGTATATGACTACAATCCAAGAGATTATATGGACTCATATAATTTTAGCTATATACAAGTTTCCTGTCAGGGGCAAGATTACGATTGCTGAGTTATGGGAAATCATGAGACTGCGAGGAAATATCTTGAGGGCATGAGTACAAAATTTAAAGTTGTTACACACAAAAAATGTCGCCTAGTTGAGTTTGAAGTGGGCGATTCTGTGTGGGTTGTCTTGACATAGATCATTACCTTGAACATGAGATCAAAAAGTTGGCTGCAAAGAAGGTGGGTCCGTATGAATTTGTGGAAAATACTAACCCAATTGCATGCAGGTAGATATATTCCTTAGCAAAATATTTAGCGATTGCTCAACTGTTTTTGCTACTCGAACAGCTAAAGCAAGCTACTTAGCGATTGTTCTAAGCGGACTTAAGTTTGTTTTAAATATTTATTCTATGATAAATTATGTGATCTTCCAGAGACTCGTCCTCCAATGACTTGACCAGTCTCGATAACAACGGCCGAAGATCGAGAATTATTATCGTGTTTATTTCTTACGTTCTCGCCACCATATCAAAATCATCAAAAATATCATGAGAAAGTTTTAAATTTATTAGAAATTTCTATTTCCAACAATAACATGAATGATGAAAATAACAAACTAACCTCAAGAATGCCTTTACTAAGCGAATACCAAACACGATGAAATTCTCGGGAAAAAACGTGGTCAATTTATTTTCACCATTTGATTTAGGCAATATTTCTCAAGCGACAAAAGATTTCTTCCTCAAGATATGATTATTCGCAAAGAGACAAGGGTTCCTTGAAAAGATGTAACATGAAATCAACACGTGGGCATGAAAAATCATTCTACGCATATTAAAAAAATCGTAGTGTTAAAATCCCTATCTCTGGAAATAGTTGCCTCAAGTAAAGGTTTGTTTATCTTCCAAAAGTCGGTGACAAAAATAAAATTTCTCTACCATCCATTCTCAGAATCTGGAATATGTGTTAATGCCTTGTACGGGCTAGGGATAAACATATAGTATTATGAACTATTTTTATGAGTTTATTGTCATAATAGTCAACATATGTTCCAAAGCAAAGAGAAACTTTGCATAATTTGTGACCATAATCCAACATTTCTACATCAACTAGCTCAAATATATTCCATAGAATCGGAATAAATTTAGTAACTTCGGATGCAATAAAATATACAATCCTACATCCAGCACGCAAGTGAATAAAATATACAATCCCCACAGATGTAGATGTAGAGATATTATCCTACAATCAAAAGTTTATCGATGCACTGCTTCTCTCTCACACCAAATGGCTCTTGAATGATTATCACCGGTACAAACACATCCAAATTCATCTGAATATTTTCCCCACAGTTTATGTAACCATAATGATCTCGGGGGATTCACCTAATGATACAATCCCTCGTATAAAAAAACTGAAACGCGTGACCTCTAGATATTTTGTTTTGGTGTTTATTTTCCGTGTGATCAAATTTACATGGCACTAATTTTTTTGGGATATTTTCATACCATCAAGTATAGAAGAGAATAAATTTGTTTTTAGCACGAATTCATGAGAACGATTGTGATTTAGTAAAATATAGAATCAAGGAAAAATATAAAGCAATGAAGTATTTCCATTTATAAAATAATACTTTATCATTTTGATCAATATTGTGTGACTAAACTAACACATGTGAAAATCCTTTTAACGGTATAATCGTCAATCAAAACGATCTTTTTTTCTATGTGAAACCCTTCACACGATAAGTATCTTGTAACTTTCTAGGAAATCTCTACTTTCCATCAAGGACTTGACTATAACTTGAATTACTTTCAAAGGCTATAACAAATCCAAAAACACTGGTAGAACCCTTTCACTTTTGTGAATTTAATTTTTTGGATAATAATATTTTTATTTTTTCACCTTAGATTATTAGGGGAACCCACTTACATTAAATTACCAACATTGACTTTCACTTCAAGAACACATACTAATTCTTCTAGTAACATACTACTTATTTATGTACTTTTTTACCTTCGTTAAAATTAAGTTATTTTCCTCATGACGGTTTTGGCCGGTAATTAATTTTTAACGAGGCATAAGTAGGGTCAACATCGAATCAAGATATCTGGATTCATACATTTTAGCTATAGGTAACTAGGATCGACAAAGGGCGATACATTTTAGCTATAGGTAACTAGGATCGACAAAGGGCGAGACCATCAAGACGTGAAGATCAGTTCAAATCAATAGCAGTCAGTACTAACCATTCACTTCAAAGATTAATAAAAACAAGAAGATTGACTTCTCATTAGAACCAAACCATTAACATGGTCTTACTTTCTCTTCAACTTAAGGTTCAAGTCTTGACTACTCAGCCGAACCCACAAACCGTACTTTTCGGATTCCTCAAATATGAGATATAAACACAATACTAGTTCAGCGTTACATGGACTATTCATCAACATTTTCTACTTTTCTCTCCCTTTATTTACAATAACTAAAGTGCTTGCAGATAAAGGTTATATACATAACTCAATATAACCCTAGTTTATAAAGGGCAAGGTTAAGTACATAAATTCTTAAACAATATATATTACGATTAGATCCAGTTAAACTAGGATTTAATGGACATTTAATATGTAATTAATGTATTATATCTTATATAATGTAGCATTATAAACAAGAACTACACTTAGAAGCTGGAAACTAAACTTTAATCATTTGACTACACAAATCTCTAGTTCCTCTAAACTTGATATCATTAGTCTGATTACTTCATCCGAACAATTCTACTCCTTATAATGATAACTACCATTTTATAAACCATATCTATTTAAAATACGAATATAAAACATTCTAATATATAAGATATTTTTTCGTATTTTCTAAAAAAAAAGATATATATAACTTTACAAATTATGTACGGGTTAACAATATTTTTCATTCCTTATATAAGAAAAGAACGTGTTACAAAAGAAACGTTTGATTGTTAGAACTTAGGTTGTATTACATCATACCTTTTCATGTTTGCATTTGGGGTGCAGACTTTTGTTGCCCGTTTGGCTATGATTGTTGGTGGCTTACAATAAAGGTGTTAGTTTTTATTCTACTTACATATCGATTTATGGGCTTCAATGTTCCTTTACTAAAAGACCCAAATATCAACCATCCATAAAATCAATTTCAAGATAATTAACCAAATAAAAAAGAAACTCAATTCACCATCAGTGTTTCACCAATTAGTTAACCAAATAAAATACAAAATTATTCACAAAATACAATAAATTTTCAAATAAATCAACACACAAGAATTATTTTACGTAAAAAACCCCGGTCTGATGTGAACATTAAACAACCACGATGATGTAGTTTATTTTGGAATGAGGGTAATTTCGTTAGGTGTTTTAGAGAATTTCAAAGGTATTAAATGTTTGGGTGTTTTGTAGTGCGAGATTTAAGCTACCTCATTGTATTAAATATTCATTATCCTCATTAATGAAAGTGGTTGGGTATTTATACCCTTAATTATGGACCCATGGGCTTTCGGGTCAAGTTTGTAAAACCGGGTCGAGTTTAAAGACCCATTAGTTTTTAAGTAGATTAGCACCTAGCTTAGTCAAAAGGTGTTTAGTGTTTTAGTACTTTTGTCCTGTCCGGATAGTTCAATGAGCAGTGGTGAGTATTTTCGGACTCACAGTAGCCCTTTTAGGTTTTGTCAAAAATCTTTGGCAGGACTAAAAAACTCATTTAGCCAATAACAAAATTTTCCGGATCACTCATGTATTCAGTTCAAGGTTTATCCGGACTGAATCCTTCTCAGAGTTCCAAGATTTTTGCTCTAGATCTTGGGACACATGTCGCACTTTGATTCGACCTACCATATGTTTTCTTCCTAGAACGGCACTTCCACTATGCCCAAAAAGCAACTCCTGCATTTAATTTTTCTTACGCCAGTGCCGTCTTCAATCACTACCTTAGTCTCTTCGTTTTCTCGTAGGTATCAGTAACCTTTTGCTTCACTAGTATAAATTATTTTCCTTTACTGCTTCACTATCTTCATCACTTTGCAATTTCTTCTTCTCAAAGATTTTTACCTCTCCTTTCAAAACTTTTCTTGGGTAGTTTTATATTCACAAGGAGAAACACTCTCGTGAAAAATGGTTGGCTAAATCTTTCTAAACTAGAAAAAGCGTAAAAAGTTGAACGTGAGAGACGTATCGCTACTGGCCTTCCAGTCTCTCCAAGTAGTAAACTTGATTTACCATCCTTAGAAGCTGATCAAGGATCATCCTCTGCCAAAAACACAAAACCTAGATATTTATTCCAACCAAACCTCTCGCCAATTCCTTCAGGCTCCTCGGTTCAGGAGTCCCAGCCTTCTACCGTGGAAGAGAAAGCAGTATCGAGTGTTAGAAAGCTTTTTCCATTTACTGCTATGGGGTCAGACATTGACAAATCCCCCGAGAAAAGTAACCCTCGCCGGAAACCGCGCCTGGTAAAAGGCCAAGCAACTGGCTCATACCCCAAGTCCTCCAAAACAGGGCCCTCCAAGTCTGGAGCCAAAGATAAAGCCTCCGGATCGGAGTCATCTATCAGTTCCCCAAGAGACAAACCCTCAGGATCCGAGGCTACCAAAATAAATTCGCATACCAAGTCCTCCGGAGCTGAGCCCCAACCGGACACCAGACCCTTAAGAGAGACTGATGCTCAACCGTCCGGACAAAGTGCTGAGCCACAAACTAGCACCATGCCATCCCCAAAGACTGATAAACATTCCACAGCGATGGAAAAGGTGATGGAGGATAGCGTCGAAGAGGCTCCATTTGAAACTGAGACTTCCGGGCAGACTGAAGATGCTGCCTCTGATAAAAAGGGGAAAGGCAAGGAGAAAGTTTGCATGACCCATCCGGATCTGCAGGAGAGTCTGGAAGGAAAATTGGGACCTTGTTTTCACAAGGTCCATGTGAAGTATCTGATGGCCATGCAGAACATTAATTATGTCTATACTCACACCGCTGAGCTGGGCCGTATCCGAACCAAGTGGGGGATCTCTGAATTAGTTAAGGTGAGGATACCAGTCACACCGGAGACTCTGATGGACTCCAAGCTCAACGAGATCGTCATCTATACTGAGATGTTCAACTAGGGGCTCAGATTCCCCTTGAGTATAGAAATAGAAAGGTATTTCCACCTGATCAAACTCTGTCCAAGTCAGTTGAGTCTCAATGCTTGGTATACTCTCATCGCCTGCATTACCGCGTCAAGGCTGTCCGGTATTCCTCTCTCAATGGAGCGGTTTGCTGCAGTGGCCAGCCTTTGTAAAAACCACCATATCCCATTCTACCACTTCAATATGGGAGACGACTTTAAAGTGGTGGATGACCTGCTTGAATCAGAGAAAAACTGGAAGACCAAGTTTCTATTCATTAGTGGGACGTGGGAGAATGGGAGAAAAATCAAGGCTGGCGGTAACCCTAGTATGCTCACCAACAGGTGGAAAAGCTCAGGTAAGTACTTTAGTTTGTTTGTCTTTCTCATTTTGCAAAAAAATTGTCCCTGAAGTACTTTTTCTTTTATATCAGTATTTCCGAAGGAGTTCTCCGACTATGTGGAGGAGGGGCAGACCATGTGTGCCAAATTAAATACATGGGCTGCCAATACTGCTTTACCTCAAGCAACTTGGTGAGGTCCCACCTATGGAACGTAACAGGCCTGAGAGACCTCACTTGGGAGGAGTTGACTACACCACCTCTTCCGGCCGTTATCCTTAAGAGAACGGAAGCGAAAGACGGTAAATTGGCCTTGCCCTCCAGAGCCAAAGCCCCAAGAAAAATGAAAGGGAAGAAGGGCAAGAAAAAGAATCCTACAGTAGAGGCCGTTCGGGGTACTGCAGAGGAGGTTGAGCAGGAGAGCCAATGAGAGTAGGTCGAAGGAGGGATTGATACTACTTTGCTTAAATTAGTTGAGGACGAGTCCATTAAGGAGGCAAGCAAACCCCAAAACCAACCAAGGCCTCCTAAAAAGGATCGAAAGAGAGGAGCTAGCAGCGATGAGAAGATAGCTAAAAAGAAGAAGGTCTCCTTGGGGGGATGAAGTAGTCCTCCACCCTTCAGAGCCTCTACCTCCAGCCGATCCAACTGGCCCCACCCTGGCAGAGAAATTCCCCACCGATCTACACACCGGAGAGGGTACTGGAGGAGATTTGGAAGAAGTAGACATTATAGGCCTCCATAATATTGGCATTTATTTCAGAGAGTTTGATAAAGACGACTTTGTTAGCCCCTACCTTCCCTCAAGTTCCTCCCATATGGTGACTTTTAATGGTAAGTCCTTCACTGTTTCAGAGGAAAATGATTCGGTGACTCACTCTCTGTTGGGCCATATTCAGCCAGTGCTCAATTTGGAGAGGCAAGTAAAGAGTCAGTCAGCCCTCATCAACACCTTCAACACTGACAATGAGAGTTTGTCCACTAACCTCTTTAATGCCAACCAGAGTATTGAGGAATTGAAGAAGGAGCTTGAGGAGTTGAGGAAGGAGAAAGAAGATCTGGAAACCAAGGTGGTCACTTCGGAGACAGCTAACACAGAGCTCCGAACGAAATGCTCCGAATTGGAAAGAGATCTTTTCACCTTGAAGGGAGATATGAAGATCAAGGATGATGCCATCCAAACCTTGTCCACTCACAAAACTTCTCTCGAAGAGGCTGTGTCCAGGGTCACCAAGGAGAAATATGACTTGGTGAAAGAGCAGGAATAGACAATTCAGGCCAAGATCGATGCGTATACCAATACGGTGATAGACTCTCTGGAAGTAAGAGGTGCAGAGGTCAAATCTGGCATGGTACTTCTTGTCCACCAGAAATTTCCAAAGCGAACCCTTGGAGATTTATAGAGATATGTAGAGTATGAGGACCTCCTGTTTCATACTATGGTATAAGGTGATCGCCATGGCTATAGTAGTGGAGTAGATTCCATTGCTGATGAAGAAAGAACCGAAGAGAGTTCTAGTGATGAATCCAAAGATCCCAAGAAGAAAGACGATGCAGGAACATCGAAGGGGAATTAGCCTTGATATTTTAACTATATTTTCTTATTTTGTTTTTCTTATCCTTATGAAATACTAAAGTCCTTGGATGGCCAAGGCATTTTTGTAACTGCGTCCGGTTTGAGTCCGGTTAAGCTTTTATTTAAACTCAAAGTCCTTGGATGGCCAAGGGATATTTTATATTTTAATATCATCATCCGGTTTTAGCCTAAAAGGTTTACTTTGCTAAAAAAATTTCTTTGTTTCATATTCGCTCAATTTTAACGACTGATGTTTAATGAGCCCCTATTTATTTTACAAGTATTTAAGATGAGAGTGTTTAAAATCTCCGATGACAAATGTTAAATGGTCATCATTCCACCAGATCAGTCCGATCTGCCAAAGATCCTTAGAAGACTTTAAAAAAACTGTAAATCAAACCACTCCGAATATTTTAAGAAGGCATCAAATTTTATTAAAAAACCCGAACACCTCATTAAAACCTCCCCGCGCCACCAGGGTAGGAAAGAGTATGCCTCATAATATTTACATGGACTTTAAACAAGTAAATATTTATATAGCTTTCATTCCAGATATAACCGGAGGTGTTCAATGTTCCAAGCGTGGTTTAAGATTCTTCCATCTTTGTCTTGAAGCCTCTATGTCCCATGGTCGAAAATCTCTTCTTTTGAATTTGGAAACAAATCGGTTCCTCGTCAAACCTTGATAATGGATGGCTCTAAGATGAGGCTTAACTCTTTTTTCTTCTATTAAGTCCAATTGACTTCTGATTGCCACTTCATTAGCCTGTTCGGAAAAATTGTGGACTCTATATAATGGAAGAGTTGCTTCTACAGGAGTAATACGATCCATCCCATATACCAAGGAAAAAGGAGATTCTTGTGTAGCAGCTCCAGAAGTAGTCCGGTATGCCCATAATACTTCTTGTAAATAGCTTGGCCACTTTCCTGCAGCCCCTTCTAAATTCTTTTTGAGATTGGACATAATGGTTTTGTTTGCCACTTCAACTTGACCATTTTCTTGTGGATGGAAAGGAGAAGAGAAGAAATGTTCAATTCTCCTAGAGGCACAAAAACTCTTCATATCCTTGTTATCAAATTGTGGCCCATTATCTGTGGTTATCTTTTGTGGAACCCCAAATCTGCAACAGATGTTAGACATAATAAATTTTATAACATCTTTTGAAGTAGTTCCTGCGAGGGGGGCTGCTTCTATCCACTTGGAAAAATAATTAATGCCTACAATAATAGTTCTGAACCCTCCAATGCCATTGTTAGAGGCCCTATTAAATCCAGTCCCCAACGAGCAAAAGGCACTGACTCAGAAATTGATTCCAGTGGGACAGCTGAGATATGAATTTCATTACCATATCTTTGGCATGGGTCACATTTCTTTACCAATTCCTTGGCATCTGCCATTATGCATGGCCAGTAGTATCCGGCCAACAAAACCCTTCGGGTTAAAGCTCTATAGCCATAGTGTGCTGATCCTTCACCATCATGTAGTTCGGATAGCATAATTTGGGACTCTTCAATCCCCAAACAACGCAGGAGATGTATACTAAATGACTTCTTGTAAACGACGTCTTTTATGATTAAAAAACCACGAGCCCTATGCTTCATTTTCCTTGCCACAACTTTCTCCGGAGGCAAAACGCCATCAGAAATGTATTGAAGAAGGGGATATCTCCAGTCTTTGGGTTGAACCACTTGTATACTTAAACTTTCCTCCTCTTCCTTGCCCTGATTAGGTTGTATGGATGGACATTCTTGCACATGAATCCATGGGTAGCACTTAGAGTATGCTATGGTTGCCAAGAAGTCTGCTAGTGTGTTCTCCAATCTGGGTATGTGCTCATAGCTAACATTTTTTCAGTTAGTTGCCACTTCTTTAAGGATGAACAAGTATTTAATCAAATGCTCTTTTTTTGCCTCAGATTGACCTTGGGCATGATGGATAAGACGCTGAGAATCACTCATTAACCTGACTCTTTTAGCCCCACACAGAAAGGCTAATTTCAGACCAACTATATCAGCTTCATATTCAGACTCATTGTTAGAAGCCCTAAAATCAAAACATATAGCTTGGTATAACTTATCGTCATACATAGAGGTTAAACATATCCTAGCACTACAGCCCATGGTACTTGATCCACCATCTGTCCGAACAACCCATACCTTCTTAGTTTTTTCCTCTGTAGTTTGCTTAGTACTTCTGTCTCAATGGAATTCAACTAGGAAATCAGCAAGATATTGAGCTTTTATTGCAATCCGAGGGGCGAAATCAATATCATAATCACCCAATTCTACTGACCATTTGGTCATTCTGCTTGATATGTCTGCCTTCTGAAGAACATTTTTCAAAGGAAAAGACATCCGGACGATAATAGAATGGGACTGAAAATAAGGCCTCATTTTCCTCGTAGCAATTACCAAAGCTAATGCTAGGTTTTTAAAGTTTTAAGTACCTTTTTTCAGCAAGCATCAGGCTCTTGATGATGTAATACACCGGACGAGGATAACTATCCACCTCTCTTACTAGCACCGCACTTATAGCACATTCGGACACTGCTAAATATATATACAATGTCTCTCAATCAATAGGTTTATAGAGAGTTTTGGGGGAAGATAAATGCTTTTTTATTTTATTGAACGCCTGGTCGCACTGTGGAGACCAGTTAAAGTCTTTAGCACCCTTTAAAGTCTGGAAAAATGGGGCACACCTATCCGAGGACCTTGAGATAAAATGATTTAAAGCAGCTAACCTTCATGTCAACCTTTGCACTTCTTTAATATTCCAAGGAGGATCCATTTGCAATAAGGCATCAAGCTGGTCTGGATCAGGCTGTATCCCTTTCTCACTTATCACATACCCCAGAAACTTTCTGGACTGCACCCCAAAAACACATTTTTTCTGGATTTAATTTTAAATTAACCTTTGCTAAGTTGGGAAACGTTTCCTGAAGATCTGCTAAGTGTAATTCTTATTCCACACTCTTTACCATCATGTGATCAATATATACTTCCATATTCCTCCCAATTTGATCAACAAACGTTTTATTTACCAACCTTTGATAGGTAGCCCCAGCATTCTTCAACCCAAAAGGCATGACCTTGTAACAATGGAGGCCTCTATCTGTAACAAAAGTAGGTTTGTTCCTGGTCCTTCGGATCCACTTGTATCTGATTATAACCGGAGAAGGCATCCATGAAGGACAATAACTTATTCCCAGAAGTGGAGTCTACCAACTGATATATCCGAGGGACCTGATACAGATCTTTTGGGAAAGCCCTATTGAGGTCAGTAAAGTTGATACACATAAGCCATTTCCCATTCTTCTTCTTTACTAACACTGGATTGGTTGTCCATAAAGGATATTGAGACTCCTTTATATGCCCCATTTTGGTAAGCCGATCAACTTCTTGAACTATGACATCAACTTTTTCTTTAGAGAAAACTCTTATTCTCTGCACAACAGGTGCTACATCTCTCCGGATGGATAATTTGTGTGATATAACATTCGTAGGCACTCCGGTTACATTAGCATTACACCAAGAAAAAACCTGTTGGTGGTTTGCCAAAAAAGATAACACTTTACTCTTCAATTCTGGTGTCATCTTAGATCCAATTTTGACATTTCTTCCTTCATCCAGAGAGTGGGTTTCAACCTCTTCAATTGGTATCAAAACACCAAGGGTCTCTTTGGGGTCATTAATTTCACCCTCACCCCTAGAGGGCCCCAAAAAATGCTAATCTTCTTTTACTCGGACTGCCCTCAAAGTTTTAGGGGCAAGCGCAGTTGCATAACATTCCCTTGCTATCTTTTGGCTACTCTGGACAACTCCCACTTATCCTTGAACAACATATCTTAAACATTAGTGAACTGTTGAAGCCACAACATGCATCCTGAAGAGCCAAGATATTCCCAAGATCGCATTGTAACACGTGGGACAATCTACCACAACGAAAAGTACCCTGACCATTTTCTTGAAAGGGCCCTTGCCCAACAAAACCTCCTCCTCAAACTCCACGACCACGTCCGCAAAGCTTCCAGTGAAACCCAAAATGGACCTGTTCGAATGCTGAATCACTGCCGGATTCTTTATCTGTTTATAGGAACTTAAAAAGAGTATGTTGGCTGAGCTGCCAGTGTCAACCAAAATTCATCTGATGTCATTGCCCCCAATCGATGCTCCTATCACCACAACATCTTCATGAGGACCAGCTATGTCCCTTAAGTCATCTTCATCGATAACAATAAAGAGGAAAGGAATTTGGGATTGCTAGGAGGACATACCTCCCTCTAACTGAGTAGCCAAAGTGTGAACATGCCTCTTCCTTGAAAAAGGAGTTGGTGCAGTCATTGTGTCTCCCCCAAATATAGTGAGTGACTCAAAAAAGCTTATGAGCCCATATACTGACTTGGTATGTTCTATTATAACACCCACCTTATTCCAGGCTGGATCAGGATCCAAATACTCTGATTATACATCAAATCTTTCAAAAATTACCATGGCCCCGTCCGGAGCCGATGGCTCTGCATTGTTTGTTGGGCCAGTCCGATGAGCATTATCATGCCTATTCCTACTTCTTCTCTTGACATAAGCACCTAATTTTTCTCTTCCAATCAGATTTTGCACCTCTTGTTTCAAAGCGATGCAATCTTCTATGTTATGGCCAATATCATGATGATATTGACAGAAACAAGTATTACGGCTTTCCCTAGGAGATTGAAGCGCTGCCAGCTTCCTAAAATGTACCTCATCTTTTGTTTTATCATAGATGGTTACCACATTCTATTTTAATTCAGCGAACCACTCCGGTTGGACCCAAGGTCCTCGTTTATTTCTAGACTGCTGGCTCTGAGCTGGAGCTGGGTGAGATTGAGCCTTGGCCCTGTTGGGACCCTGTCCGGCCTCCTTAGCCTTGTATCCGGACTGATTCTGGTTTGGTGCAGCTGGGGCAGATCTCACTTTCCTGTGCACCATAGTATTTTCGTTTCATCTACATTGATTTGCTTTCCCACCTGGTTCAGTAAACCACCCCACGTTATGGCCTTCTTCCTGGTTACCAAATCGGCCAGAGAAACTATTGCTACCTGTTCAAAGCAATCAGCTAACCCATTCTTTATGTTCACCAATCGGCTTATATAGTCTTTTAGTGATCCATTTGGCTCTTGGGCACAATGGATAATAGTGTCTCCATTGCCATTCACCTCCTTACTTCCAACAAACTACCTCCGGAAGGCCACCTAAAACGTATCAAAGTTTCTGATGCATCCTTGTGGCAGGCTATTGTACCATTTCAGAGCACTCCCCGTAAAATATTGAGAGAAGGCTCTACAGAGTAATTTGTCATCATCGTTAAAATTTATCATAAATTTTTTAAATTGTTCCAGATGATTGTTCGGATCCTTGCTCCCATCATACTTTTCCATCTTTATACTATCAAACCTCTTAGGAAGGTTTCCGGGCAGTATTTTGGAGGACAAAGGATATTGTCTCCAATTTCGGCCACGACTAAAGACAGTGTCTTCATTAGGTGTTATAAAAATACCTAGCTCATCATGGAAAGCGAAAGGATCCATCAACAGCTGATCCACATGCCTCCGACTATGGCTGTGGGTGTGAGACGACCCTTTTACCGGATGCCTTTTCAACCTTTCATGCCTGTCCCTCTTTCTTGAATATTTTTTAACTAACTTTTTCTTCTTCTTGGATCTGCCCTCATCACTACTGGATGACAGGGACTCCTCAAGTTCATCCTCATTCGAGGAGGTACTAGAAGACTCAGACTCTGAGCTCTCCACCGGTTTAGACTGGTGAGACTTCTTGGAGCTGACATGGGTCTTTTTAGTACTCAAGTGAGTCTTTGCTGATGGGTCATTCTCCCTTGGATTGTGAGTGTGGTGAATGGCTGACACTTTTGATTTTTATTTCAAGCCTAACTCCGCCTTTTCAGCAGCTCTCAAGGCTTCTATTTCAACTTTCAGCCTGTCTCGTTCTTCGATTATGTACTCATCGTTCTCTCCCAACACCTCTATCAAAGGTGGTGGCACTGCTTGCTCGTCCGGATTCATCAGAACTGGTTTTTCTTGCTGGTTTTGAATTCTAGATTCAGGCACCTTCTTCTCCCACTATGGTCGCCAATTTGGTGTGGTTTATTTTGGACTAAGGGTAATTTCGTCAGGTATTTTAGAGAATTTCAAAGGTATTAAATGTTTGGGTGTTTTGTAGTGAGAGATTTAAGCTGCTGGTTGTATTAAATGTTCATTACCCTCATTAATGAAAGTGGTTGGATATTTATAACCTTAATTATAGACCCATGGGATTTCGGGTTAAGTTTGTAAAACTGGGTTGAGTTTAAAGACCCATTAGTTTTGAAGTAGATTATCACCTAGCTTAGTCAAAAGGTGTTTAGTGTTTTAGTACTTTTGTCATGTCCGGATAGTTCAGTGGGCACCTATTGTCCGAATTACCCCTGTCCGGTTTTGTCAGTGAGCAGTGTGAGTATTTCCGGACTCATCACACGAGACTTATGAAAAGTCCATCATAATAAAATTTTCTATTAATATAATAAGTTTATTGTACATGTATATCCAAATAAATCTAATAAATATCTACAACTGACCAATAATTTCAAGCATAATAAACTAACACGAAAATAAACAAAAGTGAAGAATATTACCAAATATATTGTCCTGTTCCAGCAATGTTTTCTCTCAAACCATAACACTAATTCATAATCCAACTTGTCACATTGAAGTATTAGATGTCATGAAGATGTTATCCAAAATTAAGGAAAAAAAGAAATTATTTTCCCTTCGATCAACATTTTTTATTGTAGTTGCACATAGTATATCCGAAAACAAATTTGTTTTCTCTCTTATTGTATTTTGCATGTTGCTCTCTTTTGTCTTACCCCTATATATAACCATAGAAGATGAAAACCCTAAGTTATATAGTTAGACCAACTGGCTGAACTCTAATAATATTGTCCTTAATTCCATCATAGGGAAGATACCACCATAATGTGATCATGTGAACCTCATCCTGATGAGCTTACTACAAAGCTCACATTGCTTCCCGACACAGCTTTAGTCAACATGTTTGCACTATTTCTATCAGTGTGAAATTTCTTAAACTTTATTTTAATCATATCTAGTAACACATGATATTTCACATCAATACAATTGGTGCGTGCGTGATACATTGAATTATTAATCAAATTCATACCACATTGATTATCACAGAATGCTACATACTCATCATGCTTCAACCCCAACTCTTGAAGAAACCTCTTAAGGCAAAAAATATTTTTGCATGCTGCCACTACTACAATATATTCTGCCTCAGTTGTTGATAATGCGACACATTTTATAGTTTGGATTACCAGAAAATACCCCCTGAATATATTAACATATAACCTGAGATGGACTTTCGGTTATCACATAGTTTTAAAATATGCTGTTGTGATGTGCGGCGCTGTAGAGCGAGGTTGCATCACCTTGGGCCATAACAAAGCACTCTGATTGATAAGGCGCCTGCCATAGCGACGCCTCATCCCTATGACGAGATTCCGTAAGGTGCTTGTAGGATGGCGTCTTACATATTTTTACACAAAACTATCTATGCTCATCATTAATAATTCAAATTCCTTTATTTTTTTCGGAAATTAATATAAAAGTTGTTACAAAAGATACAAAGAGAGAAGTAGTATGTTAACATATGTGTGTGACTTATATGATTTGGGTAAGTGTTTCTTCAAACTCATAATCATCTCAACATCTTGCCCGACTATCAATATATCATTTACGTATATAAGTATGATACATTGAATTATTAATCAAATTCATACCACTCTGATTATCACAGAATGCTACATACTCATCATGCTTTAACCCCAACTCTTTAAGGAACCTCTTAAGCCAACAAATCTTTTTGTATGCTGCCATTACTGCAATATATTCTGCCTCAGTTATTGATAATGCTACACATTTTTATAGCTTGGATTACCAGAAAATACCCCCTGAATATATTAACATATAACCTGAGATGGACTTCCGGTTATCACATAGTTTTAAAATAAGCTGTTGTGATGTGTGGCGCTGTAAAGCGAGGTTGCATCACCTTGGGCCATAACAAAGCGCCATGATCGATAAGGCGCTCGCCGTAGTGACGCCTCATCCCTATGACGAGGTGCCATAAGGTGCTGGTAGGATGGCGTCTTACATACTTTTACACAAAACTATCCATTCTCATCATTAATAATTCAAATTCCTTTATTATTTCAGAAATTAATATAAAAGTTGTTACAAAAGATACAAAGAGAAAAGTAGTATGTTAACATATGTGTGTGACTTATATGATTTGGGTAAGTGTTTCTTCAAACTCATAATCATCTCAACATCTTGCCAAACTATCAGTATATCATTTAATCCAATTCATACCACTCTGATTATCACAAAATGCTGCATACTCATCATGCTTCAACCCCAACTCTTGAAGGAACCTTTTAAGCCAAAAAATATTTTTGCATGCTGCCACTACTACAATATATTATGCCTCAGTTGTTGATAATGCTACACGTTTTTATAGCTTGGCTTACCAGAAAATACCCCCTGAATATATTAACATATAACCTGAGATGGACTTCTGGTTATCACATAGTTTTAAAATAAGCTGCTGTGATGTGCGGCGCTGTAAAGCGAGGTTGCATCACCTTGGGCCATAAAAAAGCGCCCTGGTCGATAAGGCGCCCGCCGTAGCGACGCCTCATCCGTATGAAGAGGTGCCATAAGGTGCTGTTAGGACGGCGTCTTACATACGTTTATACAAAACTATCCATTCTCACCATTAATAACTCAAATTCCTTTATTTTTTTCAGAAATTAATATAAAAGTTGTTACAAAAGATATAGAGAGATAAGTAGTATGTTAACATATGTGTGTGACTTATATCATTTGGGTAAGTCTTTCTTCAAACTCATAATCATCTAAACATCTTGCCCGACTATCAATATATCAATTACATATAGAAGAAGTATGATCAAATTTCCTACATGAAACTTTATGAAATAAACACAAGGATCAACAAGAGTTCGTTTGTAACTATTATTTATCATAAACGAGTCAATTTTTTTATACCATTTCTTAACACCTATTTAAGTCTATACAAACTTTTCATCATCTTACAAATAAACTTGCCATCAGCTTACAAGCGAACGTTTCTTTTATTTTTCTTCAAAACGTTCAGGCGACTCCATGTCGATTTCCTCATGAAAGTCACCAGGTGGGTTTTAGATCAAGTTTTTTAAAATCAATATTAAGACTTGTAGTTTAACCCCACACAGTTATGATAGAACTCATCTTGAAAATAATAGAGAAAATGTAATCAAAATCAATTCCATATTTATGATTGCGTCCTTTTACCATCTCTCTTGTTTTTAAAAACTCCTCTATTTTTTTAAGAATTTATTTCTATTATGAGGTTTCACTAGCTTATAAGTTTCATTATTTCTCAAAGAATGCATATCTTCTTTCACATGAGTGGTAGATTGCTCTCCTTGCTCATGAACTTCTTCATCATGAAGTTTTTTCTTAAATAAGGTCTTATTAGAGTCATCATCATCAACATTATCTTGTAAATCACCATCGGGTAGCACATCCGAAATATCATGAAGAACCACCTCAACATTCTTATTTGTTGGATGATTTACACAAGGAATAATAGATGAAAAAACATCATAAGTAGTATTAAAAGGTATATCAAAAGTAGAAGTGAACCTTATACTCGAAAGATTTGCACCCTTTTGGTGCTATAGAAATACCACATCTTTACTTCTCACTACTTTATTCTTATCAAGATGATATAATCTAAAACCATACTCTTCATCACCATATCTAACAAATAAACAAAATATAAATCTTCAAATCAAGTTTGGATTTCTTTTCCTTTGGAACATACATGTATGTCTTGAACCCAAAAGTTCTAGGAAAAGATGGATTGGGGCTCCAACAAACCAAAAAAGAGCTTCTTGGTTTCTAGGACATAATAGCAACCCGAATATCGGGTTTATTCTTCTCTTCCCCTTTCTCATCACCATTTCTCCCCTTTCTACTATCACCAATCCCTAGAATTTCCATGGCGAACCCAATTTTTTTTTCTTCCTCTCGAAGAACAAACAGATCATACTCCTCCTCAGAACTACAAAATTACCAACAATCAAGAAAGAAATAGAGTTTAATCAAAGATTTTCTACAATTCAGCTCCACCATCGAGGCATGCAACAACCAGTTGGATCAATCGAGGCATTTTTCAACAATCTGATCTTCGAAGATGTCCCATTCCATTAACAAAAGACTACCACAAAGGTTTCCTATGCTGATATGATGAAAAACCCCAGGAAGGAGAGCCCAGAGGCAAATCGAGGAAGCACAAAGGGATTCTTGCATGAAAAAGTCTCCTGTGGAGATGAAGATGACTACAAATTCTTCAAAATTGAAGAATCAGATAAGTCAATTCTTTCCTCTCTTTCTAAAACCACGTTGATTGGGAAGTTCTCTTATGGTTCCCCTTGTGTGAATGAATTTAGGTCATTCTTTGCATCATTTAGATTCTTAAGAAATTTCAGTGCATATACATAGGACAGTACTCATTTAAAATTCTAAAATGGACCACTGTTTTTCACCCTAAAAGGGAGTCTCCTATGACTCATGTTTGGATTTATTTTCCTAAAATCCCTCAACTAATGTACAACCCTGATACCATTAATCACATTGCTAAGGCAATTGGATTGCCTTTGGAAGTTTGGATCCCCAACAGAAACCATGCAAGCTTTAACATGTGTAAATCTTGGACAGTAGTAGACCTTTCAAGTCTCCTTCCCCAAAGTCTTTAGATAAACTTTGGAGATCAAGATGGTTTTTGGCAGGATGTCATTTATAAGGACATCTCTGCTTATGTAAAAACTATAAACATATCGGTCATGGTGAGAAGTCTTACAAAATGGATGAATTTAAATTAAAAGACTCCCACAAAGTTACTAAAAAGAACAAACTAAAGAATGAGAGATGGATCTGTAAGTTAAGATCCGTTATAGTGCCATCTAACAATGAATCGTCCTCTAACCTAGAACTTCAAATATTATCTCAAATTATAATAATATTGTGTCTACAGAAATTAATAATTCTCAGGTTAGTACAACCATAGTCCAAAATGAAAATCTCTTTACTAGACCAGACCTTATTATATCCAAACAGAAAATAATAAAGGAGAATAGCATTGTTTTTAATCAAAACGATACTCCACCTGATGTTAATGAAAGTGATGTGATTGAAGCTATTTAATCCATCAATTTAAGTAACACATTTAACATTGTGAATGAAGAGAACCTCTCTGAAAATGAATCTTATGACCTCATTAGTGACAGACCTAACTTAAGTCTCCCTCAGTCCCCAGTTACCAAACATATAGAAATAAAAGAACCTAAAAGTCTAAGGAAAACAAATAGGACAAAGATCAAAAGTTTTAAAAATGATCTCATTAACGAGCCACTTAACTTCAAAGGATCTGTTAGATCCTCAAAAATCATTAAAAATGACTTATACATTTTTAAATTGGAATACCAGAGGTGTTGGGAATCGAAACACTATAAGACGAATAAAACACATTGTAAAAAATATTCAATAGATGTCATAGTGCTTCAAGAGCCTATGATATGTATTGATAAGATAGAAAAAACTTCTAAGAAACTTGGTTTTGAACATTCTTTTGGCAATATAAATAATACAGTTTGGTTGTTTTGGAGAAAATCTTATAAAATTGAAATAATATTAAATTGTGATCAACTTGTCCACACTATGGCACATCAATATGCTTCTTTGAAAGAAGTATTGGTTACCATACTGTATGCAAAATGAAATAGACTCCAAAGACTAACTCTTTGGGACCAAATGAGAAACTTGTCTGAAACTAATGACCTTTGGCTTGTTGTTGGAGATTTTAACAAAATGTCCAATGCAAGTGAACAATTAAACTGTGCAACACTATGTATGAATGGAATGAAGGATTTTAATAACATGATTCTAGACTGCAAGCTTGAGGATCCTGGATTTTCAGGATCAAATTTCACTTGGACTAATAATCATAAGTAGAAACGTTCAGATAGGGTTTTACAGAATGATCATTGGAGAGATTATTTTGATATCACTAGGGTGAGGCATCTGACCAGAACTGGGTTAGATCACTCACCCTTAATAATTTATGTCTCAACCTTGTCAACAGAACGTAAACCATCATTTAGATTTCAAAATATGTGGTTAAGTCATCAGGATTTTGTGACCACTGTGGAAAATAATTGGAACTTGTTTATAGATACTTCACCATTTACCAACTCACCTATACATTTATTTTGGTTCAAACTCAAGAGGATTAAAAACCATTTAAAAATCTGGAATAAAGAAGTTTTCGGTAACATATTTGATTGTATTGAAAAGACTGAAGAGGAAATTGATATAACTGAAAGAATCCTAGAACATTCTTACTCCATTGAGAATAATAAAAAACTGTCATAGTTAAAGGCTAAACATCTTGTTTTTTTTGCCAGAGAAGAGACCTTCTGACAGCAAAAGAGTGCTTCAACTTGGTTAAAAGATGGATATAATAATACTAAAATCTTTCAAAACTTTGTTAAGAAAAGGAGAAACAGGAACAGAATAAATGAGATCATTGACAACAATATCCTAATAGAAGATAAAAAACTAATAGGAGAATTAGTTGTTAATTATTTTCAAGAGCTATTAAACAATAAAACTGATGGAACTGTTCCTGAATTCCCATCTGACATAATCGCAAGATTAATAAATGACCAGGATAATAGTTCTCAATTAGTTGATCATACACTAGATGAGATATATCTAGTTATTAAGAGCTTGAATAGTTGTAGTGTCTCTGGAGTTGATGGCTTCAACTCCGGATTCTATCAAAAATATTGGTCAATCATTAAAGAAGACGTAGTTAATGCAATTATTGCGTATTTTAATAAACCTATCTTTCTAAAATTCATGTTTGCAACCTCTATTTGTTTGATACCTAAAACAAACCCTACTAAAACTTGGTCAGATTTATGACCAATAAGTTTGTGCTCTATTTTTAACAGAATCATTTCAAAACTGATAAATAATAGATTATTAACATTACTACCTAAACTAATTTCAAAAGAACAAGGTGCATATGTACCCAATAAAAAAATACAGGATAACATTCTGGTCACCCAAGAATTGGTACATGATCTCAACAAAAAATAAAGAGGTAGTAATATTATAATCAATCTTGGCATTTAAAAGGCTTTTGACAAACTGATTTTTACATTTATCTACAAAGTAATGCAATCTTTTGGTTTTAATAGCAGAGTAATCAATTTAATCACAAGAGGTATTAAAAAAATCTATTCTGTTATTTTAATGACACATCATATGGTTTCTTTAAATTCTCTAATGGAATCAGACAGGCGGATCCTCTATCCCCCTCTCTTTTTATTTTAGCAGAAGAATTTTTAATTAGGGGAATTAACAAAACTGTATCCTTAGACCCCTCAAATTACTTATAGAACTAGAGGTTCCCTAATGATCAACTGCCTAGCATTTGTAGATGATGTAGTTTTGTTTCTAAATGGCTCAATTAGGAATGTAAGAAAGATTTGTAGCTTCATGAATAACTATCAACTATTATATGGTCAACAGATTAACTTACAAAAAACAACTTTTATATCTCCATCAAATTTAACCAAACAACGTATTAATATTGTTGAACATGTCCTAGGATTCAATCATAGCTATCTACCCTTCAAATATTTAGGTATACCTATATTCCTATCTAACAATAACAGGTATTATGATGGAATCATAGAAAAGATAAGATCAAACATTAATCACTAGAACTCTAAATTATTATCTTTTGGTGGTAGACTGATTTTGATCAAATCAGTCTTACTAGCATATCCTCTCTACTATATGCATTGTATCCTAATCCCTAAGACCATAATTAACAGAATCAAAAAGTTACTCAATAAATTCCTTTGGGGTCATAGTGAAAATAACAATACTATAATTTGGACTGAGTGGAATAAATTATATAAGCCCTTTAGTGAAAATGGTCTAAACATTAGAGATCTCTCAAACATTCAATCAACTGTTTCATTTAAACTGTGGTTTAACTTTAGGGAAAACAAATATTTATGGGCTAACTTAATGAATGACATTTATTGTTCAAAATTGCATCCATTAGAAGTTTTAACTAAACAATCAGACTCTAAAGTATGGAAAATAATGTTAAAAGTCAGGTTTCAAGCTGAGGAAAACATCTATTGGATTATTGGTATATGTAATATAGATTTCTATTTAGATAATTGGCATAATTCTAAGGCATTAATTCAACTAATCCCTAATGTCCCAAGCAATCGGTACATTCAAACCAAGTTGATAAATTCTGGAACAATTTTTCATGGAACATGCCTAAACTAAAAAATGATGTAATTTTTGAATCTGAAATCAACAGAATATCTATAATTCCAATTAATCCAAATAGTGAGGGTTCTATCATATGGAAACCTTCTCCAGATGGTAGATTCAACCTTAAACTAACTTGGAATGATATAAGAATTAAAAATGTTCAATCAATATTTAAAAGCTAAATCTGGAACAACATTTCACGAAAAAAAATGTTCAATTCATCTGTGGAGAGTTATCAACAATCTGATTCTAGTAGACTCTAACATTCAACTCAGAGATATAAATTTAGTGTCTAAATGTTAGTTCTGTTCTCATTGTGAAACTTTAAAGCACTTATTTGTCTCTGTCCGATAACATGGAAAGTTTGGTTCCATTTTTTCAGAATCTTTAACATTACATTAGGAAAGCATATGACTGTAAATCATGTTATCAACAAGTGGTTCTTATCTACATCAAAACATACCCATGTTAGAAATATTCTACCTTCACTAATAGTTTGGTCAATTTGGATTGCTAGAAACAAAATGAAACATGAAGGTTTAACTGGTATTGATAAGACGCTCATTAATCATGTAACATATCTTATTTCCACGTTAGATAGATCTTCATTGATCAGACCTAAGCATTGGAGAAATGATTTTCATCTAACTAAACAGATCCATTGTTTTAATCATCTCCCAAATACCAAGAATTGTGTTTATATTAAGTGGCACCCTCCCTCTACTAATACATTTAAGCTCACCTGTGATGGTTCTTCTCTAAATACTGGAGAGTCTAGCAGTGGTTTTATCATTAGGAATTCAGATAATGAATTAGTAATGGGTCAATATACTTTGATAGGTAGATGCTTATCATTAATCGCTGAAACTATAGCACTATTAAATGGTTTAAGTGGCACCCTCCCTCTACTAATAGATTTAAGCTCACTTGTGATGGTTCTTCTTTAAATACTGGAGAGTCTAGCAGTGGTTTTATCATTAGGAATTCAGATAGTGAATTAGTAATGGGTCAAGGTAGTTTGATAGGTAGATGCTCATCATTAATCGTTGAAACTATAGCACTATTAAATGGTTTAAGGTTTTGTAATCTTAATAACTTGAAAGTTGTAGATGTAGAGATAGACTCGTCATCCTTGTTTAACATGCTTGCATATGGTAAATTTCCTTGGTATTTATCTAAAGTCATAAATTGTTGTAAAAGACTGTTCCATTCTAAAATGGTACTTAAACATATATATAGAGAGAAGAACTGTGCAGCACATTGGATTGCTAAGTTAGCTTTGAAAGAACCGAAAGACTATCTAACATACTAACTATTTTGTGGCAGGTGTTATACCTGACCAACATTGTTTTTATTTTTACAGGAACTTCAATCATCAAGATACAAAACAACAAGATAGGATGGAGGCTGAAGAGGATGATGAAATCGAAGGAAAGAGAAGAAAGGAGAAAGACTGCTAAGGAGGAGAAGTGTAGACAAATCACAAAAATAGTTTTCTTTTCAAGCCTGGATCAATCCAGTGTCATTTTATCAACTTTGTTAAGGTTATAAATTACTTATCTGTAACTTCTTACTCAAGTAACTCAAACTAGCTTGTACTACTTTCATTAATAATAAAAGTTGAGATCCTTAAAAAAAAAAGGAACCCAAGAGTTCTAATAAGTGAATAAAATAAGTTCCTTCCCTTTCTATACTCTCTTCAAAATATCAAAATCAAGAGATGTTCATGAAGCTTTACTGTTTTATTACACATCACAATTAAATGCTTCAACCCAAAATATCTTAGGAAGCTTCGGTATTTTTCTCATACATTTCACATTCACTACAATAGTCTGGTTCATTTTCTCTGCAACTCCATTATGTTGTGGTGTACTTGGTGTGTCCTCTCATGTCTAATACAACAATATAAAATCATTCGAAGTTTACTGACCACCATTTTCAAATCGAAGACATGTCATCTTGCATCCTGTCTTTCTTTCTACCATACCACAAAATTTTTGAAAAATCACAAACCCCTGATATTTTGTTTACACCATGTATGCCCAATTTTTTTCGAATAATAATATTAATAAAAATAACAAAATATTTTTTAACAAAATACATTTTACAGCAATAGACTCGACTTCCGTAGTGTACTAATTCTATTTTCTTTTTATCTTCTAATAAACTTGTTAAAAAAACAAAAATTTAATATTGATTTTGTGCCACGTAATAGTCATAAAGGTCAAGAATAACAATTTTATCAACAATAACGACTAAACAACATGCGTTCGTGTTAGTCTAACAAAAACACTGAATCGCGGCAATGATCAGTGACACTTACTAAACGTGATAGGTCACGTGATTTATTGCCTTCTACGGCTAAACAACAGTGTGCATTCTGGAGTGGAGGCGAAACTAAAGGAGAGGCCAGCCCCAACACCTATTTTTTTTGCGAAATAATTATTTTAAATACGTAAAGATAAGTAAGTTTGAGATATTATTTTAAATATTAGTCCGTAGGCGAAAGTAATGGTTCTTATCAATAATTATTTTGAGAAATTAAATTTAAATTTTTATTAAAGGTTTATCGAAAGATATTTCCGAAAGGTTAGAAAGATAGAATATTCGAAGAGAATATCTCGAAGTTGTTGCCTATATAAATGGGAGGTAAATTCGTCTATATTAATCAAACCCTCTCTTGCTTTGATTTCGCCTTCATTCATCTCATCACTCACAAGTAATAAAGCTCTCTTTCGCTTTACATACTTACTGGTGCTTTTATTTTGAATAGATTCGTAAGGAGGTTTGGTGTGCCTTTGCAGCAAGGAACATACTCAGCAGTTGCAGTACACCAATGGCCAGAGAACAATTACAAGTTCTAAAGGCACTCGATTCGGCCAAAACACAATGGTATCATTTCACCGCCATCATCATCGCAGGAATGGGATTTTTCACCGACGCTTACGATCTCTTCTGCATATCGCTCGTCACCAAACTGCTCGGCCGCATATACTACCACGTTGACGGTGCACCAAAACCAGGCTCCTTACCTCCTAATGTCTCTGCCGCAGTTAATGGAGTGGCTTTAGTTGGAACACTCTCGGGGCAATTGTTTTTCGGATGGCTTGGTGATAGATTAGGACGGAAAAAAGTCTATGGCATGACCCTTATGATTATGGTCCTTACCTCAGTCGCCTCAGGTCTTTCCTTTGGTAATTCGCCTAAATCTGTCATGACCACACTTTGTTTCTTTAGATTCTGGCTTGGCTTTGGCATCGGTGGCGATTACCCTCTTTCTGCAACCATCATGTCTGAATACGCTAATAAAAAGACACGTGGTGCGTTTGTTGCGGCCGTGTTTGCGATGCAAGGGTTTGGGATTCTAGCAGGTGGGATGTTTGCTATTATTATTTCGGCTTCGTTTAACGCCAAGTTTAGCGCTCCGGCGTACATGAATGATCCTGTTGGGTCGACCGTGCCGCAAGCTGACTACGTTTGGAGAATAATTTTGATGATTGGTGCCTTGCCGGCTGCTCTCACTTACTACTGGAGATTAAAGATGCCTGAAACCGCACGATACACTGCATTGGTTGCGAAGAATACCAAACAGGCTACTTCTGATATGGCAAAGGTTTTACAAGTAGATATAGAGGTAGAGCAAGAAGAAGAGAAGGTCAAGGACGAGATACCTAAAGACACAACCAATACATTTGCTCTTTTTTCAACCCAGTTTATGCGTCGCCACGGTCTTCACTTGCTTGGAACAACAACCACTTGGTTTTTACTTGATATCGCGTATTATAGTCAAAATCTTTTCCAGAAGGATATCTTTAGCGCAATCGGTTGGATTCCTGCTGCTAACACAATGAACGCTATCGACGAAGTTTACAAAATTGCTCGTGCACAGACTCTTATCGCGCTTTGCAGTACTGTTCCAGGTTATTGGTTCACAGTGGCTTTAATAGACAAGATGGGGCGGTTCACAATCCAATTGATGGGTTTCTTCTTCATGACAGTATTCATGTTTGCACTCGCCATTCCTTACAACCACTGGACACTCCCAGATAACAGAATAGGGTTTGTGATTATGTACTCGCTAACATTCTTCTTCGCCAACTTTGGGCCCAATGCCACCACATTTGTTGTACCAGCTGAGATATTCCCAGCCCGGTTCAGGTCTACGTGCCATGGGATATCAGCAGCATCAGGTAAGTTAGGTGCTATAATTGGTGCCTTTGGGTTTTTGTACTTGGCTCAGAGTCCAGATAAGACCAAAACCGATGCAGGATACCCTGCTGGTATAGGAGTAAGGAACTCACTTCTTTTGTTGGGTGGAGTTAATTTTTTGGGAATGGTTTTCACTTTCTTGGTTCCTGAATCCAAAGGCAGGTCTCTCGAGGAGGCATCGGGCGAGAATGAAGAAAACAAGATTGAGTTGGCTGATAACGTTAACAGGATAGCTTAGGTTGAACAGATGGTGTGTAACTTATGAATGGTTTTTAGATAGTACTGGTTTGTGTCCCATTTTTTAAGTTTCAGATGTCAAAAGAATCAATGATAAGATACATTTAGATTGCGTTCACTATCAATATTTTAACACAAAACAACACTTAATAGAATTGATGAACATAGAACCTTTATAATTAAATAATAAAATAAAATAGAACTAACTTTTAAATATTAAATACTTTTTATATTTATACTTGTAAACCTTAACTTCGAATTTGGACCCAAAACTATTTCTGGGCAAACAACGCTACTTGTATATAAGACTATTAATATAAGGAGAATTGAGTTTTGAGTTTTTCAGCAAACAACACTAAATTATATATATACATAAATAGATGACTACCAACGTTTAGAAGATTTAGTGAGGAGAGAACCGAAGAAGAGCAAATTTTTTCTTTCAATTTAAAGACCAACAAGTAAATAAAATGAGAAACGGAAAAGATTATTTAATTTTTAAATATTAAATGTTGTAATTACTATGCATTAAGAATATTATGAGTAAAGATGGATACATATTCTAATATATAATAATATAAAAATGATGAATAATATCTTCCTCTTTTAAGTTTTTAAAATTATTTAGTGCTAGCCTCAAAATTCTATAATTTACAATAAATTGGCGTAAATTTAACATATGAGTTTTTGTTTGACTTCTCCTAAATTCATAAATCATAATACAATGAGTTAAAAAAAAATAATAATCTAAAATAGATTAATAATCTTTTGATTTATCTTAATATTAATTAAAAGTTTTGTATACAGGTAGCGCGACCCTCACAAGCAGCAAATACTAATTTGTTAAGAATTAGTCGAATTGAAGCTATAGCGTCATCATTTGCTGGAATCGAAATATCTGCGAGATCACGATCACTGTTTGTATCGATTAAAGAAATTGTAGGAATCCCCAAAGTGATACATTCTCGAAGAGCTGTATATTCTTCTTGCTGATCGATGATGATTACAATATCGGGCAACCCCGTCATATATTTAATTCCCCCTAGATATGTTTGCAAATGAGATAATTGCCTCTTCAACACAACTGCATCCCTTTTCGGAAGATGGCTGAGTTTACCTGTTTTTTGTTCCGTTCTCAAGTCCCTAAACTTCTGAAGTCTGGTTTCTGCAGTGGACCAATTTGTTAACATACCACCGAGCCATTTTTTATTAACATAATGACAACGAGCCCTTATTGCAGCCCGTGCCACTGAATCAGCTGCTTTCTTTTTTGTCCCAACAATTAAGAAACGTTTTCCCCTACTTGATGCATCAAAGACTAAATCACAAGCTTCTGATAAAAAACGAGCAGTTCTGGTCAAATTTGTAATATGAATACCTTTACGCTTTGCAAAGATATAGGGTACCATTCTAGGATTCCATTTCCTAGTACCATGACCAAAATGAACTCCTGCTTTCATCATCTCTTCCAAATGGATGTTCCAATATCTTTTTGCCATTTCTGCTCACACTACCTATATTTTTTTAGAGAGATGAGGTACCCTAAACAAAAATAAAAAATTGTTCCGATGGAACCTTCTCTTCTACCGGAGATTGGGCATTTATACACGATACAAACCATTACTTTCTATTCATTATTATGATTATTACTTTTAATAAATTAACAAATCAAATGACTACAGCAAACAACAAATTCAAACTAAAAATAGGAAGACGTTAGGAATCATTAAATCCTATAAAAGAGCGTTCGGATGTATTATGTAAATTCTTTGAAATGAAAGAATAAAAAAAGTCCATGTGGTGGAAGAAAATATCTCTCATTTCTCCCTAAAATAAATAAAAGAAATTTTTTTCCCAAAAGAATGTTGTTATGTTGCCTTGAACAACGCACGAATCCTTTGAATCCGGTACCGACGGGGATTAGCCCCCCTAGAATAACATTTTCTTTTAGGCCTTTCAACCAATCGATACGACCCCGGAGAGCAGCTTTTGCTAAAACTCGAGCAGTTTCTTGAAAACTTGCTTCGGATATAAAACTTTGAGTATTCAGAGATGCTCTTGTTACTCCTAATAAAATGGATCGATAAAAGATCGCTTCTTCTAAAGCACGCCCCGTTCGCTCTGCTCTTAACAATCCAATAAGTTCTCCAGGTAAAAAAACATTAGACATTCCTTCTTCTGAAACCAACACTTTTGCTGTTATTTGACGTACAATAATTTCTATATGCCTATTATGGATCTGCACCCCCTGGGATCGATAAACCTTTTGGATCTTATTAACCAAAGAGATACGACTTTGCACTATAGTTAGCTCAGTACCAATAAAAAATCCCCAAGATATTCCCAAAATTCTTGTTATCCGCTTGTTCCAATCCTCAACTCTCTTTTCTAAGTTAATTGATATTGAATCAATCGAACGTACTTCTAACACTTGTTCAACTTTTGGAAGACCTTGTGTTATATCACCAGATCTTGATTTTTCATAAATAGAAGTAACTAATGTATCTCCTTCGTAAAGGATTTCTCCATAATGCCCATGAACAGTTGCTCCCGGAGTAGCCAAATAAGGCTTAGCTGATCTTATTACTATAGACTCAACTTGAATAATTAAAACTTGACCCGATTTTAGGTGTGGTCCATTTTTGGCTATACATAAATTTTCACAAATCAATTTCCCAAGGCTAATTATTGTGGATGTTTCTTCACAATAATTATTATGATAATAGTTTTGCTGGACATTCAAATTGAATGGATTCAAAATGGTGTTACTATATTGATAGGAATTATAAACTCTTCCGTTTTCATCCATTAAATAATAATTAATTACTTGAAAAATATGTTTTAAATTGTCAAGTTGCAAATATTTAGTTACTGAGATCTGATTATGAGTTATTAAATGGTAAAATGAATAAAAATTTGCAATTTGAATAGCTGTTCCTAAGGGGCCTAACAAATTTCTAATTGGAATTAGAGAATCTTTTTTAATTAATAAGTTTATCCTATTGTGAGATTTTACATGATTGAATGAACCTATTTGAAAACAATTAGATGATGACAAAATCATCAAAGATTGCCATTCTTTATTTATATTTAGCACCGTACGAATAGTTTCACGATTTTGACTAAGTGATTGTTGAATCCTTGCCTTGGAATAAAAGGAATAAAACGGGTTGATGTGATCTGACCCATTATCAAAGATCAATCCTGAACCTGATGGATCATTCCTTTTTCTGATATACAAAATAGGGGCTTTCACTAAGTCGATTTTTAGGAAATCTCAAACCAGACCATTTGTACTTACTTCAAGAAAGAAAGCATGGACCTCTTCAACGAAAGAACTTTTGTTATCTTGGTCCCAATTCAAGATTAAACAGGTTCGAACCAATTGAATACTTGGTTCAGAAATTCTTCGAGTTGATTTTCCATTTCCGTAAAGGATATATTTGACAACTAGAAGTTGCATATTATCCTTTTCCCGAAAGAGGTCTTGTGGAAAAAGTGTTGTTAAATATATACCGTCCGCTATCTCATCTGTGGTTACGGGTCGCACCAAAACAAAAAACTTTTTCTTTGTAGGTGTGATCTGTTGTAGATAGATCCAATTTTTTCAATTTTTTTTGATTCCTTAGAGTTTCTTTTTTCTCTTCTTGGCGGTATCAAGATGCTACTCTGTCAGGATATCTTGTCTGTCTTTCCCGGAAAGTACATCTCTCTAGGAAATATTTTAAGTTCAATTTTTTTTTCTTTCCAGTCGGACAAACCCTCCTACTTGGCTTCTTGTATTTAAAGTTATTTGTGTATCTAATCCAATGATACTATTGTTCCGTACCATTATCGAAGAAGATTCGGGTAAAATATGCACTTCCTCAGGAATGAAATTTTTTTGATCTACTTTGGTTTGGTATTTTGTCTTCAATTTTTTTACTCCTCGATATTCAATCATATCCTCTTTTTTGACGAGTGTTCGTGCCCCGATAGTCCCATATTTTAGAATTCCTGAACTCTTTCTTCTGTATCGAGGATTATCGAAAAAAGCAAGAATACTATTTCTACGGAAAATACCATTTTTGGGTATTTTAATTGAGATGCCTGAATATGACAGTAGTTCTTTCTCTTGTTCTTGAATCGATTGAAATGGAATGATAAAGTTATTTCTTCGACTCTTTGTTAATAAATCTGAATTATCGTGAAGAATAACGGAATATATGAGATTAGAATGACTAGTACATATGATTTGATTAACTTTTGAATAATAAGGAATCCTGTAGTTTTTTTTATCAGAAAAAGCTGAACTAAAAAATTTGTTTCCCACTTGATTCACTAAGAGGCGAGAAATTTACCTTTGTTCGACAGAAAGAGAATGAATTTTCGTTTGATCTTGATCCTTATGGAGCGAAACAGGCATTAGACTGGATTTGCACGAACTTCCTGATAATATCCATAAATGACTTGTTTTTTGTAAGAGGTGTACATTACTATATGTAAATTCGGGTGCATGGTAGACATAGGTACTCCAATGCATTTCTCCCTCTGAGTCAGAATAAATATGTTTTTGCACTTTCTCTTTAAAATTGAAAGTGTATGTTCCTGCGCTCCACTCAATGCATGCTGACTTACTGGCCACGTTACTGAGTTCTTAGGAGTGAACAAGTAAGATTCGGCAACAAGAGTCGGTTATGGAATAGTATTTTGGAGGCGACCTGCGGGAGGACTTAAGAGTAGAGTGGTATGCACATCTATCCCTGCTCAAGAGCTAGAGGAAGACTCGGGGAAGGGCATCAATTCCAAGGCCTCTGGCATTTTCCTTTGTACCAAGATGAATGCTTATATGCTCCTGCGGTATCCAACCACAACGAGATGAAATTCAGGAAGAGTACCCATTTAGGTTCATGCTACGGTAGCAAGTCGGGGCCTCGACTATACAAGAGGGGTAGTCTTTCAAAAAAAAGGTTGGAGTGGGGGACGACTCTACGCGCAGGCAACAGCAGCATAGATAGTGTAAAGACAGGGATCTAGTATCCGTGATCTAGGCTTGACAGCTCCTCTGGTCTTCTTTCTCACCTGGTCAGTGCTGGAGTTTGGATAGTTGTCCGTTTTTTATGTCTTTCTCCAAAGAATATTATCCGCGAATCTCAGCAATCACTTATTCTGATTCTACATATTGATCATTTTGAACTAAAAGAAAACTTTTTGGTGGAATAATCACGTTATGTAGAATATCTTCATTCTCAATAAGCACAGACAAGTCTATATAACATAGAAAGGCAGGATTCCCGTGACGTGTACGTGTAGGATGAACCAAATCCTCGTTGAATTTTATTTTTCCATTAGAAGGTGCTCGTACATGTTCTGCAGCACCCCCTGTAAAAACACCGCCGGTATGAAAAGTTCTTAATGTTAATTGAGTCCCCGGTTCTCCAATAGATTGACCCGCAATAATACCTACAGCTTCTCCCAATTCAACCACGTCACCATGGGTAGGACTCCGACCGTAACATATTCGACAGATCCAAGATGTACTCCTACAAGTAAAGGGGGTTCGATTAGATATTGACAGTGTTCGAAAAGTTATGAATCGATCGACAAGTCCAATCCCAATGTCTTGGTTTTGAATGGAAATGCATCGAAGTCCCATATATACATCGTCTGCTGATACACGACCAATTAATGTTTGGATAAAAAAAATTATGGCAGCATCCTATTTTGAGGACTCACAGAAATACCTCGGCTGGTGCCACAATCTGTTCTACATACAACAATATATTGAACTACTTCAACAAGTCTGCGCG
>JAUPFV010000005.1:40519017-40694017 GCA_036936605.1 Limnanthes douglasii subsp. nivea | reverse complement strand
TATCTTGTGTTGATTTAGCAGCCCTGATTTTCCCAGAATCCAATCTAAATATCACGGTGGATCTTTCGAGTCAGATCAACTTCAATCCAGACCAAGCATGTGTTCTGGTAAGCCCTCTTATTCTCTAGGATCTTTATCTGAAGTGTGTTTCCAATAATTTTAGCTATTAAGTAGATCATATTTTCATTTTACATGAATTCATGAAGTCTCTCTAATTTGATCCATACTAGGCTACTGGGGCATTCATGTTTTGTGTTGAACTATGGAGTCCATTTTAACAAGCGTATGATTGAATTTTCCAGGTACTATACGTTTTTGCTCCAAATCTTACACATGTCATCTTTATATCTAAATTCAAGAATCATATGACTTGAGTCCTACATACTTACGTTGCATTACATATTGAGTTTCATCTTTTGCAGGAAATCTCCTATAATCTTCCTCTTTAGGATTCTTTAATTGAATTTTCCAACTAAAGTGTGTTTCCTTTGATTAACTAGATATTATTTGATAGATTGTGGAAATTGCACTGAGATATGGTCTGATTTGTGTTGAAATTCCATAGAGAGAGACATTCCTTTGCTTTCTTTTCATTAGGTAGTGTTTCAACATAAGTTTTCCTTAAATTTTGAGTAGAACTGTTTATATTTACAGTTTCGTTTGCTTTCTGCGATTTTTGATCTTGATCAGACTGTCTGAGTGCTGGGAATTCTTCCATTACGGCTCTATGGAGAAGATACCTATGGAGAAAATAAAGAACAACCCATGGAATCCTTTGATAAGGATGGAAGAGACAGAGGGATGAGATTCAATAATAGGAAGAATGCTGCAGATTTTGGAGATCAAGAACTCTATTATTGGAGAGAAGAACCAAAAAATTAATAATAATAATATAAAAGTAACTTGTTTGTGTTTGTATCAAGAATTGTTTTTAAAAATATTTAAACAATTTATGAAGTTTGTGAATGAAAAATATTGATTTTTGTTCTTCAAATCTGTTATTTAAAAAAAGAGTTACTATATAACACCAGTTACACAAACCTATTATGGATAAAGATCCAAAATATTTGCATAAATTTCTTTCAAAATTGTCCCTAATATAAATAGAAATTTGAAAACAAAAACTAAATTATCAAAGTTGTCTCTTCTTTCTGCATCCATAACCCATCTCCTAACTGTTTTAGGCTTCTTGTTTTTTTAGTTCCAAACCACCAAAAATCAAGAAATTGAAGTCGTTCAAGCTCCGATCAAAGCTTCCAAGTAATTCAGATCAAAATCTACACCAAAAATAGTAAAAAAATATTAGTTCCGATCATCTTCTTCTTCGAAAATACAGTTCGATTTTACTATTTTTTTTACAAAACTAGGGTTTCATTGTAAAGTTTTTTTAATTTTTTCAGTTACCGTAGTCATCTTCTTCTTTATTTATATCAGTTTTGGGTGATTTTTTTGGTTAGTTATTTATTTTTAAGTATATAATTACTTCATCATCATATTCATTTATCATCTATCATCATATACTGCTTACTTTTGTCTCGCTAAAGCAAGACACAAGACTTCCATTCATCAATTTCTACAGTCCTATATAATTACTGCAAAACAGAGTCCGAACTTTCTCATCTATCAAAACTGACATGCTATTGTTTCTCATCTATCGTAGTTGGTCAAGTTTATCATCTATCACTTAGCATGCATCCCAATTGGTCTATTTTTAGCACCTATACAAGTCCTAAGTTTTGTTACATTTTCCTAGGTTTTGTGTCTATCACTTTTCCCTGGTTACACATTTTCCTGGTTACAAATTTGCATAAGTATCGCATCTATCACTTTTATCATGGTTTCACATTTACATACGTTTGCATCTGCCACTTTTGCCTTGGTTCATATTTTTATAGGTTTCGCATCTATCACTTATAATACTTCCATTGATTTCGCATAATATACAGTCTTGTATTTGTCATAGTTGACCTGATTTTCTCAATTTATTGCTTTTATAGGAAAAATATTTCCAAACACTTGTTTCTTCAGGTCAAAGCTCTTTGCATTGATAAAATTTATTAAGAGACACAAAAACCAGTACACCAAGAAGAAGCCAAAAAAATGTTTGGCCTTAAAGATTTGGTTTATAAACTAGATCGTTAAATTAGCGAGTAATGCTCAGGCTCAGTATGGCCCATTGCGTAGCCGCATGGGCTTGCTTAAGAAACAAGTTTACTTTGGTTAAATCTGTGAGTCAAGATACAATGTGGCCTCTTGCGTAGTCATATTGGCGTGGTTTTTATCCCATTCGCTAAATTGTAGAGTTTTCCAACTCTATGATTTTTAAAAATTGTAAGCTTTTATTATAGAATAATCATAATTGCTTAGTTGATTATATTGTCATTCAAATTACTTGATATAAATAAGAGTAAAATAGGATTTGGAAATGGAATATTTCATTAGATGAATGACTAACAATGTACCTCGTTAAAAAAACCCCTCATCGCCACCAGAAGGAAAAAAGATTGTAAATTGTTTTATATGGCATGGTGATGGTGATACCAATTCAAGTTCTTGATGTTCCTGAAATACCATCCATGTTTTCTAATCGATAGGCCTCATGTTGTCCTTTGGAGATTACTTTGTATGGTCCGCCCCAATCGGGAGCCAGCTTTCCAGCATTCTTATCTTGGGCTCATTGGAATTATTTTTCATGACTAGGTCGCCTACTTATAAATCTCTAGGTTTCAGTTTGGAGTTGAATCTGCTTCTCATTAAGCTTTTCTAGTGCTCGGGCCGAACTCTTGCCTGATCTAGCCTCTCATCAATTAAGTCAGTGAATAATTGTTGTTCCCCTTTGTTAAGCTCTTCTAATTAGTTTGTGATCATCCCATTTTTTAGAATTTTAGAGAGAGAAAATCTATAATCTAGAATTGGAAACTATTCTTCTCTATTGACACTTGGTTTACTGCCGGTGATTTTCCTTTTCCTCCACTGTTTCAATCACCACAAATATTTTCTCCAGTAACATTTCGGCGTCTGCATGTGTACAACCAACAACACATTAACAAAAGGCAATTGGTTTAACTTATACAAGTTAGACAAATAGAAGAAAAAGACAAGGGTTGCTACTATGTTACCTCTTTCCACATGCAATGTTGCAGTAACTCATTATATTGACTATGGGGCATCTAACCTTACAACAGACGTAACATTCCTTCCGAGCCATCTTCGAGTGCCGATTCGTTCACCTCACAAAGTTGTTCACCAAAGCAATCTCAATCTCAAGGGGTCACTAGTCGTCAGATTTCCTCAACCTTCAAATCTATCAGTTTGGATTCCAAATAAAATATTCAGCGTATTAACAAGACAATCGAAAACCAAAGCTACGCCACATAGGGAGACAGGGCCAACATTACAACAAATACCTTCCAACGATCCCTCTCCACAAAATCTGAACAGGGAAGAAAACCATGCATCTCAACCAGCTGATGATAAGTTTTTAGATTGTATTGGTTTGTGTCCCATTTTTTAAGTTTCAGTTGATGTCAAAACTATCAATAACAAAATACATTTGGATTTCCTTCACTATCAACAACTTGACACAAAACAACACTTAATAGAGTTGATGAACATAGAACTGAAAATAGGCGAAAAGTGCCTCAATATTTAAAAATAAAAATAAAAATAGAATGAACCCTTAATACTTGTAGACCTTATTTAGATTTCCGGACCCAAATATGCTTATGGGCAAACAACACAAAAAGTTTAGTGAAAAGAGAACCAAATCAAAGCAAATTTCTAATTGAATAAAATAAGAAAACGAAAAAATAATTTAATTTTTGGATGTTAAATGTTAAAGTTTTTTATTAACAATTTTTTTATAAATTGAATGAGTCTTACAGCTTTGATAATTGTATATACCTTTTCAAATAAAAATTGGGGTTCTTTTTTGGATCTCATTTAATTCCTCTCTAAATCCTCTTAGTTTAAAGAGTTTTTTTACAATGTATGCTTCCATTTGTATGATTTCGTCGACTTCGTCAATCAGCAACTCATCGGCCTTTTAATTTATAGGATTTATAATTGAATTTAACCTGCATATAGTTGATAAAGAAACCGATAATGTGTAAGTCGATTCTTTGTTAAACAACAGTAACATCGGCTATTAAATAGACACTAAGTATCATGTTCCTAAGACTTCTATCATTTTATAGCCGTAAGTGGATTAGATTGTTTATAAAATCATGTTTGATCTTGGATTTAAGGGTCTAACGAGCTATCAATCGACAACTTGATTCCGAGTTCTAGAAATATGCTTAAGAGTCATAGTTGAAAGGATTAGTTTTCTGTAGCATTTGATGAGTGAATTCAAGTACCAAGGACCATATATTTTAGCCAACATATAAATTAAAATGGCTGAATCTTATTCAATATCAGCATTTCAAAAAAATATTTTGATTACAGTGGGGTGTTCATAGTGGGGTGTATCCATTTCAAGAACTTAACTTTACTTGGGTTATCAACACTAAAATAACAACCAAGTTTATTAGCAACGTGGATATCACCTAACTAAAATTAACAAAAACTCATATGTTTTTAAGTCCAAACATTTAAGCTGTAGGTTTAAAAAACTAACTCTGGTGTCCAGCCGATGGATGCGATGTATGATAAAAACGAAGATGACATTGCAGGTTTCAAGAGCTATCAGTTTCTTTTACAGCTTGTGAGTCATGTCTCTCTCTCTCTTATTTTCTTTTTCAGCTCGTTAGTCATCTCTCTCTCTAAGATCGAAACTCAGGTTTTCACTAAGAAAGTACTCTATTTCGTCTTGAATTTTCAATTTATTGTATTTTCACAACCAATTACACTAATATATTTTTTCGCGCAATAGAAATGAACATAATTATGCAACACAACATCACTGACTAATTTTGCAACCAGATTTTACGTAATTATGTTCACAACCAACACTTTATATTTCGCAACTAAATAACACATAATTACGCAACAACACATGCAAAAATAAAAAAATCCCCAAAAATGTTTTCCCGAAATCACTATTTTTTGGATAATTATCAAAACATTTTCATAAATGTACGAAATCAAAGAATAGTCATAACTAAAACAATCATATAAATCATTAAACAACCACACCATATTTCGACACAAACAAAATAACAAAAAAAAAATGAAAATCACGTGTGAATTGATAATTGATCAATAATTACAGAAGATTAAAGGAAATTGATCGAAAAAAGAACAAAAAAGTAATCAAAAATTACATAAAAGATTGATTGAACGAATAAAAAAACCTAGAATCCAACAAAAAATATATATAAAAACAAATATGTTATGCTAACAAAACGATGGTATAATTGATATTTTAAAAGGTCCAAATAATTATCGGTACTTTAATTTCAAAACAATGAGATGGTTATCCATATTTTTTCAAACCTTAAATGGTTATCGATTAATATTTTTGATGTTGAATTATTATCGATAAATTATGCATTTTAAAATTTATTTAACCAATAAAACAATAATAGATACCATAAAAATATTAATTATATAATATTATTGTAATTAATATTATTCACTTTCAATATCAAATTTATATGGTAGAATTAAATAATTTTTTACTTCGTATTATTTTTATTTTCTTTTTTATCATTCTCCGTTTTCCTCTTCTTCTTTTTTTAAAGATTGTTTTTTTTAACAGCCAATTTTAAAATTACTAATAGGTTAAGTAGATGATTCGCTTTACCCCTCCTCTGCGAGCTAAGCAGTAAATTCTTTACTTTGTTATCTACTATTTCCTCTCTCTTTTTTTATTATATTTGGGTTGATGTTTTATAATATATATTCGAGTTATATATATTTGTAATTATAAATAGTTTATAGATTTATGGTACATATCTTCATTTGTAATTATAAATAGTTTATAGATTTATGGTACATATCTTGTTTATGAATAAAATATTAAATTAAATTAATAATATTTATTTAGATTTTTTTCAAAAATATTCTTATTGTTCTTAGAATTTGGGATTTAAATTAAATTTACAATTCGAGATAGGTTTTTATAGTTTTGGTATTATTTTTTAGTTTATGGTATTCGATGTTATAATATTTTATTATCCAAATTTATTAGATTTTTTTTTAATTCGAAATAGAAAATATATTCGAGATTTGAGTATTCGATTTGTTTGGTGGATGTGAAACCTTTTTTTTTATTTTTTTTTATTTTTAGTATATTTGATTAGTCCATATCATGTTTTATTGATTACTCGATTTTATGTTATTTTTGTTTTTATAAATATTTATCTTCATTTTTAGTTTTATGTTCTTTTAAAAAAAATTGAAATTCAGGAGAATTTCTTGCTTTTTAAAAGACATGATAGATTTTTGTTATATTGTCTTGTCTTTCTAAAAGAATGATATTATGTTTACTTGCATACATTTTTTGTATTGTTTTCACAAATACACTAAAAGTTTTGTATATGTTTGTCTTAATGTTAAATGTAGGTCAGATGTTCAGGAATGTAAAATTTATTTAAATAAATTATACATATTAATAGAAGTGTACAGTCGACTCGTGATAAATCTTGTGGTTTTAACTTTTCACATCGAACGATTCATTATTTTTTCCGTTATTAGGTTTGTGGTTTATTTGGCTAACTAATTGGTGGATCATTGATCGTGAATTGGTTTTCTTGTTCATTTGGTTGATTGTTTTAAATTTCATCTTGTGGTGGTTGATACTACTATATATGTCTTATCAATATAACAATAATATATGTAGTATCCACAACCCAAATAGTAGTATATCAATCACCCACAAAAAGAGAGAATATTTTTTGTCTTCGGATCTGTTATGTGCAGCCACATGCAAAATGTCCAATCGAATGGAAAATAATGTCGATTTTGTTCAAATTTGGAGAGTGTGTTCATGATATTTAAAGCTTCAATATGACTGCTTGTATTGTAATTTGGTACTATGGTTCGGGAGTATCCTTGTCGGAATAGTATAATATATTTTTGTAATATTCTTCACTTTTCCTTCTCTTTTTGTTTGTTTATTATCCTTGGAATTTTTGGTGGGTTATAGATCTTTATTAGATTGATTTGGATATGCATGTACCATCAACTTAGCATAGAAAGATAAGTGTTTAGGGTGAACTCCTTATTAGTGTCGTGGTTTTTACTCTTTAAATCCAAAAGGGTTTTCCACACAAAATAAATCTCGTGTCTTGATTTATTTTACCGCTGATTATTTTTATTTGATTAGGTTTGTGGTTTATTTGCTTAACTTATTGGTGAATCGTATGGTGAATTAGGTTTCTTGTTTATTTGGTTGATTGTGTAGAAAATGATATTGTGGGTGTTTGATATACTACTACTTGGGTCCTACACATATTGTTATATTGACAGGAAAAAAAGAAAAAAAAAGAATTCATTCCTTAAACAACCCGATTGAAATTTTGTACAAGATTTTGATTTTTTTTAAAGTAACAAGCCAGATTTGATGCAAGACATGTTAGATTTATGCAAGGTATGTTAGGTTTTATGCAAGGTAGCTTAGATTTTACGCAAGATACCTTATATTTTATGTAAGGTAAGGTCATATTTTATAAGATTTGTATCTTAGGGTAGGTGAGATTTTTCTTAAGACATGTCAGATTTGATATAAGACTAATCAAATTTTATAAGATTTGTATATTAGACAGGTTAGATTTTATAAAATTTTGTGAATACAGTACTATATTTGGATAATTTGTTTCAACCATAAAGATTTGAAAAACTAAATTTCAAGCAAAACAAAATAACTATATTAGTTGGTTCCAAACTTATAAACAAGACAGGTTATATTGTATGTAAGGGAAGATCAAGTTTTATAAGATTTAAATGTTATTCTAAGTGAGATTTTATGTATGGTATGTCAGATTTTATATATGGAAAATAAGATTGTGTAAGATTTTGTACGTTAGGCATGTTAGATTTTATAAGATTTTGTATGTTAGTAAGATAAGATTTTTTATACTAGACATGTGAGATTTTATAAAAGTATTACTATATTTAGATAATTTGTTCGATAACAAATTTAAAAAAATAAATTTCCTTCTTAGGCAAACAAATTGATAAAACCTATCATTTAATAAATATTAATATTTATACACATTAGTTTTTAAAATTTATATGAATTGGTTTCAGATTTATAAATATTATATTTTATGTAATGTAGTGTGGGTTTATATGGTTTGTATGGTATGGTAGATGATATTTTATGTAAGACATGAAATTTTGTGAAGATATTATTATATTAGATACTTTTATCAACAAGCCAAGACAGATTTGAAAAAATAAATTTCATTCATTAGACAAGCATATTTGAAATAAACTTATATTTTATGTTTTCAAACAAATTGACTACATTAACAGCTTGGCATGATAGATTTTCTCATCAATGAATTAGCATGGTACATCAAATTTTTTAATCGATGAATAAGTATGACTTGATAGCTTTCCTAAAGTAGAACATATCTAGACATATTATCTTAGTGGCAGGACACATTGTTTAGTTCATGAAAAACTTGATAACATATATTATATTGTTGATGAACAAGTGTGGTAGGAAATAATATTTTTTATCGAAGAATAAGTGTGGATAAATTTTTGTATCAATTAATAAGTGTGATACAGAGGATTTTATCAATCGCTATAGAAGTTGTAAGTTCTGAACTTGTAAGTTTTGGTGTAGATAACAACCAGTAGCTTGTGACACTTGAACAAGCTCTATTCGATCAGATTTAGGTATCAAATCGGTTATTTCAAGAACTACGTCACTATACACGCAATGATTCTACTAAAAAATATAACAAAGTTAATAACAGAGTAAGAGAAAGTAAAAACACAAAAGATCTATAGTGGTTTGGTAAATTTTCCTACTCCAACTATGAGCCACAACAATGTCATTCCTTTTAGTGTTCCAATAAAAACAACAATATACAAGATTAAGATAACGAAGATACAGTATTTACAGAAACTTCAAATTCTAGAGCTTACACGAGACTTTTCTAAGATAAATCTCTATATTTTAACACGAAAAAATCTACCAAGTATTTTCTCTTTTAATCTATATTGCACACTCATCAAAAGTTTTGTCCTCTTTTTCAAAGTCCAAAGAGTATTATATATAATGCTTGGTACCAATCCTTTTTCGAAACAGATATAACAAACTCCCAACAAAAATAACCATTTCCATTGTAATAACAAGTAACAGAGTCTGCTTCTAACATAAGATATATATATATATATAACCTCGGCAACCGACTCCTTAAACATACAGTCACACTCAAACATGTCAAGTACAAGAGATAGCCACTTGGCTAGTGCATAATGTACCTCATATGTTATCATTCAAATCAAAGCATCATTCATCTCGTCTGAAGGCCCCTAGGCCTATGACCTCGATCAACTTTACCAATATTTTCCATCTGAATTAGCCAACACCTTTGCCGAAAGCTTCATGGTAGATGGAGCTTCTCAGTTTGACCAATTGATTTCTACTCAACGTAGCCAATTCCTTAGATGATAAATTTTTTGAATTTACGCGGCTTTATCAAAGGCTTCCAGGTCGGTGCATCCAATAAACTAACCAAAGAAACCGATGCCTCACAAATTTCTAGGCTTATACAATCGATGCTTCGACGACGCCTAGGGCAATGCACCTAATGCATTCAATGAGTTATATTTTTTCCACCAAGTCAAAACCATAATCTCCTAATTATCCACCTTGGTTTTGACTTCCAAAGAAAAATATAATTACAACTATTAATGCTTGAACTTCTTTGTTGTCACGAGTTTAGTAAGCATATTTGTTGTGTTGTCATCTGTATGAACCTTTTCCAGCATAATCTCTCTATTTTCAAGAATATTTCTTATAAAATGATTTTTAATATCAATGTGCTTAGTTTGTTCATGAGACACCTGATTATTTCACATATGTATTACACTTTGGTTATCGTAATGCACCATCAAAACTTCCTACTCAATCCAAAGCTCCCTCGGTATTCCTCTTAACCACATACCTTCCTTTATTGTTACAATAAAAATAATATTTTTTGATTCAGTGGAGAAAAATGCTAATATGGGTTAAAAATTATCTTTCCATCTTATAGGACTACCAAACAACACAAACACATATACAGTCAAAGACTTCCTAGTGTACAGACAATCAACATAATCAGAATAAAAAAAATCCTTAACACCTTCAAGTCCAAAACCAACCTATCCATACATCAGTATTTGACTAGTAAATTATTTAATGTAACCCACTTAACATCTTTCCAATGTTCCTAGGAGGGCCTAGATATGAATCTACTCACCAAGCTTAAACATAAGCCAAATCAGGGTTACAACAGACCATGACATGTATTATATTTCTCACAACATTAAAATAATGAATGTCTTTCATTTTATGCATCTTCACAACTTCATCATCAACCTTTAAATATGTTTATTTAAGGTATTGAGCAATGGGACAAGTAACTGGTTTTGCTTTTATCATACCAAACCTGTCAAACACCTTCCTCTCATAACCTTCATAATATAAACAAAGTTCTCCTTTGTTTTTCTCTAGTAATATCCATCCCAAGAATATTATTGGTTGAACCCATGTCTTTAATCTTAAACCTTCTCATTAACATTACTTTTAAGGATTTAATATTTTCCTTGTCTTTGCTAGAAATCAATATATCATATGAATATAATAGTGGATTTATATTGGTGGAACCATATTTCTTTACATACACACAACTCTGTAATTTATTCGTTCATGACCATTCTTGACCATGAAATCATCACAACACTTATAATAGTGCTTATGAGATTGCTTCAGACCGTATAATTCTCTATTCAAAAGACATACTTGGTCACTCATTTTCAGTTACGAATCCTTCGGGTTGCTTTATGTAGATGGTTTTCTCAACGGACCCATGTAGGCAAGTTGTCGTGACACCATATGGTCCAACTTCATGTTAAAATTGGAAGTCATTTCATGTAGATCCTAATTGGACTATGTGTTACTACATAAGAGAATATCTCATTATAATCTAGTTTGGTTTATTTTGGGCTGGGGGTAGTTTGGTAAAGTGTTTTGGTAAGTTTCAAGTATTTTGTGTTTAGTGTTAGGAGTAGTGAGATAATTGAGCAGCCTGCTTGTATTAAATGTTGATCACCCTCATTAATGAGACTATTTGGGGTATTTATACTCTTAATTAATGAGCCATGGGCTTACCAAGTCAAGTTGTGAAACCGGATCAAGTTTAACGACCTATTAATCTTTTAAGTTGATTAGCAAACAACTTAGTCAAAATGTGTTTTACATTTGTCCTGTTTGGATTTTTCAGTGGAGTGTTATGGTCCGAATTACCCCTATCCGGATTAAGCAATGGGTTGTGTCTGAAGTATTCAAACTCATCAGTAGCCCCTTTTTTTGGCCTTACAAAATGTTTTTGGTAGGGCTAATAAAATTTACTAAGCCAGTGTCAACTTTATCCGATCTGCTCGTGCTGTCCGGACCAAGAAGTTTACTTTCAACTTTCAACATCAACCCAGTTTGAAGTTTGTGAGGACTGGTTTCTCTTCCCAGAATTCTAAGAGTTTTCTTCTTTGATCGTGGGACACTTATCAATATTTGGTTTGACCTACCAACCGTTATTTTTCCTAGACCGGCGCACCCACTAAGTCTAGAAAGTTACATAGGCTTTTGATTATTCACACGTTTATGCAATCTTTAATCATTGCAAAAACCCTCTTCAACTTCTCCTAGGTAAGTGTTACTTTTTACTGTTATATAAATACTCTTTTAGTATTTCATTGTCTTCCACACTCAAAGCTTTCTCAGAGAGATACTCATCTTTACCTTCAAATTGTTCTTGAGAGATTTTATGTTCACAGCTAGAAATGCTCTAGTTAAAGGTGGCTGGTTAAATTTGTCAGAGTTAGAGAGAGCGAGGTAGGTAGAAAGAGAGAACTGCATCGCCGCCGGCCTCCCAGTTTCTCCAGGTGAGAAAACAAGTCAACTAACTCAGGACACCGATCAGGGGTCATTCTCTTCCAAAAACCCTAAACCCAGACAGATCTTATTCAAACCAAGCCTTTCACCCCTTCCTTCTGGTTCTTTTGTTCAAGAGTCTCAACCTTCTGTGCCTAAGGAAAAAGCCGGGGTAAAAAACACCACAGGTCCTCCATGTTTGTCACTTGTAACACATTAGTCCATATTCTTTGTCTCTGTAATAAACCGGTCCCCTATGTTTTAAAAATGTAACTAACAGATCATTTTTTGTAATAAATAGGTCCTTTATATTTTCAATTTGTAATAAACAGGTCCCTCAAATTTTCAGAAAAGGATCTGTTTGTTACGTTTTTAAAACATATGGGACCGGTTTATTACAGAGACAAAGAATATGGACTGATGTGTTACAAGTGACAAACATGGAGGACATGTGGTGTTTTTTAACCTGAAAAAGCCGTTTCAAGTATCAGAAAACCCTCTCCCTTTATTACTATGGGTTCTGATACTGAGAAGTCTCCAGAGAAGATAACCCCTCACCGGACGACCCGCCAAACCAAAACTCAATCCACACCTTCACTGCCAAAACCCTCCGTATTGGAGGTATCTAAAGCAGCTCTAAAGGACAAGCCCTCCAGATTCTAACCTCAACCCGACACTAGGCCATCAGAGGCAACAAGCGCTCAACCATCCGAACAACCTTCTGTGCAAGAAACTGACCCCCCTTCTTCTAAGGTAACTGACAAGCCGTCCACAGTGATGAAAGAGATTATGGAAGACAGCATCGAGAAGGCCCCCTTCGAGACCGAGGCATCAGGTCAAACGGGAGATGTTGCTTCTGACAAGAAGGGCAAGAGTAAGGTAAAAAGCTGTATGACCCATCCGGATTCTCTTCCGAAGTGCTTAGAGGGCAAGGTAGGCCCTTGTTTCAAACACGTTAGCGTCAAATATCTGTTGTCCTTGCAAAACATCAATTATATCTACACCCATACTGCTGAGCTAAGCTAAATCCGGACGAAATGGGGAATTCCGGAGTCTGTAAAGGTACGGATGCCTATTACTCCGGAGACTCCCATGGATTGCAAGCTAAATGAGTTGGTAATTTTTACCGAAGTGCTAAACAGGGACTCTGGTTCCAACTAGACCCATAAATTATTAGGTACTTTCACCTGGTCAAACTTTCCCCTAGCCAGTTAAGTACCAATGCCTGGTACTCTCTCTTTGCCTGTATCATGGCATCAAGGTTGTTGAAGATCCCACTTCCAATGGAGCAGTTTGGTGCTGTGGCAAGCTTGTGCAAGAATTATCAGATTTTATTCTACCATCACAACATGGGAATGAATTTAAAGTTGTGGATGACTTGTTGGAGTCCGAAAAGAATGGGAGGACACAATTCCTGTTTGTTAGTGGAACATATGAAAATGGTAGGAATATTAAGGCCAAAACCAACCCTAGCATGCTAACTAGCAGGTGGAACGACACTGGTAATTTCCTTTCTTCCCCTTGTCTTCCAAGTTTTTTCTTTTTAAATTATAAGTTTTACTATTCTGAATAGCTTGTTACTTCTTTTCAGTGCTACTGAAGGAGTTCACCGGATATTTAGAGGAGGGGCAGAAGACCTGTGCAAAACTCAATACATTTGCTACGGAGCACTGGGGGAATGCCTTCCACAACTACTTCACATCGGGCAATTTTGTGAGGTCCCATCTATGGAATACCACAGGCCGGAGAGACCTCACATGAGAAGAGCTAACCACCCTTTCTCTTCCTGGCTTGATTCTCAAAAGGACAGTGGCCAAGGATCGAAAGTTTTTCTCACCTTCCACAGCTAAGGCTCCCAGCAAGATGAAGAACAAAAAGAAGAAAGCTGCAACAGAACTGGTTCAAGCAGCTACAAAAGGGACTGGTTCAGGGAACCAATGCGGGATTGATGCAGCCATACTCAAAGCAGTAGAGGTTGAAACAATAAGGGAGGTTGGAGGGTCGCAAAGCCCACCAAAACCTCCTAAGAAGGACATGAAATGGAGGGTCAGTAGCGATGAGAAAGATATTAAGAAGAAAAAGGCTACCCTGTGAGAAGAAATAATTATTTTCCCTCCAGAAATCCAACCTCCACCAGCCCCACCAGCCCCTGATGATCCTACATTGCAAGAGAAAATCCCAACAGACCTCCAGTCCGGAGAGATTGTTGGGGGAGGGAATGATGAAATGGACATCAGTGCCCTTCAAGATATTGATTTGTATTTTAATGATTCTGAGAAGGATGATTTTGCAGGTCCCTACCGTCCCTCCAGTTTTTCCAATATGGTAAACTTCAATGGTAAATCCTTCTCTGTTTCCGGAGAACAAGATATCCTGAGCCACTCCCTCCTCGGTCATATCCAACCAATACTTGATCTGGAAAGACAGGTGAAAAGTCAGACCAACCTTATCAACTCCCTCACCTTTGACAAGAAATCTCTGTCAGACAGTCTCCTAAGCGCTCAACAAATTATAGAAGAACTGAAGAAGGAGATGGAGGCACTGAAGAAGGACAAAGAGGATTCGGAAACTAAGTTAGCCACATCGGAAGCAGCCAAAACTGAGCTCCATATTAAGTATTATGACTTATGAAAATACCTCACAACATTGAAGGAGGAAGTGAAGACCAAGGATGGTGTTATTCAAACCTTAACCGATGAGAAAACTAAACTAAAGAGCACTATTTCGGAGATGACTAAGGAAAATAAGGAATTAAAGAACCGACAAGAGCAAGCTATCCAAGCGGGTATTGATAAGTATACCAATGAAGTAATAGACTCTTTAAAATAAGATGATGGGATCAAGTCTAACATGGTGCTGCTGTTCCATGAGACCTTTTCGAAGAGGACACTGTGGTCCTCTATGGAAGTATGTGGATTACAAAGAGATCCAATTTCATACTCTAACAGATGGTGACAAACGCAACTACTATAGTGGAATTGATTCTACTACTGATGATGAAGAGGGAACTGGTAAGAGCTTGAGCGCCGAACTCAAACATCCTAAAAAAGGTGATGGTGGTGAAGGAACGTCCGAAGGGAACAAACCCTAAGGTTTTATCATATATTATTTTCTTTCTTTCCAAACAGTTAAAGTCCTTGGATGGCCAAGGAACATTTTGTACTACTATTCGGTTAAAATCCAAATTTGTCCTTTAAACACCTAAAGTCCTTGGATGACCAAGGTATGTTTTGTTTTCTTGTTCGGTTCAAGTCTGAATAGGTTTAATTTATCAAACTTCTTTTGTTTAATACTTTTCTTTAAATTTTTCATGGCTAATGTTTAAGTATCCCCTAGCATTTCAAAGTATTAAAGTGAGAGTGTTTAATATCTCGGATGATATGTATTTAATAATCATCACTTAACCAAGTTTATCCGATCTACTCAAGATCCAAGATGTTGAACAAGTGATTTGTACTTGAATTGAATTGTAGTAAAACCACTCTGAATGTTTTAAGAAGGCATCATATATTATTGAATAAAAGACCGGGCACCTCATTAAAACCTCCCTGCGCCACCAGGGTAGGAAAGAGTATGCCCTCTAATATTTACATTGATATCTAACAAGTAAATATTTACACAAAATTTTATTCTAAATATAACATGAGATGTTCAATATTCTATGAGTGCTTCAAAACTCTCCCTTCTCTGTCATGAAGTCTATATGTCCCAGGTTTGAGTTTTTCACAGACCTCATAGGGGCCTTCCCAGTTCGGAGCCAACTTACCAAATTGTTTCTCCTTGGTGTGTAAGAAAACTTTTCTTAACATATTATCTCCTGTTTGAATATCTCTTCTTTTGACCTTGGAAGCAAATATGCTTCTCATCAAACCTTGGTAGTGAGTTGTTCTTAAGTGAGCTTTAACTCTTGTTTCTTCTATTAAGTCCAACTGATTCCTAATTGCTATCTCATTAGCTTGTTTGGAATAGTTGTGGACTTTGTATGATGGTAGGGTAGCTTCTATGAGGGTAATTACATCCATCCTATACTAGTAAAGCAAAATGAGACTCTTGTGTAGCAGTCCGATGAGTAGTTCGGTATGCCCACAACACTTCTTGCAAATAGCTTGGCCGTTTCTCTGAAGCTCCTTCTAAATTCTTTTTTAATCCGGATAAAATAGTCCTTTTGGAAATTTCAACACGGTCATTTGCTTGTGGATGGAAAGGAGAATAAAAACAATGCTGAATACCTTTAGAAGCACGAAAATTCTCCATATCCTTGTTATCAAACTGTGGCCCATTGTCTGTAATTAATCTTTTGAGGGATCTCAAATCTGCAGCATATATTGGATAGGATAAATTTAATGACAGCCTTCGAAGTGGTTTCTGCCAAAGGAGCGGCCTCTATCCATTTTGAGAAGTAATCAATAGCAACTATAATAGTTATGCACCCCCGGGATGCCATAGACAAAGGTCCAACTAAGTCCATTCCTCATCGGGCAAAAGGTATTGGCTCAGAAATAGACTCCATAGGTACTGCTGGCACATGAATTTCATTGCCATACTTTTGACATGGACCGCACTTCTTTAGCATTTCTTTAGAATTTGCCATTATGGATGGCCAATAGTACCCAACCAATAACATTCTTCGGGTTAGTACCATATACCCACAATATGCTGATCCTTCTCCATCGTGTAGTTCAGATAAAAAGAATTTTAGATTCTTCAACCCCCAAACAACGCAGGAGAGGTCTACTAAAATATTTTTTTATAAAGAACTCCCCTTATGATAAAAAAAACCACGTGCCTTGTGTTTAATCTTTCTTTCCATAGCTTTATCTCAAGGCAAAACCCCATCAGAAATATATTGACGAACGGAATACCTCCAGTCTTTAGGTTGAATCACTTGTATGCTCATGCTTTCCCTATTTTCATTGTTTTGGCTTGATTGTGTGGATTGGAATTTTTGTATGCTAATCCAAGGGTAGAACTCAAAATATGGTATAGTTGCCAAAGAATCTGCTAGTGTATTCTCTGATCTGGAAATATGCTCATAACAAACACTTTTGAAGTTAGCTGCCACTTCTTTCAGGATGAGTAAGTACTTGATCGGTGGGTCCTTCTTGGCCTCAGATTGACCATGAGCGTGATGCATGAGCAGCTGAGAATCACTCATCAACCAAACTCTCTTAACCTCACACAGGAAAGCCAATTTATGACCAGCTATATCTGCTTCATATTCGGACTCATTGTTAAAGGACTTGAACCCAAAGCATATAGCCTGGTACATCTTTTCACCATACAGAGAGGTTAGGTAAATTTCAAGCTCCACAACCCATTGTGCTTGAACCACCATCATTTCGTACTACCCACTCTTTCTTGGTTTTTTCTTCTGAAGTTTGTTTGGTGTTCCTATCCGAATGGAATTCGACCAGGAAATCAGACACTGATTGAGCTTTGATAGTCGTTCGTGGGACAAAATCAATGTCGTAATCGCCCAACTCTAATGACCATTTGGTCATCCAGCTTGATATGTCTTCCTTCTGAAGAACATTCTTCAACGGGAAAGATGTTCGGACAATGATGGAATGAGACTGAAAATACGGCCTCATCTTTCTTGTCGCTATCACTAAGGCTAGTGCCAACTTTTCAAGCTTTAAGTACCTCTTCTCAGCATCTATTAAACTTTTACTGATGTAGTACACCGAACGAGGGTAATTGTCCACTTCTCTTACCAATATTGCACTTATAACACATTCTCACATAGCCAAGTATACATAGAGCGTTTCTCCTTGTACATGTTTGAAAAGAGTCTTTGGTGAGGAAAAGTGTTTTTTTATTTCAACAAAAGCTTGGTTGCACTGTGGAGACCAATTAAAATCAATAGCATTCTTCAAGGTTTGGAAAAATGGAGCATATTTGTCCGAATACCTTGAAATAAAACGGTTTAGGGCAGCCAACATTCCAGTAAGCCTCTGGACCTCTTTAATATTCTGAGGAGGATCTATTTCCAATAAGGAATTGAGCTGATCCGGATCGGGCTGTATTCATTTCTCACTTATCACATAACCCACAAACTTCCCCGATTGAACCCTAAAGACACATTTTTCTGGATTTAGTTTTAAATTTACAATTGTCAAATTAACAAAAGTTTCTTGAAGATCAATTATATGCAAATCCTCCTCCAGGATTTTAACCATCATATCATCTATGTATACCTACATATTTCTACCAATCTGATTAGCGAATGTTTGTTCACCAACCTCTGATAAGTAGCCCCAACATTCTTCAACCCAAAAGGCATCACCTTGTAGAAGTGGAAACCTTTGTCTGTTATAAAGGTAGTATGATCTTGATCCTTCGGATCCACTTGTATCTGGTTATACCCAGAAAAAGAATCCATGAAGGACAACAACTTGTTTCCAGACGTTGAGTCTACCAACTGATCTATCCGGAGGACTGGATAGAGATCTTTTGGGAAAGCTCTGTTGAGGTCAGTGAAATCAGTACACATATGCCATATCCCGTTCTTTTTCTTGACTAACACCGGATTGGCAGTCCATAAAGGGTACTGTGACTTCTTTTTGTGTCCCATCTTGGTGAGCCGATCAACCTCTTGGACTATCACATCAGCTTTTTCCTTAGAGAAAGCTCTTTTTTTCTGTACAACAGGTGCAACATCACTTCAGATTGATAACTTATGTGAAATAGTGCTTGCAGGCACTCCGGTCACGTCACTATTGCACCAAGCGAAGACATGCTGATTGTTCAGTAAGAAGGATAACAATTTTTTTTCAAATCTAGCGTCATTATGGAACCAATATTGATATTTCTTCCTTCTGCAGGGGAGTAGGTTTCAACCTCTTCAACTGGTATTATAACACTAGGAGCCTCTTTGGGGTCATCAATCTCACTCTTACCCTCATAAGGCTCTAGTAACTGCCAATCTTCATTAATCCGAATCGCTCCTAAAGTCTTAGGAGCAAAAGCAGTTGCATAGCACTCCCTGGCTATCTTCTGACTACTTCGGACAACACCTACTTGCCCTTGAACTGCATACTTCAAACACTGATGGACTGTTAAGGCCACAGCATGCATCCTAGAAAGCAAAGACCTCCCAAAAATCACATTGTAAGATGTGGGGCAATCAAACACAACAAATAACACCCTCACCATCTTTTTAAATGGCCCATTGCCTAATAGCACTTCTTCTTCAAATTCCCCAATTACATCCGCAGAGCTCCATGTGAAGCCCACAATGGTTCTATTTGAGCATTGAATGGCAGCCGGATTCCTCATCTACTTATAAAAGCTTAAGAAGAGGATGTTCATCAAACTACATGTGTCTATTAAAATCCGGCGTATATCATTGCCCCCAATAGATGCTCCTATAACCACCGCATCCTCATGAGGCCCATCAATATTTCTCAAATCATCCTCATCAAAAACTATGAATGTGAAAGGGTTTTGGCACTGATGGGAAGACATTCCCCCTTCCAACTGAGTGGCCAAACTGTGTACATGCCTCTTTCTTGATGAAGGAGTGGGTGTTGTCACAATATCTCCTCCAAAAATGGTGAATGACTCAAAGAAACTGATCAGTCCGGACACTGTCCTGGTTTGTTCTATTATGACCCCCACTTTATTCCGGGTTGGATCAGGATCCAGGTACTCAGGATCAATATCAAATATTTCAAGGATCACCATTGCTCCTTCTTGAGCAGATGTTCCCACATTGTTTCTAGGGCCCGTCCGAGGAGCATTGTCAGACATGTTTCCACTTCTTCTTTTGACATAAGCTCTCAGCTTTCCTCTTTCAATAAGATTCTGTACTTCGTGTTTTAATTCTATGCATTGTTGAGTGTTATAGCCTATATCATTATGATACTGGCAAAAACAAGTATTTCGGCTTTCTCTGGGAGACTGTAGTGCCGCTGGTTTCCGGAAATGGACTTCATCCTTGGTCTTGTCATATATTGTAGCCACGTTCTCTTCTAACTCTGCAAACCACTCTCGTTGAATCCAATGACCTCTTTTACCTATTGACTGCTGGCTCTGAGACTGATTCTGGTTGGACTGAGTTTGTTTAGTCCGGTTGGACATTTGTCCAGTCTCCTTAGCCTTATATCCGGACAGGTTAGCTGTTGTGGTGGAAACTTGTCGGTGCATCCTCGTTTTCATGGTTTCCTCCACATTAATCTGTTTTCCCACTTGATTCAACAGGCCACCCTAGGTCATGGCTTTCTTCCTAGTCACTGAATCAGCCAGGTTCCCAGGGTTCAACCCTTGTCTCAGAGAAGCAATTGCCACCTGTTCGAAGAAATCTGCTAATCCATTCTTTGTATTCACGAATCGACTTATATAGTCCTTTAAAAACTTGTTTGGTTCTTGGTAACAATGGATAATGGTATCTTTATTTCCCTTCACCTCTTTACTTCCAACAAACTGCCTCCGGAAGGCAACCCATAATGTATCAAAGTTTCTAATAAACCCCTGGGGTAAGCTATTATACCACTTAAGAGTACTTCCCGTAAAGGTTTGAGAGAAGTCTCTACACAAAAGTTTGTCATCATCATCAAAATTCATCATGAAGTTATTAAATTTCTCCAGATGGTTGTCTGGGTTCTTACTTGCATTATACTTCTCCGTTTTGGAGTTGTCAAACCTTTTGGGTAGGTTTCTAGATAGTATTTTGGCAGACAAAGGTAACTGTCTCCAGTTCTTATTACGAATAAAGACTGTGTCTTCATTAGGTGTTGCGAAAATACCTGGTTCGGTCTGAAAAGCAAAAGGATCTATCAGCAACTGATCAGCATGCATGTGGGATGACCATTTACCCAGATGTCTTTTAAGCCTCCCATGTTTATCACTCTTTCTTGAATATTTTTTAATTATCTTCATCTTTTTCCTGGATCTCCCTTCATCACTACTTGATGACAAAGACTCCTCAAGCTCAGACTCATTCGAAGAGCTGTTGGAGGACTCAGAATATGAACTTTCAACGGGCTTAGACCGATGTGTCTTCTTAGAACTAACATGAGTCGTTTTCGAACTCATATGAGTCTTTATTGATGGATCATTCTCCATAGGGTTGTTAGTATGATGAATAGCTGATGCCCCTGACTTCTCCTTTATACCTTTTTATGCTTGTTTTATGGCCCTTAACACCTTTATTTTCTCTCTCAACTTGTCTCGCTCTTCAATGGTGTATTCCTTAGTTTACCCAACCGTTTCCACCACAGGTGGTGGAGTTCCCTGCTCGTTTGGATCCATCTGAACTGGCTTTTTAATGGATTTAAATGTAAAATTCAGGCACCCTCGTGCTCCCACTGTGGTCACCAATTTGGTTTGGTTTGTTTTTGGGCTGGAGGTAGTTTGGTAAAGTGTTTTGGTAAGTTTAAAGTATTTTGTGTTTAGTGTGAGGAGTAGTGAGATAATTGAGCAGCCTGCTTGTATTAAATGTTGATCACCCTTATTAATGAGAGTGGTTGGGTATTTATACTCTTAATTAATGACCCATGGGCTTACCGGGTTAAGCTGTGAAAATGGGTTAAGTTTAAGGACACATTAGTCTTTTAAGTTGATTAGCAAACAACTTAGTCAAAAGGTGTTTTACATTTGTCCTGTTCGGATTTTTTAGTGGAGTGTTATGGTCCGAATTACCCCTGTCCGGATTAAGAAATGGGTTGTGTCTGAAGTATCTGAACTCATCATAATCTACAACCTTTTGTTGACTAAATCATCTAGCAACCAACATGGTATTGTACCTAACTTGTTCATGAATTTATTTCTTCTTCTTAAAAGTCCATTTGCAATCAACCAGGCTCTGACGTTTAGGTTGTTTTACTCAATCTCGTGTATTATTCTTACTAAGCGAATTCATTTCATTCTTCATAGCAACAAGACACATAGATTTATCCTCACTTTGTATTTTGTTAAGTTCTCTGGTTCATAATATATAATTTCATATAATGCAACCAATGTGAAATTTGTTAGTTCGGTATACCCGTATCTTTGAGGAGCTTAGATGACACTTTTGGTCCTATCCCTTGCTATCTAGTAGCCATGTTGAGCTTGGCTACCTTCCAGATCTATATACATTTTTTTCCTGATGTATTTGTTGGCTCGTATCCTCTTAAGCCACTAGCAAGTTCTCATTCAGGTGAATCTACCTTAATCTTAAGTGTGTCACTTCCATCAGGGTTGGGCTTCACGTGTTTCATCATCGAACCAGGGTACTCATTCTCGTTCAATATCATATCCCTTCTTATCAGACACTTCTAATAACCTGCTTCGTGGCACTATAACTTGTAATATATGATGTCTTCCAGATACTCAATGGATAAAAACTTCAGGGCTCTTGGTTTCACATTGTCCTGTTTGATGTGTGCATATGCAACACAACCAAATACTCTCAGACTTTAATATTTCAAAGGCTCCCCATATCATATTCCATGTCGAGTCTTTAAGCCAATCGCAATAGATGGACATATGTTTATGAGGTAGCATGCAATCATTACTGATTCAACCCAAAACTTCCTTGAGAGCTTAACAATAACTAACATTCACCTCACTCTCTTAAAAATTTATTTTTTTATTCTTTTGGCAAGATTAATTTTTATGAAGTGTCTCGTACAGTTCTATGTTGAGCTATCCCTTCAACTTTAAAATAATTTGAAAATTTATTTGCAAATAATTCAAAACCATTATCCATAATGAACTTCTTTGCTTCTCTGCCTATTTATTTTTGAGTCATGATCATCCATTGGTTGAATTTATCAAAAGCCTCAATATTCAACTTCCAAAGATAAATCCATAGCTTTATTGAGTAATCATCAATAATTGACATAAACTATCTATTATCTCAAATACAATAAAACCTTGCAAGCTCACAAATATTTAGCATGGATGTAGTAAAGGTTTTTTATTGTTGTGTGCTCAGATCTTACAAACTTGACCCTCATACTTTTTTATACAAAGGATTGAAACAAATCCAAGCCATCTAGTTTATCTTTTCCGAACATTCATTGTTTCTGCAACTCTAACAATTCATTCTCACTCACATACCCCAACCTCATATGCCATAGGATTGTACCACCTACTCGGCCTCCAGAAAAATGAGCTATTGTGCCTATAACAGTATCTCTAATTAAGGAATAAAGGCCATTGGAAACCTAAATTTATGGTTAGTTCCCGAGCTATTGTCACATCTTTAACAATTTTCATGTAACCATTTTCAATTTTGATAAAACCTAAATTTTCCAACATGCTAAGAGAAAGTAGATTTATGGTTAGTTCCCGAAATTCCAGACTTCGACACGACATGAGATCTAACTCCTTGGACGTTATTACAGATTCTAACTCATTTATTGATGGTGTTTTCTTACTGTATTGGGTGTTATCCTTCAATTATCCATATGCAAAGGGCAATGAGTTTAAAAATATCACTGCCTGGTCTTCATCAATGGTTTCATCACTAATGTTTGTTAAACTGATCATTATTTTAGAGATGTTGTCAAAGTTTTCATCAATATTTGTGACCTCATATATCTTAAAACCAAAAAATTCACCTTCAAATAGATTCGGTTTGTCAAGTACTTTGTCATATATAGGCTTTTCAGTTGGTTCCAGACTATAACTACTTAATCTTCTTTTGAGACATGCCTCAACCCATTATCAATTAGATACATAATGATCATGTTGTATGCATTTTCGAGCATTTCTTGCTTCTCAGCCTCAAATAATTTTCAAGAAACTTAACCTCCCTTACCAAGGCTAGAGGTACCTTCTCTTGATTTGTGATTACTCACGCTCGTTGTTTCCATATTCCAAAATCTTATTTCCTATTAAGCCTCTCCATCTCAAACTTCTTCACTCCCATCTAATTTTCAAGCTTTATTCGATCAATTTAGGTCTTGAGCAAGCTCTATTCGATCAATTCAAGGCTTAAATAAATTGTTCCAAGAGCTATTCACTATACATGCAAAACTTTTATTACAAAATATAATGAAGTTAAAATAACAGAGTAAGAGAAAGTAAAAATACAGAAGATTTATTGTGGTTTGATAATTTGCCTACGTCCACCTGAGCCACAATAACGTTGTTTCGTTTAGTTTTTAACAATAAAAATAATATACAAGATTAAGATATCGGAGTAATAATGTTTACAAAAACACCAAATTCTATAGCTCTCAAATAATCTTCCACGATACAATTCTAAGGTTTTCTTGAAAGAATATCTACAATGTATTTTTCTCTCTTAATCTTTGTTGCACATTTACTAAAAGTATTGTCCTCTTCTTCGAAGTCCAAAAAGTATTATTTATTATGTTTAGTGTCAATATCTCTCTAAAACAGAATGTAACAAACTCATTACATAAAAAACTATTTATAGGTAACAATAAGTATATGATTTTATTTATTAAAGAATATATACCTAACCACTGTAATTGACTTCTCAAATCTATAGTCACACTTAAACAACTCAAGTCCATGCGATAGCCACTTGGCTATTGCAGACTTTATCTCATCCGTTTTCCTTCAGACTGAAGCAACCATTGACTCGTCTTAAGGACCCCATGCTTATGATCTTGCTTGTCTACCAAAGTAGTTAATGCTTTTATTGTTAGAAATCTAGCATATGTACTTGCTCAGTTTGATTAATAGCAAGTCGAAGCAGCTAATGCCTAAGATGATAACATTCTGGTGTAAACAGTTTATCGACTTTATGAAAGACGTCTAGGCCGATGTAGACAATACTTTAATCGAAGAAATTGAATCCTTGATAATGACTAGGCCTATACATCCAACACTGTGATAATGCATAGGCCAATACGTTCGATGTATTCAATCAGTTATAATTTTCCCACAAAGTCGGAACCGTAGTCTCACAAAATGTTTATATGTTAGATATCAAAGGTCTAGAGAATGGGATGTCAGATTAGTGAACCAAACAAATAGGTAGAAATTTGTTGGATTACTTTTGTAAAACGATTAGGGAGAATGGTTATTCTTGAAAGAAATATGAGTGAGGAACCTATGATGGTGTTATTATTCGATTTCCAAAACAAGGATAAACTCTTGTGAATGTTTTATTCACAATATAGTCATTTTACTTCTATTTTTATCACTGGGCTTCAGTTCCCTCCTCTTTTCACAAAAAAATGTATTTTGGTAACCAAAGAAGAACCTCAGATTACCAAGGATGCTCATCTTTCAATTGAGAATGGAAACAAAGAGTGATGCATCTCATTTGGTTGGTAGTCTTAACAATGTTGAACTAATGATTGATTCCCTTTCAGGGGAAATAATTTGCTAATCTATTGCTAAGTCAACCAATTGTTTGGAGAAAATTAAGATGTTATTGGAAATGAACAAATTCTTAATGTAGTACTTCTTGTTGTGATTGATGAAGCTCATTTACTCCCAGTAATTGTTCCAAATATTGATGATGTTAATCACATTTCTCCTAAGCAGATGGCAAATATTTCAGAAACTCATGATGCTTCAAATGAAAGAACTCTTATAAACACCCATATTAACTAATTAGATGCTGATTTTTTGATTTCTACAAAATCCTCCTACTTATGAACTTAGAAATTTCCTTTCTTCATGAGTATATATCATAAGTGTTTAGTAATTGTTTCCACTTTGGCACGCATGAGGGCGCTATCAAATCATCTTGTTTCTATAAATTTAGCTAGAATGCAGTTGAGACAAGGAGTTGAAGTATAGTTATGACACTTGTTTTTTATAAATCTATCTATATATACTCTATTGATTTTGATTTTCTTTTTCTTTTCAGTCGTTATATAATGCTTTTGTAATTATGCATCAAGATTATGTATCAGGTCTTAGCCTAATTATTCATGATTTTCTTCCATAAATTAGAATTTGTAGTCTACTCATTTCAAAGAAACCAAGAATTAAAGGTTGATCTTCAAACTAAAGCTAAGGGTAAAGCACATTTAAAAGTTAAATTTGAAGGTCTGGCTGGTTTTGAAGAGCAGTTAAAATCTGATCTTGCTTTTGTAAAAGAGGACTTCTTGTAAACTTAATTTTTACAACTAGATGACATAATTTTCATATGTTTAGACTATGGCTATTGTACCTCTTACATGTGAGTTGGGATATGATCTCTTGAAACATCAACATAGAATAATCTAAGGTATGATGAGCACGGACTCAATAAAGAGTTTATAAAAGTTTTAAAGATTAAGAATGAGACACTTCTAAAGGTTTTGAAAGATGAGTGTAAGAAAAATAAAGTATTGCAGAAAAGTTCTAATAAAGCTTTGAAGAAAAAAATAACTTTGGAGAAGAACTTTAAGGCTGAATGTTCCTAACATGCTCCATTTAAAGAAAGTGTGAAAACTCATATATAAGATAATTCTGACAATATAGTGGATGCTACCGAATAGATTTTGGTGGTTGCAATTAATGAAGGGTTTCTAAAGAATAACTTGAACTTTGTGGATCATATGTTACAATTAATGAGAGACCATAATATATTTATTATGAAAGTCTCTATAGGAAGAAAAATAATTGGTTGAATGTGATAGAAGAGGTAATAGAGTCTTCATTCTTATTTTGTTATCTTAATAGTCAAAATGGTACTTCTAATTCAGTAACTGCTAATTAAAACACCTCTTCTAATGTTTCTTTAGATGCATGTGTCCTTTTTTTCTTCCATTAAAAATCAAACATTTTTTGTTCCTCTCTCTAAGGTTGTTGATGAATAATTTGATGTTACTACTTATATTAGAGGAATTGATGTATCATTTTATTTGGACATGGATGTATAAGTAATGAAGTTTGGCGGGATTGCATGGTTCGCCGATAGAACATGGGTAAAGGTTTGCCAGAGTATTTTGTACAGTGGACGAGCCTGGGGGAACTGGTGTCGAGTATGTTGGTTCACTGTAGGAACTTGAGGAATATTTTGTTGGGTTATTTACGGTTCTAGAGGGGTTTGAGGGTATTTTATTGGGCTAGATTTCTTGTCGATAGGTTAGGTTAATTTTTTAAATAGCCATTTTCTATTTTTCTACCAGGTGATGGTTTGCCTCCCTTCTTGTCTCATTATTTTTTTTAAGGTAAATATCGATTTGTATATATATGATGTACAAGGTTACAATCGTCTAGAGAGTTCAAAGATCTCTCTGTAGAGTACAATGAAAAGGTAAAGCGATGTCCAAAAGCGCCTTTCGATGGTCTAGAGCACTTGCCTCCTTAAAAAACCTTTACCAGGAAAAACCCCGTGGGTGAAAACCCGGTCTAAGGAAAAAGAGTACAAGTCTCTAGAACCGGCCCTAATGGACTATTACAAAGAAAATCAGAGAGAACTGAGTACATCAATGAAACAAAAGACTCTAACATGTGAGCTGATAACGCGGATATAGACGGAACAAAATCTTCAGCGACGTGAGAGTGATTCGAATGACGATCATGTCTTGGGTGATGGTCTCTTCATCAAACACAAGCCGGTTGCGGACGCACCAAATCTCGAATACAGTCGCTTGGAAGGCAATGTTTACTGCGCGGGATCGGAAGGATGTGCCCCGGTGCTCCTTTCTAATCCATTTGTGCGCACTATCAAGCGTGGTCATGGCGCGAGTAATCCCCAGCCATGCTCGGATACGACTCCAGATTTCTCCAGTGAACTTGCATGCAAAGAAAAGATGGCTACTCGATTCATCGGAGTGCCTACAAAAAGGGAAACTGATGTTAGGAAATTCCATGTAATGTAACGTGTCTTTCGTGGCCAAACGACGGTTGAAAGCCAGCCAGACGGTGAAAGTGTATTTTGGTGGGATGAATCTCTTCTATATCTTTGATAGAGTCGGACATGCTTCACCCTTAGTTCTCATGGCTTCGTAAACACGGCTCGTGATCAACTTTCCGCCCAAAGTACAACTTTCAAGCCCCTGGATGTCACTGTCTCGGCCCCCAAACAACTGGATCCAAGAGTCCCTGATATCAAGAAGCTTACGAATAAGGTGGCTGTCTCTATCCCCTCTTTGGTAGTCCCAGATAGTTTGTCCTCGAAGATAATACTCGTGCACCCATTTCACCCATAACGATTAGGATCCCGAATGAAATAACCAGATTGAACGGGTAAGAAGGGCACGGTTCCAAACTTTGATATCCATAAGCCCAAGGCCCCCTTCATCCTTGGGTTTACAAATTTTATCCCAAGCGATCCGAGCGGGTCTGCCCCCCCAAAAGAACTTGAGGCAAAGAGAGCGGATGGTGTTTAGGACCGCTGAGTGCAGAGGAAAAGCACAAAACCAAAAAACAGTCGACCCCTTGAAGCACAGATGTGATCAATTGAAGTTTTCCAGCATAGGAAAGGTTCATGTGCTCCCATTTATGGATGTAACTCGAAATGGCCTCAGTCAAAGGGGAAAACTTGGTAACTGAGACGGTCATTGGAGCGAGGGGTATCCCTAAGTAGCGAACAGGGTACGTGCCAACTTCGAATCCGACTCTCTCCATGATCTGATTATAGACCATCCCTTTAACGCCGGCAAGGTATATTGTGGACTTAGAAGGGTTCAGTGAGAGACCCGAAACATCATCCAAATGACTCAAGCACTCCATAAGAATATTAACCGATGTCTCGTCCCCTTTTGAAAAAAACATCAAGTCGTCGGCAAAAGCAAGGTGAGTGGTATGTGTGCGGGCGCATTTCTGGTAGAATTTAAAGCCCAGATCACTTGATTTCTTCTTTAGCAACCGAGATAGATATTCAATGCAAATTATGAATAAGATGGGGGACATAGGATCACCTTGCCTTAAGCCCCGCTGCCCACGGAAAAAGCCATGAAGCTCACCGTTGATAGAAACCGAGAAGGATGCTGTAGTAACGCAAGCAAGAATCCAACCCATAAATTTAGGAGGGAGGCCAACACCATGAAGGATTTTCGAGAATAAGTCCCATGAGACTGTGTCGAAAGCTTTGCGAAGGTCCACCATAAGCATACATCGTGGAGAAATTCTCGCGCGGTTCGAACCTCTTACCAACTCTTGGGCAAGGAAAACATTATCCACAAGATTTCGGCCACTCACGAAAGCACCTTGTCCTTTGTCAATGAGAGTTGGAAGTAAGGGGGCCATTCGGTTAGCCAATATTTTTGTTATCACTTTATAAGTGACATTTGTGAGCCCAATTGGCCTAAAGTCACCCACCTTTGGATCATTGTCTTTTTTCGGTATGAGGGTAATGATGGTGTGGTTTGTTGTGCGGAGGAGGCTACCGGTATCGAAAAACTCACAAACGCACTCAATCAAATCTGTTCCCACAAGATCCCAGTTCTTTTTTAAGAAAGTCGAGGTGTATCCATCCGGTCCCGGAGCCTTGTCATTCCCGATATCAAATAGGGCATCTCGAATTTCATCAGCTTCAACAGGTTTGAGGAGTTGCTCGTAGTGACGTTCCTCAACAAGGGGACCATAGCTCATAACTGTTGGGTCAATGGGGGAGTTTGGTCGGGATGTGCCAAAGAGCTGCGTGTAGAAATCAACAACGAGAGAGGCTACTTCCGTCGGGGAAGTGGTGCGGGTGCCGTTCTCTCGGACAATATATAATATGTTTTTCTTCGCTTTGTCCCGATTTATTAAGCTGTGAAAGTATTTCGTACCTCTATCTCCGTCAACCAAGTGGGTGGTTCTCATGCGCCGCTGAAGAAAGCTCTTCTCCGCTTCAAGGAGGAAGTTTGCTCGAGCCCGCAACCTGTGAACCTCTTCTTTCAAAGCAAAATTGTCAGGATTATCCATCAGAGAGGAGATAGCCTCTTTAAAGGCTGAATTTGCAGTAGTCGTACGCTCAATAATGCCCCCATACTCACTTTTATTCAAGTCTTTTAAAGGTCGCTTTAGGGATTTCAGTTTCTGCGCAAGTATATATTGTTTCGTCCCATCAATAAGCTGCCCCACTTACTTTCCATGATGCTAGCAAACCTGGGGTGATCGAGCCACATGTTGAAGAATTTGAAGGGTCGGCAACTATGGTGAAATTCCCGGACAACCGAGGCAACAACTGAACAGTGGTCGGATACAGGTTCCATCGGGAGGAACGAGGCTTTGCATAAAAGGTTCTTATCGCTCCAACCATGGTTGATAAGCACACGGTCGAGTTTCGACCAGACGGTACCATTTTTCCAAGTGAAAAACGGACCTGTAGAAGGTGCATCAAAAAGGCCGTGAGATACTCGAAAGTTGTTTAAATCAATTAACTCACCGTTTCGAAGGGGGCAGCCCCAATGCGGTCTCCTGTAGCGCAATAAGTGTTGTAGTCGCCCATAATCATCCACGGTATCCGAATGCCAGCTCCAATAATGGTTAAGTGTTCCCAAAGAACTCTCCTTTACGGCACGGTATACAAAGGATAAACAAAAGTGACGTAGAAAGCTTCTTGAGTGATGTTGCATTGGAAATGGCAGTGGATGTCTTGTCTTCCAATTTCCATCATCGTACAAGCCACTCTACTAGCATTCCAAACAACAATGATACGCCCTCCATTTATCACATCAAGATTAGAGACATGATTCCAATTTATGAAGCGACTGGACATGAAGTTATCTAAACGCTTTTGCGAGAATTTTGTTTCTAAAAGGCAAAACATGGGGAAAGAGTTTTGTTTGATGAGCTTACAAATCGAGAAGAGAGAAGTGCCTTGATCTGTCCGCCCACAAAGACCCCTGATGTTCCAGGTAAGAAGCTTCATTTATCAACTGAGGACATTATTAAAATAGACCGAAGCCAGAAGGTCATAAAGACTTTGTTATCTTTGACAGGTCTGTTCTCTAGGTGATGTTTCTTTTTTAATCCATGGAGGAAACAACACATGATAATGTCCTGGGATTTCAAAACGACAATCAGACAACCGATAAGCAGAAGGCCGATAATAAGAGAAGAAGGAATGTTGCTAAAGTCTCCGATAAGGCTCTAGTCTGTGCTCTGACCTCCCCTAATACAATAGTCTCGTTCGACCCATCAATTACTAGAGAGATGTTATTCGATGATAACATTTGCGATGACGAACGCGAATTAAGCGACGAACAAGAGACCCCTACTGTTAGAAAAGTTGAAAGTCATGTCGTAACAGCCTTCTCGTGATGGCCGGAAGATTGATGGTTCTGTCGATTTAGCTTTCTCCTCTCCGGCGGTTTTTATTGGTGGTGTTTCCCTGCCTAAGAAAGTAGTAGGAACTGTTCGTATAAAACTTGGAAAACGAAAGAAGCAGAAGCATCAAAAACCACCGCCGGCGACCGATACACCATCTCCGGAACAGCCCTTACTAAATGAGATAATCCCGACGACCACACCACCGCATCCGGCGAATCAAACAGTTTTCATACCCCCTTCCGGTGACCGGAACTTTACTGCCGGCGTTCATGGAAAGCCACAAAAGCATTCAAGAGGGCTGTCCATAAGCCGCGACCCTTCGCAAATCAAAACATTTGCATTGAAGGCAGTTACGGGAACACGCACCATTAATACTCTTAAAAAGCAACTGCACGCCTCTTCACCCCTCAATGCATTCACATTTAATTCGCCTAGAGATGGGTACCTGCATGGGAATGAAATAAATCCTATTAATGAGAATATAAGCAACGGCTATATTATTGTGGAGAATAATCAAGACTTGCATGGGAGTAAAATCCAATCCAATAAAGAGAAGTTGCGTGGGAATAGAATAAACCCTATTAAAAGTCATAAATACACAAACATCACCCAGGACATTTTTGTATCATTGTGATGTATAAAAGTTGGGTTTTTTCCTCATATTTCTTCTGAAGCGTTTGCGGTAACAACGGTGATTCTTCTCACTCTTACTCAAAGATATCTAGTCTGAATGTTCCTTGTGTTTATCGGTTTTAAGGCGATAGGCCCTTTTGCGCCTGGTAGTGCTAAATTCGTAACGCTCCCTTACAATGGAACTTGTAAAATCATTATCTTCCTTAATATTATCGTCTTTAGAATGTTAAATACAAAAGCTCACAAGATGTGCAAGAGTGGTAAAAATTGTTTATATTAACCTTATATGATCATCATTATCCAACTTTCGTTGGAAATCTAGAGTCAAAACAACAAGTGCAAGTAGCATTTTAGGTGCGATTGGGTCGATTGAAGCTCCACACTCATAAATGATTTATTTCTTGTTTTGGGGGGTTTTTAAGAAATAATTATTTGCTTTTTTCTAATAGTTTTTAAAGATTTCTTTTTGGGTACCAATCAATTGCCACATACGACACCAGTTTGGTGAGGTAAATTTGTGTTTAGGTGAATAAATACGGTTTGGGGGTAAATAAATCACGAGAGTATTGTCCATACAGGTTGTCCGAGATTTTTATATTGGAACCTGCGAGTTAAAAACAATGGGTAAGTCAGTTTAAATCTTGTGGAAAATAAACATGAGAGAAAATAAGGTAGTTGGAAAGATATTATGAGGTTGTTAGAGAATAATATATTTTTCACTATACATTGCTAAAGAGAGTATATGAAGAACTTAGAAAATAATATTAATGTTGAAGACTCAATTGATTTCCTGTATGAGAATGTTTGTGTATTTATTGGCATATACTTTGTCCAAAAGCCTTTATGGCCTTCTGGCTTCGGTCTATTTTAAAAATTCTTTTATTTTGACGTAGTTCCAATCATATGTATTTTAAAGTTTTATTGAATCCTATGTATAGCTAATATATTGAGAGATGAAAATAACACATTTTCATATTCTCCATAAATTTCAAAAGTCAAATCTTTTTCACATTTATCAAATCTTTATCAATCAGATTTTCACTTTCTAGATTCTTGTATCAGAGCTCACAAGACTTATTATATAAAAAATAAATCTAAACAATAAAAATAATAAAATAATTATTTTTAAAAAACGTATTCAATAAGTGTTTTAACTTTTTTAATTTTCCAGTAACTTTTCTGGTGACCTTCTGGCAAGAATTTTGCGATGATTCTATAAGTTTTATTTATATTGTATTATTTTCCTAACAAATATTAATATCTAATGAAGCGGGAACAAAATTGGCTACTATTAAGGTCATGTACCCGAAACCTAGTATGTTTCCACCATTTTGACAAACTAAACTTCACTCATTGGCAAAACAAGTTGATGATTTACTAACTATCATGAAAGTTCACTGTATCCTTGATCTTATGTTAGGGAACCCTACCAATAATAATACTGATGAGATCAAGAAGAATAGGCGCAAGTAAGAAGAAAATGATCTTATGTGTCGAGTACATATTTTGAACACCCTTTTAGACCGTTTATTCAATAAGAACTTGGTAGATTCTTTGCCAAACTATTGGCTCGAAAATTAGTAAACTCGACATCTGAAAACATAGGACTAAAACTCTTTTTTGTTTTCAAATGACGATAACCCAATTTGAATATAGAGAATCTAGACAACAATTTATGAATGGGTAACAACAACTTAATTTTGAAATGATTAAACATATAAAATTGATTTTAATCTTTGATGGACGATATATGTTGGTCGTTTACATGAAAGATAATTTCAAAGAGCGGGTCATACAATTCGGTCTAAGTGCGATATATTTTTATAAAGACAACAAAAACAATTTAAAATTTTAAATAAAACATATTGGTAAAACGATCGTGTGTGATCACTGTTAAGCTACGCTAGATGTTAGTATAAAATAATGATTATCAAATATAAAATTCAAATCAAATAATATTTTATTTATATGTGAAAGTTGTCTCAATGAAAATATTGGATATGTAATTTAATAAGATAAAGATTGTTGAAAATATTTAATAAATAGAATGATCATAATTGATTCGAAGATGATTTTGAATCGTCAAAATCGATGAGAAGAGCAAACTAGGCAATGGTGTTGGTAACTATCCAAATGAATATGGTAATGAAAGCTCAGATCGTCATGGCGAAGAACAAAATTTGGCACAATAATTTGGAAAAAAGATACTCACAACATATACTTGAATGATTTCAGAAGGTTTTGTTGCTAGAAGCGTTGGGTTCATTGAAGCGGCAACACTTTCGTCGCAAAATTTATGTAGTTCGTCACGAAAAATTTCACACTAGTTATGCAACCATCATTGACCATTTCTTTGATGCGATTACTCTAATGGTTGTCACGGTGAACTTTATTTGTTGTTCTCACAAACACAAACAATATTTTTTTGGAATATTATATTTTTTCTAAAAATATATATATTTTTATTCTATATAATTTTTTGTGTGATTTTGTTAAAACTGATAGGTTGGCTAATGATTTAAATATAGATATACACGACTTCTAATATCTCTAAATTTTTAAAACTAAATATTTCTTTTTTATTTATCAAAATTTTATCCTTTCAATTTCCGATTTTTAATTGTTTTGATGAAAAATCAAAAACTTTATTATAACATAATTGAATTTTTATGCAAAAGGAATTAAAAATCAAAAATTATATTTTTGAATTTTTGAATATTTTTGTTGTTGTTTCCGCTGATCGATAGACATAAATATCTAGCTCCCTAATATTTTAATGATTCTATTATAATAGAATGATCGCTTACGACTGAGAGGATATCATACTTACAGTAAAATGATCATTTATTTTCTTAAATGATTTTTTATCTCAGAAACTTACCTACTACCATGTAAAATATTGAAAAAAAATCTTGTTTTCTTATTCCGGGGAACTAAAGCCAGGTTGCCATATTTAGACATGAGAATGGAAGTCTGTGCTAAGAAACGGTAACGTATTGGAAAATAGGACATGATGGACAGGTTTAAGATAATAACTAACAGCAAATAAGACTGTATTTCTATCAAGTTGGCAGAAAAAAAAAGGATCGTATATTTCATAGAAGGTATGAAAATGATAGAAGTTAAGACATGTAAGGATATTAATTCATATATTATTGCCGACTACGTGTCCAAGAGTGTACAAAGGGTAAGGAAACGTAAAACCGGTAACGTATTGGAAAACAGGACATAAGATCGCATTTCTATCAAGTTGGCAGAACATAAAGGGATTATATATTTCATAGAAAGTCTGAAAATGATAGAAGTTAAGACCTTTAAGGATATTAATTTATATATAGATGCCTAACTTCTGGTCGAAGAGCGTATGAAGACCGAGAAAAGTTAAATTTTGAAATATCTTATCACATATGAAATGGTCATATTTTTATTGTTTATCTTCGATTTAAAAAAAAAATTGATTTAATATATTGGATTACAAATAATTTTAAATTATCTGAAAATATAATTAAAATATTAGTAAATTCTTTTGACATATATTTGAAAGATTCTATGTTAGTCCTACGTTTTATAGTTATTGAATTTTGAAAGTTTTATAAAGATGATTGGATTTTCTATAATAACAAATATATCGGTTTGTAGTGATCAGAGAGTAAAATGACAAATTAATTTAATTAAAAAAAATAAAATTATAAGATTGAACTGAAGTGGATTTATTTATCGAGTGTTGCATAATTTAGTAAAGTTAATCCACTAAATATAAATAACATTCCAATAATCATAAATTACTTGAATTCTAATCTGCGGATTTTACAGACAATTTGATGTTTTTTTTTCTTTTAATGTTTTTTTTTATCATCTTTACCGTGTTTTTAAGTTTCTACTCCATCAAGGCTCTTGATTCTTATCTTTCGGAATCATGGAGCAACTAGCAAACTGCAAAAATAAATCCAATATATTTTAATAGAAGAATACAATGCAAAACAGTAAGTGTTCTTACTTTTCTATTTTATATGCATATCTACAGTATGAAAAGATTAGCACTTAGAAGTTGTTTAGGGTTTATCAACCCTACTACATATTTTATGAAATATAAAGATCGGTATAAGAGTCCATCTTATCACTCGAAGTTGTGGAGATGAATGTAAAACCTTTATTCAGTCCCTAAAACTAAATTTCAAAATTAATTTAGTTTCGAGGAAAAACTTTATAAATTATGATTTTTTAGACCTAATTGCATGTCATGTGATAGATAATGTAGTATGTATGTTTAGGATTGGTGCGATTAAAGTTTTCATAGCTAAAAATTGAAAAAACCGGTTGTTCACGACAATTGTACAAAACAACCTAACTAATTGATTTCAAATGGCCATACTTGGCGCTGGATTATCTCAATTTGGTAATGCTTTTTTTTTATTCCACCTAAAATTAAGAGATACACATGATCAATCAGTTAGGACTTTCAATAACTCAGTAGTGCAGTCCCAAACTAATTTCCAATAGTGCGTGAAGATAAAAAAATCATACCTCGATAAATAAATAAGCTAATATGGTCAATGTCAGTAAAGATGGTCCACGGAACAAGAGGAAACACTCTTTTATTTCAGTTGCACAAGCTTCAAGATCCGGAAAATAAGAAGGTGAACCTAAGAAATCCAAGGATAAATGTAACGTTAGCTGCTTCCATTATATAAGATCAAATCAATGGAAAAGAGATTCCCAAGTGGATGGTTTGGATGCCTAAGAAAGATAAACTCTCTTCAGTTTTAACTTGAGTAGAAAACTTAATTTTAGTGTTAAACGAAAAATGTTGGGTTGATATTGCAGTCACAGCTCATGCGTGTGTTCATTTGCAAGGTTTAAGCCAAAGAAGGTCTCTTAGTGATTAAGAGATTTGAATCTTTACTATTGGGGGAATGGCTTTCCTAGTTGAATTCATATTTTATTTTAAATTGTTTATAAATTTAGGGCATATAACTTTTATAAGACGTTTTGTATGTTCCCTTTTTAAAACAGAATTTATTGTATTTTTCTTTGTTGGACAAAAGTGAATACCATGTTAGGTTTTCCAATAATAAATGAAGTATCTAGGTAACGAAACCGAACACAATTAGATGAGGCTATGAGCATGATTTCTCATACATCACTACTCATGTCCCTCTGAGGGGAGCTTTTAAATGTGCATCACGCATATTCAACATGATATATATATGTTAATCGGATCTAAAATACCACATGAAATCTTCAAAGAAAGAAAGCCCAGCTTGAGAAACTTTCATGTATGAGAATGTCCAGCCTAAATCAACGTCTTACACGCCTAGCAAGAATAAGTTAGAATCCAATATTGTTAGGTGTCATTGTATAGGTTTACCTGACCATTGTAGTTGTTAAAAATTTTATTCTGCCACTAAACATTATATTTTTGAAACTAGAACACCCGTATATTGTTTGGATGAAGGAGTGGGGGGGGGGGAATTTATAAAACAACATCTCTTTTGAGAATAATTGGAATATATTCATTAAGGCTCTGCCATAGATGCTCCAGCTACAGTTAGCTTACCAATCATATGCAATATGTATGGGATTTTAATATTTCTAACTAATATTGAACTTCCACCTCAAGTATAATTCGTTGATGGTTTTCATGCGGAGAAAACTCAGAGGCATCGCACTATTAGAAAAATATATTTATCCTACATTCCATAGATGCACTAGAGAGAGAAAAGACATCTTTTTAGATTATCTGCTATTCCATAACGAACATGAGGCAAGTTCTAACATTTTGAAAGAGGACTCAGTCACCTTTTAGGATACTATAAAGATTTCAAACTCTAATACATTGATTGAAGTAATTAATGAAGAGTATAAATTGATGCAAGAAGATTGGATCTTGACACCTTACTTGAAGGGAAGAAAGCACTCTCATATGATATTTTCAAACTAAGTGTATTTCTTCAGGAAAATTGGAAAGATATGAAAAACGTGTTGTAGTAAAAGTGTACAATCAATAAGAATGGATTTGCTATGCTAAGAGATTTTCTCCATTATCATCAAAAAACCTATTTTGAAAAATCATGACTCTAGTTTCTCATTTTGATCTTCAGTTCTATCAGGTGGATGTTAAAACAATATTTCTTAAAAGAAACATTGAATAAACGATTTACATGTAGTAACATGAACACTTTGTGTCTGAAGACCAAAATTTGATGGATATAAACTTAAATATATAGATACTAAAACAAAAATCTCGTCAATGATATCATAAATATTTAGATATAATTACCTCTTCAGTTTTGAGATGAATTATGTGGAAGATTGTGTATATCACAAGTTTAGTGTGAGTAAAATAATCTAATTATATTTCTATGAAATTCTCCTAGCTATAAATAATTTAGATTTATTACATGCTACTAACAGTTTTATGTTAAATACAATTGGAATGAAAGACGGATATGGATCATCTTAGGTCTCTCACAAAAGGCATACATTGAAAACTTGCTATGTAGTTATGGTCTGGATAAAGCAAACTCATTTATACCCTTGTAGCTAAGGGTATTAAGTTCTCAGTCCATCAGTTCCACAAGACAGATGCAGATGTTAACATCATAAACACGATCTCAAATTTATCATACCATATAGTTCGAATGCATGGAAGGTACTTGAGAAATCTGGGAGTTTTTCATTGTAATGCAATGAAAAATGTACTTCAATGTTTGAAGAATACCGAATACTACGGCTTGATATACAACTTATAAAAATTGTAGGCTATTATGTAGTGTTTATAAAGACTAGGAGGTCTAATACCAATTATGTATTCATTCTGGAAGGAGGTAGCATATTGTGGAAGAGTGCGAAATACTATCTTCATAACCTCAACTATGTCAACTGAGTATGTGGCATGCTTTACTACATCAAACCAAGTGATTTTGTTAAAAAACATTTATCAAAAGATTACATAACATGGAGGGGATTGAAATACCTATCTTACATTACTATGATAATAGTTCATCTATCATGTTCTCAAAAAGAAATAGTAGCTTCATCAATTCTAAGCATATATAAATTAAGTTTTTTATCCGTGAAATAACGAATCTAGAATGGTTAGATTTGGTTTAAGCATATTGACATACACTTCATGGTTGTATATCATTTGACCAAGGCATTTTCACCCTTAATATTTCTCGAACACAAATTTCGCATGGGGGTCTTTAAGTTGGAATATGTTTAGATTTAGTGGAAGTGCTTTGTAGATTTAAGTATTTGGTTTTCATATTGTATTAATATTTTGGATTGTATGAATATACTCGAGTTATTTATGATTAATCATATAATTATTCAATTTTTTTAGTTTTTTCTCTTATTCTTTTATATTTAATGATCTCAATTTAGTTAAGTATAACTAGTTTGACGTCGACGTGTATTTATTACAAGGTCGTTCGAGACCTTGATGTTGTACTTTATGAGAAGTTAGGGTTCATTAAGGTTGTAGTTAGTAGTCTCATTATGAGAAATCAATTGTGCATTGATAAGTCATGGTAAACTTTTTTTCCATTATTAGCTATCCTCTGATATGATCACGCATGCAGGTGTTGTTTATAAGAAAATAACATTACATAGTGCACATTCAGATGGATATAATTTAGTGCATGTGAATAATCCAAATGAAAATATAGTATAAATGTTTGTTGTTATATGTCCAATTAAAATAAAGTAAATGATTTACTATATTAGACCAACAAATAATTTAAGGTATTATAGGATAATATAATGTATATGTGAGTTAGGTTAGTGTGTACCTTGAAAGAGGGTCTTTTGATGCAGCATTTTGGATATGTGACCCTAAAATTCCAATAAGATTATGGTCCCTTACAATGGCTAGTATATCAGATCATAGTAAAATAAAGGATTGATTTAATTAGACAATGAAGTTTTATGGTTGAATTAAAGAAATTGGTTTTTTCACAAACTCTCCGATAATCTAGTGAAGTTACTTCATTAAGTATAAATAGCATTCCAATAACCGTAAATCACTTGAACCCTAATCTGTGGGATTTACAAACACTCTAAAAAATTTGCTTCTCTCTTTTCTCTTCATATTTATATATCATCTTTATAATAATCTTCGGTTCGTACTCCATCAAGTTTGTTGGTTTTTATCCTTCGTAATCAAGGAACGTACAATTACTGAACTATATGAGTCGATGTAACTGGTTTAACATCATCAATGAATCAAAACACCATCTTCCACTGTAGTAAAAAGGATTTAGTACAATAAGATAATGTAAAGAAGTAGCCTCCTTACTTTTTATATTATGTTCATCTCTATACCATAAAAGGATTGCTCCTCAAGAGCTGATTAAGGTTTACCAACCCTATAACATATTTTATGAAATGTAACACAAGAAACTAATATGGTAAAAATGCAAACATCAATTTTTTTAGCGTAGTGTTTTTCTTATCATTATATTCACATTATGTAAGTGCATTAATTGCAAATATATAGAAGGAACATACGTTGTTGTTTCAAGTTGGATAGGAAGATAAGCCTTTTTTTTCTTTGTTGTTTGATATCAATTTTTTATTACTTTTCATTTGTATGTTATTTTAGTGAGCGTCATTAGTATATATATATATATTGGTATATTTTTTAAAAGTACGTCAAATATTTGGAAAGTTTCATCTGTATGTCCTATTATGTCTAGTTATTAATAGACACAACATAGTGTTTATTTATTTTCACTAAATATATTTTAATTTATAAACTACAGTTAACCCTCCAAATAGGTATATTGTATTCTTGTTTTTTAATAGACAGCATCTTTTTCTTAGATAACCTTAGCTCAAATCATGACAACTTTCTGTATCTTATTTTATTCTTTTCAGATGCGAAGATTTTAATACCTACAAAAGCCTCGTCTCCTCCAATCATGTTTGGTATGTATGGATCCAAATCATTTATAGATTTATACATCAAAATTATTTATATTTTCTCGGTTATCTCATATACATATGTAGTATCAAAATAACGGAAGGTGATGTAGGTGTTAACAAACATTATTTCAAGAAGATTAGTTCTTTTTTATGGGTAACGAGGTGGAAACTTTTATTTTATTATTAGAATGATTTTACAGACTATTTACTTGTTTTATTAGTCAACCCGCTGGACTTTGTAATCCAATTCTCATATAATATTATGTTTTCATTTGGCATTAATAGATGAATCATATATATTGTTCATATGTTTTAACCAATTATAGAATATATTTTAGCCAATTATTATCATTTGAAACATTGATTTTTAGTTTGTTTTTTATGTAAAGAACAAAATTATCTTCTTGATAATGTAAAGTTTTTGACTTTATCGTTTACATCCTTCAAGATGGATGTGCACCTACCTCACTGATTATCTTAATTGTCTATTTTATTGTCTTTAGTCAATTTGGAAATACTTTTTGTGTTCTTTTGTATTAATTAAAGAAATATGGTAATGGAAATTGTGGTTGGTTTACCTTAAATATCAAAACATTTATAGTCTTCTTAGTTGTTTCACGCTTGTGTAGTTTTATGTTTTTAGTTCATAAGTTATGAAAAAACATTGAAAATGAATCATTATTATTTTCTATGGGAGATTATTTTCTTTTTTGTTTTCTCAAGAAGAAGAAATATGCAACTGGTTGCTATCATGATATAAATTTTGTGAAAAAACTAGTTATGGAGTGACATATTAAAGTTGTACGAATTAATCTATCATTTGATTTTAAAAACTCACTAATATATAAGACGGTTTTAACAAAATATACATGTGTAAATTTAATATTTTGTAATCAACCTCTACATAATATTCTCACTAGATCTATAAGTGGCTATATATTACTCATCAAGTTATATATATTCTATGATATAATGGTAGAATGAATTGATATTGATATTCTATTAATTATTAACAACTTGTTAAATTGATAATATTCAATCAACGGTGTGAGTTGGTTTCTCAGATGCACGACATGATGAGAATAAGTTTATCATGGCAGATAAACTTGTTAAAGATGGAAAACCATTGTGCAAAACGATTAAATTTATCATTGAAGAGAGAAAATCTAAAAAAAGTATGTATGTAATGGTTTTTTTTATAAAAAGTAAAACAATCTCATATCTTTTAACCTTTTAAATGAATTTTATATTTATGCATGATGTTTGAATCCTAAAGAAGTTACTTTCTCCTATTTTATGTAGCATTTTCAAGTGTCTGAGTAAATTGATTTAAATAGGTACAACTTTGATGAAACAAGCCAAGAAGTTGTTGGTGATGAAAATAGCTTGATTCATGGTTTTGCTTGTGTTTTATTTATTTGATTTTGAATTTGTAACTGGAAGAGTGTTATATATTTAGAATTTTTATTGTTAGTCTTATGCATTTTATGGAGTAAATATTAAAGGATGAATGCTTGAGATTATATATTTTTTATTTGAAAGTATGTAAATTAACAAGTTTATATTTAGAATCAGATAAGTGTGTGATTATTCTTTGCATCACCTGTGCATTAGATTATTTCTACTAATTATGTTCTCGTTTTTATATTTTCAATAATATTATTCATTAGAGACATATATATAGAATAAGGGTCCAGCGTCATGAGTTATTAGTCTATCATGATTAATCATGAATAACATTAATATATTAAGAATTACGATGTTAATATTGTTGATCCTTATATAATATTTTTATTCATTATTAATTTTGGTACTCATTATAATTGAAAAATGAGAATTTGTTTATTCCTGATTAAGTCTATTATTCATGACACTTTAGTGTGTTAATATTGTTATACCTTATATGATACTATTATTCATAGTATAACTATTTCAAGTTTGTTTACAATGAAACACGTTTTTCGAAATAACTCATAAGTGTATGATCATGCTTAAATCTATATAAATAAATAAAATACACTAATATATACTCTGCAATTCAATAGATCAAGGAATAAAACTTTCCTTCAATATTATGAGAAAAAAGATAATATGGGTAAAATAATATCAAAATCTTCAACTTTGAAAAACAAGAAAAAAGCTTGGTTAAAACTACTACAAAAGATAATTGTAATCAAACACGAATCTCATAAGAAATTATGAATCTATGGAATCATTTAAGAGATTTATTTTGGGAGATTTATTTGATAATAATCTTCTCTTTGGCCATCGTTTTAGCCTGTACTTTTCAGTCTATAATTGTACCTCTCTACTTCTATATATACTCATCGTATTTGTCTTTGAATTTTACCTTGATAGCCTCCATAATTTTACGAAATTATAATTTATACTCGTTATTGACGGTGGTCAAACATAAAAAAAACATTGGCTTCTTTTAGAGTATATGCACGCATGTAACACTTCAAAGGATAGATTCTTATTTTAAGAGGTTGTTTGATGCTTAACAAAAACTAAAATTAGTTGTCTTAAAAACGACAATAAAAAACAAAATATAATTAAGTTAAATTATCTTCTTTATGATCAAATATATATCTAATGATAAGGTAGATAGAAAACAACCGCTCCCAAACGTGAATTTCCCTTCACACTGCAATACAAACTTCCATATATTTCACAAATCAGGCAACCATACAACCAGCTTGACGGGGTTAACACTATTAATAATATTCACAATATTAACAATGATAATTACTAATCTTTTTACCCTAACCCACTCACAATAAAACTAATTAAGTAGAATTTATACAGTGAAATAGATACATGTTCTAATAAAGATGACGTATACTAATCAATTTCGTGAAATTATAACCTTTTATTTATCAAATGGTCATTCATAGACTTTCTCGAGAAAAATAAAATGATAAACAGATATGTAAAATCAAAAGTCAATTGAAACAATTGATTACTCGAATTTGTTAAGTTTAGGAAGTGGAACAAATATTGGTCTTTGTGTTCACAAAAATTAAACCACCGAAAAAATCAAAAAATGTTACAAACGTTAGGTTAAGGGAAAATATAGATTGATTTCTGAATCAAAAGTGGGTTGAAAAATAATTTGGAACGATGTGTTTTGGATATGGTGTTTAACTTCTTAATTATCTTATTCTTATGTACTTGGTAAGATTAAGAAAATTTGATGCGAGTTATTTTGAAACCCTCTATGTACCCCATGGTAACTCACACATTTTTTATACTGGTTATTTTTATTAGAAATTTAATGTATTTGATTAGAATTTGTAAAGATTAAAAAAGAATTAAAGGATATAGATTTTAATGCAATACTCAATCATGTGAGACTTATAAGCTATTAATGAGGTTATTTAGTAAGTTGTATTAGGTTATTAATATCATCAAAATCACTATTCAAATATCAAATGATATATATAGCATCATCAATATTTTCTAGTACATCCTAACAATTTTTGTAACGTTTTTTATATATTCTGCTTGGTTGTTATTGTTCACGGTCTTCACCTATGAGATTCTCGACCAAAAAATCATTGATGAATGAACCACTTTGTAATTTATGTAGATATCTTTTATATCGTGCTATCAATTCTATTTTTTATCATGGTTTCATTAATTTGAAATGAGTTCGTTATTTTAAATTTTGAAATACTAGAAACGTCGCGCATATAGTCTATTGGTGTCTACTAGTTAATTTTGTGATTCAGTTAAAGTTATTTGATTGTCAACATCCTATAGTTGGATCTTTGGTTAATCCTAAGATTGTATATCTTATTATAAGTTACTCTTAGTTTTATCGATATCTAATAGTAGCATTTGTTTATGGTCAAATTCGTGTCCTTGCTTATTGGTAAGGATAATTATCGCCTGAGGGTAGGCTTGTAATTTGTTTGGTAGTTTAAAGAAGTATGTGGGTGTTTTATATTTAGAGTAGAGAGTAGAGGGAGAATTAAGCTGGCTGGTTGCAGTTAATATTCATTACCCACATTTAATGCAGGTGGTTGGGTATTTATACCCTTACATTTTGGGCCCTTATGGGCTTTCGGGTCATGTTTAATGGACTCGGGTCATGTTTAAAGACCCATGAGCTCTAAGTAGGAGAGCAAGTAGTTTAGTCAAGAAGTGTTTAGGTTTTTTAGTACTTTTGTCATAGTTCGAACAATCCCATTAGCTAGGTGTTCGAAGTGGTCTGTCCGGTCCGGAGAGCTAGGTCCGATCTGTCCCTGTCCGGAGAGTAAGCAGAATTCGGACTCATCATGAGCCCCTTTTTTAGGTGTTTGTTCAAATACCTTTGTCAAAAACCTGAAAAACAGTCCGATGCCAGGGGTAGTTTTAATCCGGACATGTATGTTAACATTACGGTTTCATCCGGACTGATAAAGCTTCATGAATCCAAACGGTTTTTTGCCAGAGTTCGTGGGACACGTGTCACTTTCTGATTGGTTGCTTCAGCCGTTTTTTCACCTTGAATTTCGAACCCACCTTCTTTGAAAAGCAACCTCTTAACTAAAGGTGGTGACATCAGCGCTGTCTTTAATCATTACCAATCTTTTCAAATTCTCCTAGGAATCAAAACTCATTTTTCAGATTTACTATAAATTTAAACATTTTCTACTGTTTCACCATCACTCTCATATTTACTCTGCACAACTTCTTTAAGCTTTCTCTCTCTAAAGAAAAAATTTACCCATATAGTTTATGTTTACAGCGAGGAACGCTCTGATCAAAGGTGGGTGGCTCAACCTCTCTGAGTTGGAAAAGGCACAGAAGGTCGAAAGGGAAAGACGTATCGCTGCAGGACTACCCGTTTCGCCCATCGACAAGCCATTAATTTCATCCACAGAATCTGATCAAGGTTCTTCTTCCTCGAAAGGTACCAAACCGGAGAAGCTATTCCAAACTAACCTCTCCCCCATTATCTCTGGTTCCTCGGTTCAGGAATCGGAACCCGTTGTCGAGCCAGGAGTAACAGTTACCAGTTTTAAAAAACCCTCCCCTTTCATAGCTATGGGGTCAGATACGGAGCACTCCCCTCAAAAGCTGGTTGACCGGAGAAGAGGCCGGTTAGTTAAAGGCCAAGCTTCCAAGAGCACCCCCTCAAAATCAGGTGCTAAAGATAGTAGCACAGGGTCAGAAGTGCCCATCAAAGTTCTCAAGGACAGGCTTCCCGGTCCGGAGGGCACTAGTCCAAGTCTTCGAAGAGAAGCATCTGAATCAGAGCCCCAATCGGAGGCCATAAATCAAGGGGACACTGAAGCCCATCAGTCCGGAGTTCAGGCTGAGCCAGAGCTGAACCCTCCTTCTACTACTGCTACCGAAAACCCTTCATCAATTATGGAGGATGTAATGGAGGACTCTGTCGAAGAGGCCCCATTTGAGTCTGAGCCCTCCGGTTAGACCAGTAGTGCTGCTGTTGCTAAAAATGACAAAGGCAAAGAGAAGCTGTGTTTGAAGCATCCGGATCTGCCGGAGAGCCTTGGAGGAAAGGTGGGGCCTTGTTTCCACAAGGTCAATGTCAAGTATCTCCTTGCCCTGCAGAAAATTAACTACGCATTCATCCACACAGCTGAGCTGGGTCGGATGCGTACAAAGTGGGGAATACCGGAGAATGTGAAGATCAGGATCCCCATTCACCCAGAGACTCCCATGGATTGTAAATTAAGCAAAGTTGTCATCTTCACGTAGCTGTTCAATTGGGGACTTAGACTCCCCCTGGACCCTGAAATTGTCAGATACTTCCATCTGATAAAGCTCTGCCCGAGCCAACTGAGCCCTAATGCTTGGTACACCCTCATGGCCAACATCATGGCTTCGACGCTCTCCGGGATCCCTCTGCCTATGGAGGAATTTGCCGCTGTGGCCGGTCTTTGTTGAAACCCCAACATCCCTTTTTACCACTTCAATATGGGGGACAATCTCAAAGCTGTGGATGACCTGCTAGAGGCGGAGAGGAACTGGAGGACTCAATTTTTATTTGTAAGTGGGGCTTGGGAAAATGGAAGGAAAATTAAGTCCGGAGTGAACCCAAGTCTTCTCAGAAGCAGGTGGAGGAGTGATCGTAAGTTTCCCGCTTTATACTTTTGTCTTTCTCTTTTTTTTTAGAGTTAGTTTAAACTAATTGGTTTTACTTTTGCCTCAGCAGAACTGCCCAAGGAATTCAGTGATTATCTGAAATCCGGGCAGGCTACTTGCACCAAGATCAATGCTTGGGCTGCTGAGAGGTGGGGGAACCGGTTCCATGCTGCTTTTACCGGAGGCAACTTGGCAAGGTCTCACTTGTGGAACACCACAGGTCGGAGAGACTTGTCTTGGGAGGAGCTCACCACTCAGCCTCCTCCGGATGTTGTGCTTAAAAGGACCCATGAACCAGATGGGACGCTCTACTTGCCAGGCCGGGCCAAAGCCCCAAGCAAGATGAAGGGTAAAAAGAAAGGCAAGAAAGTGGCGGGTGGTGTTAACCCTGCTGATGCAAAGGAGGATGCTCTAATAAACCCGAAGGGGCTAGTCCACTGCCAAATTGATGTTGCTCTCCTGGAAGTGGTGGAGCATGAGACTGAAAGGCAAGAAGTGCACCCCCCAAAATCTCCAAGGGCTTCCAAAAGAAATCGTAAACAGGGAAGTGAAAGCAAAGACCGGGAGGCCAAGAAGAAGAAAATCTCTAAGGGTGACGAGCTTTCTCTCCGGGCTCCGTAGCCTCCTTCCCAAGCTGATCCTACTGACCCAACACTAGCGGAGGAGATTACGGGCGACTTCCATACCGATGAGGTTGAAGGGGGAGATCTCAACATTGATGGGGTAGACATCACCGGTCTTGGTGGGCTTGGTGAGTACTTCATCAATCTTCCCAGAGACGACTTCGCTGGGCCTTACCTCCCTCCAAGAACCTCGAATACGGTCACTTTCAATGGTAAGACCTTCATTGTTTTAAGTGAAAGGGACGCCATAGCCCACTCTTTATTAAGTAATGTTCAGCCTGTGCTTGCTTTGGAAAAACAAGTTCGGAATCAGGCAGACATTATCAAGGATCTTAAATCTGACAAAGAGAGGTTGTCCGATGACCTTTGTACTGCTACTTCAAACGCTGCCATCCTAAAGGAATTAAATGAGGAGTTGAAGAGTACCCAGAGGCAAGCACTACAAAAGTCACCACCTTAGAGGACAGCATTATAGAGCTCCGGGAGAAGCTGTCCGGACTGGAGAAAGATCTTGCCACCTCAGAGGGGGAATCCAAGGCCAAAGACCAAATCATCACCAACCTGACCAATGACAAGATTGCTCTTGAGAATACAGTGTCTAAGGCTGCCGAGGAGAAAGCTACTTTGCTAAGGGGGCGGGAGGCCAAGATTCAAGCCAAGATCGACGCTTATGCCAACAACGTGATCGACACCCAGGAGGAAATGTATGCCAAGGTGAGGTCTGACATGGTTCTACTCTTCCACGAGAAGTTTCCGAAGAGGAACCTAGGGGATTTATGGCTTCATGTTGAGTCTAACGACCTTCCGTATCATACAATGGCTGATGGAGACTTGCATGGTTATTCTAGTGCTTCCTCATCCGATGACGAAGAACGTACCGGGGAGAGTCCAGACGAAGATCAAGATGATCCTAAGGGAAAGAAGAAGACAAATGAAGCTGAGCCATCTTCAAAGGCTCAGCCTTAATTTATGAACTACTTTTTTACTTTTTATCCAGACCAAAGTCCTTGGAAGGCCAAGGCATTCTTTTTTGTAATTGTGTCCGGTAACTGACCGGACAGGTTTTTTGTTCTATTTTGACAATTCAAAAGTCCTTGGAAGGCCAAGGCACTTTAAGTTATTTTAATGAATATTTTTGTTTTGTGCAATTCTCATCTTCTTTCATTGTTTGTTCCAATTTTTATGACTAGGGTTTAAACAGCCTTTAGTTATTTCATAGTGAGTGTGTTTCAATTCTCCGGCTAGAGTTTAAATAGCCCTTAGTTATTTCATAGTGAGAGTGTTTAAATTCTCCGATGACGAATATTTAAGTGGTCATCATTCTTTTATTTCAATCCGGATAGCGTGACAAAGGACAAAACTTAAAACACTTCGGAAAATTTTTAAGAAGGCATCAAATTTCATTCAAAAGCCCGGACACCTCATTAAAACCTCCCCGTGCCTCAAGGGAGGAAAGAGTATGCCCCCAAATATTTACATGGATGTTTAAACAAGTAAATATTTACACAAATACTACTCCAAGTACATCCGGAGATGTTCGATATTCCAAGGGTGAGTCAAAACTCTTCCATCCTTGTCTTCTAGCCAATATGTTCCAGGTTTAAGCCTTTCAATAACCACATAAGGTCCTTCCCAAGTTGGAGCCAATTTGCCGAACAACTTTTCTTTAGTATGTAAGAAGACTTTCCTTAATACCTTGTCTCCCGGTTGGAAAACTCTTCTTTTAACTCTGGAAACAAATCTGCTTCTCATCAACCCCTGATAGTGTGCAACTCTAAGGTGAGCTTTAACTCGTATTTCTTCTACCAAATCGAGCTGGCCTCTGATTGCCACCTCGTTAGCGCGTTCGGAGAAGTTGTGAACACCAAATGATGGGAGAGTTGCTTCTATGGGAGCTACTGCATCCATCCCATAGACCAAAGCAAAGGGTGACTCTTGTGTTGCAGCCCCAGATGTTGTCCGGTAGGTCCACAAGACCTCTTGTAAATAACTAGGCCACTTCCCAACAGTCCCTTCCAAATTCTTCTTTAAACCGGACAGTATAGTTCTATTAGCCACTTCGACTTGTCCATTTGCTTGTGGGTGGAAAGGTGAAGAGAAACAATGTTGTATACCCCTTGAGGCACAGAAACTTTCCATTTCCCTATTGTCGAACTGTGGCCCATTGTATGTCGTTATCTTTTGTGGGACACCAAATTTGCAACAGATGTTGGATAGAATGAATTTTATAACAGCTTTTGATGTTGTTCCTGCTAGAGGGGCTTCTTCAATCAACTTCGAAAAGTAATCTATAGCAACAATTATAGTTTTGCGTCCTCCGGAGGCCATAGGTAAAGGCCCTACTAAATCCAACCCCCATCGAGCAAAAGGAATAGGCTCAGAAATTGACTCTAAAGGAATGGTTAGGATATGAATTTCATTGTTGTACCTCTGGCATGGGTCACACCTTCTTACCAATTCCTTAGCGTCTTTCATGATAGATGGCCAATAGTAACCGGCCAGTAGAACTCTTCTTGTTAAAGCCCTGAATCCACAATGGGCTGATCCCTCACCATCATGTAATTCGGAGAGGACTACTTGAGACTCTTCATCCCCCAAACAGCGCAGGAGAGGTTTACTGTAAGACTTTTTATACAAAACGTCTCTCAATATGATGAAACCACGAGTCTTGTGTTTCAATGTTCTGGCTAGTGATTTATCCGAAGGCACGATACCATCGGAGAGGTATAGCAGGAGAGGAAACCTCCAGTCCTGAGGATGTTTCACCTGTACTTCAAAAATTTCTTCTTCTTTACCCATATTTAGTTGAATGGAGGGGCTTTCCAGCACATGGATCCATGGATATGACTCCGTGTATGTTATGGTTGCCAATGAGTCTGCTAACTCATTTTCTGTCTGGGGTATATGTTCATAAGCAACACTTTTAAACTTGAGTGCTTCATTTTTAAGGAGGAGTAAATATTTCACAAGCTGCTCCTTTTTAGCCTCAGAATGACCTTGGGCATGGTGGATAAGAAGCTGGGAGTCACTTAGTAGCCTGACCCTCTTAGCCCCACAGATGGAGGCCAATTTTAAACCAATTATAGCCGCTTCGTACTCGGACTCATTATTGGATGCCCTGAAAGCAAAACATATAGCTTGGTACATTTTGTCACCATATGGGGAAGTCAAACACACCCCGGCACCACATCCCATAGTGCTAGATCCACCATCTGTTCGGATGACCCATACCTTTTTATCTTTTATGTCAGTAGTCTCCTCCGAATTTCTGTCGGAGTGAAATTCAACCAAAAAATCAGCCACTGCTTGGGCCTTAACTACTATTCGAGGAGCAAAATCTATGTCGAAATCCCCCAGCTCTACTGACCATTTAGTCATCCTGCTTGAAATGTCTGCCTTTTGGAGGATGTTTTTCAAGGGAAAAGAAGTCCGGACGATGATAGGATGAGCTTGGAAATAAGGCCTCATTTTTCTTGCAGCTATTACTAGGGCCAATGCTAATTTCTCGAGTTTCAAGTAACGCCTTTGCGCATCTATCAAACTTTTGCTAATGTAGTACACCGGATGGGGATAACTATCCACTTCTCTTACCAACACAGCACTAATGGCAAACTTGAAACTGCCAAATATACGAAGAGTGTCTCCCCGTTAACTGGTTTAAATAAATTTTTGGGGGAGGACAGGTGCTTCTTGATCTCATTAAAAGCCTTATCGCATTGTGAAGTCTAATCGAATCCCTTTGCACCCTTCAGGGTTTGGAAGAACGGGGCGCACCTGTCCGAAGACCTCGAGATAAATCTGTTTAAAGCAGCTAATCTCCCCGTTAGTCGCTGTACTTCTTTAACATTTCGAGAAGGCTCCATCTAGAATAGAGCATTAAGCTGGTCCAGATCGGGTTGTATCCCATGCTCGCTTATAATATAGCCTAGAAACTTCCCGGACTGCACTACGAACACACATTTCTCCGGGTTTAATTTTAAATTCACTTTTACCAAGTTGGCAAAAGTTTCTTGAAGGTCTGCCAAATGTAATTGCTCATCCACACTCTTCACCATCATGTCATCGATGTATACTTCCATATTCCTTCCAATCTGATCAGCAAAAGCTTTGTTGACCAATCTCTGATAAGTAGCCCCAGCATTTTCAACCCAAACGACATTACCTTGTAGCAATGAAGACCCCTGTCAGTGATAAATGTAGTATGCTCTTGATCCTTTGGATCCACCTGGATCTGATTGTATCCGGAGAAGGCATCCATAAAGGACAGCAGCTTGTTCCCAGAGGTGGAGTCTACTAATTGATCAATCCGGGGGACTGGATACAAATCTTTTGGGCAAGCTCTATTGACTTCTGTGAAGTCAATGCACATGCGCCACTTGCCATTTTTCTTTTTTACCAGAACCGGATTGGCAGTCCACAAATGATATTGAGACTCCTTGATATGCCCCATCTTTGTGAGCCTGTCAACTTCTTGCACAATGACATCAGCCTTTTCCTTAGAAAAAGCTCTTCTCTTTTGAACCACTAGTGCTATGTCTTTCCGGATAGATAGGTGATGTGATATTACTTCTACTGGAACCCCAGTAACATTAGCATTGCACTAAGCAAAAACGTGCTGATGGTTCTTTAAAAACTTTAACATTTCATTTTTCAAAACGGGTGGCATCTTAGACCCTATCTTGACACTTTTTCCTTCTTTTAAACAATACGTCTCTACCTCCTCGACCGGTATCAACACTCCAGGGGTCTCTCTAGGGTCATCAATTTCGCCCTCACCCCTAGAAAGCCCCTCAAACTGCTATTGTTCGTTGATACGAACTGCCCCCAGTGTTCGGGGAGCCAGAGCAGTAGCATAACATTCTCTTGCAACCTTTTGACTGCTCCGGACGACTCCCACCTGTCCCTGAACAGCATATTTCAAGCACTGGTGGACTGTTGAAGCCACTGCATGCATCCTAGAGAGCCAAGACCTCCCTAGAATAGCATTATAGCAAGCGGGACAATCCACCACGATAAAAAGTATCCTGACCAATTTCTTGAAAGGGCCCTTGCCCAATAGAACTTCTTATTCGAACTCTCCGATCACATCTGCTGAGCTGCCAGTAAAGCCCACAATTGATCTGTCCGAACTCTGAATTACAGCTGGATTTTTCATTCTCTTGTACGTAGTTAAGAAAAGGATATTGGCGGAGCTTCTAGTATCCACCAGAATTTGTCTTATGTCGTTGCCCCCAATAGATGTTCCTATGACAACAGCATCCTCATGAGGGACAGCTATATCTCTTAAATCTGATAAGTCCGAATTCTGCATGCTCCCCGGACAAGGACAGATCGGTCCAAGGCCTCCGGACCGGACAGATCACTTCGAACACTCAGGCCATAGGAATGTTCGAACTATGACAAAAGTACTAAAAAAACCTAAACACTTCTTGACTAAGCTACTTGCTCTCCTCCTTAGAGCTCATGGGTCTTTGAACATGACCCGGGTCCATTAAACATGACCCGAAAGCCCATAAGGGCCCAAACATTAGGGTATAAATACCCAACCACCTGCATTAAGTGTGGGTAATGAGAATTAACTGCTACCAGCCAGCTTAATTATCTCTCTACTATCTACTCTAAACACATAACACCCACATACTACTATAAAACACTAACCAAATTACAAGCCTACCCGCAGGCGATAATTATCCACACCAAATTGGCGACCATAGTGGGAGCACGAAGGTGCCTGAATCAAGCATTTAAAACCAGCTAAGAAAATCTGTCCGAATGAATCCGGACAATCCAGAAGTACCACCAGCTCTGCTCGGAGTGGTGGGAGAGAACGATGAGTACACTATCGAAGAGCGTGATAGGCCAAAGGGTGAAATAGAATCTCTGAGGGCTGAAAAGGCTAAGATGGGCATGAAAGAAAAGTCTAAAGCATCAATTGCCCATCACACCGATAACCCTAGAGAGCATGAGTCTTCAAAGACTCATGTGAGCACCAAAAAGACTCATGCCAGCTCCAAAAAGTCTCACCGGTCTAAGCCAGTGGAGAGCTCTGACTCAAGCTCAGAATCTTCTGATAGCTCTTCGGACAGTGAGGGAGTTGAAAAATCTTTATCCTCTAGCAGTGATGAGGGTCGAACTAGAAAGAAGCAAAAGCAGATCAAAAAATATTCAAGAAAAAGGGATAGACATGGAAAAATGAAGAGGCATATTGGTAAAGGATCATCTCATACCCGGAGGCATGTGGACCAGATGCTGATGGATCCCTTCACTTTTCACGATGAACCAGGTATCTTTGCAACTCCCAATAAGGGTACTGTGTTCAGTCGTGGAAGAAATTGGAGGAAATCTCCTTTGTCTTCTAAAATTCTGTCCGGAAACCTCCCTAAGAGGTTTGATAGTACCAAAATAGAAAAGTACGATGGCAGTACTGATCCGGACAACCATTTGGAACAATTTAAAAACTTCATGATGAACTTTGACGACGATGATAAACTACTTTGTAGGGCATTCTCCCAATCATTTACGAGGAGTGCTCTAAAATGGTACAACAGCCTGCCTCAGGGTTGTATCAAAGATTTCGATACTTTCTGGGTAGCCTTTCGAAGGCAGTTTGTAGGGAGTAAAAAGCTAAAGGGCAATGGAGACACAATAATCCATTGTGCCCAGGAACCAAATGAGTCCTTGAAAGAATATATAAGCCGTTTTGTGAATACCAAGAATGGATTGGCTGATTGCTTCGAACAGGTAGCGATAGCATCCCTAAGAAAGGGTTTGTACCTAGGCAATCTAGCTGATTCAGTGACCAGAAAGAAGGCCATAACATGGGGGGGTTGCTGAATCGGGGTGGAAAATAAATAAATGTTGATGAAACAAATAAAACCAGGGTGCACAGGCAAGTGAGATATACCCCGGTGGCGCTAAATCCCAATCAGAATCAGTCCGGGAACAAAGCAAGAGAGACCGGACAGGGGCATGGTAGGGCAAAAGCTCAGTCTCAGCCAGCTGCTCCTGCTCAGAGTCAGCAATCCAGAAACAAGAGAGGGCCATGGGTCCAACCGGAGTGGTTCGCAGAATTGAAAGAAAGTGTGGCCACCATTTTTGATAAAACAAAGGACGAGGTGCATTATCGAAGACCAACCACATTGCAGTCTCCCAGAGAACATCGCAATAACTCTTTTTGCCAATATCACAATGATATTGGTCATACCACTGATGACTGCATAGCATTGAAACAAGAAGTTCAGAACTTGATTGAGAGGGGAAAGCTGGGGGCTTACGTCAAAAGAAGAGGAGGCAACAGGCCTGACAACACTCACCGGGTTGGTCCAAGTAATGCTGCTCCGGAGGGAGCCATGGTTATAATTGAGAGGTTTGATGTGGAATTTGAGTACTTGGATCCTGATCCAACTCGAAACAGAGTGGGTGCAATTGAGGAATGTTCTAGGACAGTCTCCGGACTCATTAAGTTTTTTGAGTCACTTACAATTTTCGGAGGGGATACTATGACGGATCCTACTGCTTCTTCAAGGAAGAGGCACGTTCATACTTTAGCCACCCAGCTAGAAGGAGGCATGATTTCCTATCAGTCACCAAATCCATTCCCCTTCATTGTGTATTATGAAGATGATTTAAGAGACATTGCTGGCCCTCATGAGGATGATGTTGTTATAAGAGCATCTATAAGGGGCAACAACATAAGACGAATTTTGGTGGATACTGGAAGCTCAGCCAATATCATTTTCCTAGCCACATACAAGAGAATGAAAAATCCAGCTGTAATTCAGAGTTCGGACCGATCAATTGTGGGCTTTACAGGCAGCTCAGCAGATGTGATCGGTAAGTTCGAAGAGGAAGTTCTATTGGGCAAGGGCCATTTCAAGAAAATGGTTAGAATACTCTTTATTGTGGTGGATTGTCCCACTTGCTATAATGCTAGTTTAGGGAGGTCTTGGCTCTCTAGGATGCATGCAGTGGCTTCAACAGTCCACCAGTGCTTGAAATATGCTGTTCAGGGACAGGTTGTAGTCGTCCAGAGCAGTCAAAAGATTGCAAGGGAATGTTATGCTACTGCTCTGGCTCCCCGAACACTGGGGGCAGCTCGCACCAACGAGCAATAGCAGTTTGTGGGGCTTTCTGGGGGTGAGGGTGAAATTGATGACCCCAGAGAGACCCATGGAGTGTTGATACCGGTCGAAGAGGTAGAAACACACTGTTTGGAAGAAGGAAGAAGTGTTAAGATAGGCTCCAAAATGCCACCCGATTTGAAAGATGAAATGTTAAAGTTTTTGAAGAATCATCAGCACGTTTTTGCTTGGTGCAATGCTGATGTTACTGGAGTCCCAGCAGAAGTGATATCACATCATCTATCTGTCCGGAGAGACATAGCACCAATGGTTCAAAAGAGAAGAGCTTTTTCTAAGGAAAAGGCTGATGTCATTGTGCAAGAGGTTGACAGGCTCACAAAGATGGGGCACATCAAGGAGTCTCAGTATCCTTTGTGGACTGCCAATCCGGTTCTGGTAAAAAATAAAAATGGCAAGTGGTGCATGTGCATTGACTTCACAGATCTCAATAGGGCTTGCCCAAAAGATTTTTATCCGGTCCCCCGGATTGATTAGTTAGTAGATTCCACCTCTGGGAACAAGTTGTTGTCCTTTATGGATGCCTTCTCCGGATACAATCAGATTCAAGTAGATCTGAAGGATCAAGAGCATACCACATTTGTCACTGACAGAGGTCTTCATTGCTACAAGGTAATGCCACTTGGTTTGAAAAATGCTGGGGCTACTTATCAGAGATTAGTCAACAAGGCATTTGCTGATCAGATTGGAAGAAATATGGAAGTGTACATTGATGACATGATGGTAAAGAGTGTGGATGAGCAGTTGCACTTATCCGATCTCCAAGAAACTTTTGCCAACTTGGTAAAAGTGAATTGGAAATTAAACCCAGAAAAGTGTGTGTTCGGAGTGCAGTCCGGGAAGTTTCTGGGCTATATTATAAGTGAGCATGGAATACAACCCGACCCGGACCTGCTTAATTCCCTATTTCAGATGGAACCTCCTCGAAACATTAAAGAAGTACAACGGTTAACAGGGAGATTAGCTGCCTTAAACAGATTTATCTCAAGGTCTTCGGACAGGTGTGCCCCTTTCTTTCAAACCTTGAAGGGTGCAAAGGGATTCGATTGGACCCCACAGTGTGATGAAGCTTTTAATGAGATCAAGAAGCACCTGTGCTCCCCCAAAACTTTTTTTAAGCCAGTTGATGGGGAGACACTCTTCGTATATTTGGCAGTATCAAGTTGTGCCATCAGTGCTGTGTTGGTAGGGGAGGTCGATGGCCATCCCCATCCTGTGTACTACATCAGCAAAAGCTTGATAGATGTAGAAAGGCGTTACTTGAAACTTGAAAAATTAGCATTACCCTAGTGATAGCTGCCAGGAAGATGAGGCCTTATTTCCAGGCTTATCCCATCATCGTCCGGACTTCTTTTCCCCTGAAGAATGTCCTCCAAAAGGCATACATTTCGAGCAGGATGACTAAGTGGTTAGTAGAGTTGGGGGACTTCGACATAGATTTTGCCTCTCGAACAGCAGTCAAGGCCCAAGCAGTGGCTGATTTTTTGGTTGAATTTCACTCTGACAGGGATTCAGAGCAAACTACTGACATAAAAGATAAAAAAGTATGGGTCGTCCGAACAGATGGTGGATCTAGCACTATGGGATGTGGTGCAGGAGTGTGTTTAACTTCCCCATATGGAGACAAAATGTACCAGGCTATTTGTTTTACTTTCAGGGCATCTAACAATGAGTCCGAATACGAAGCAGCTATAACTGGTTTAAAGTTAGCCTACATTTGTGGGGCTAAGAGGGTCAAGCTGCTAAGTGACTCCCAACTTCTTATCCACCATGCCCAAGGCCAATCTGAGGCTAAGAAGGAGCAACTTGTGAAATATTTACTCCTCTTTAAGAATGAAGCACGCAAGTTTAAAAGTGTTGTTTATGAGCACATTCCCCGTGCAGAAAATGAGCTAGCAGACTCATTAGCAACCATAGCATATACGGAGTCATATCCATGGATCCATGTGCTCGAAAGCCCCTCCATTCAACTTAGTAAGGGTAAAGAAGAGGAAATTTTTGAAGTGCAAGTGAAACGACCTCAAGACTATAGGTTTCCTCTCCTGCAATATCTCTCCGATGGTGTCGTGCCTCCAGATAAGTCACTAGCCAGAACATTGAAACACAAGGCTCGTGGTTTCATCATATTAAGAGAAGTGTTGTATAAAAAATCTTATAGTAAACCTCTCCTGCGCTGTTTGGGGGATGAAGAGTCTCAAGTAGTCATCTCTGAATTGAATGATGGTGAGGGATTAGCCCATTGTGGGTTCAGAGCTTTAACAAGAAGAGTTTTACTGTTCGGTTACTATTGGCCATCTATCATGAAAGATGCTAAGGAATTGGTAAGAAGGTGTGACCCATGCTAGAGGTACAGCAATGAAATTCATGTCCCAGCCATTCCCTTAGAGTAAATTTCTGAGCCTATTCCTTTTGCTCGATGGGGGTTGGATTTAGTAGGGCCTCTCCCTGTGGCGTCCGGAGGACGCAAAACTATAATTGTGGCCATAGACTACTTTTCAAAGTGGATTGAAGCAGCCCCTCTAGCAGGAACAACATCAAAAGCTGTTATAAAATTCATTCTATCCAACATCTGTTGCAGATTTGGTGTCCCACAAAAGATAACAACAGACAATGGGCCACAGTTCGACAATAGGGAAATGGAACGTTTCTGTGCCTCGAGGGGTATACAACATTGTTTTTCTTCACCTTTCCACCCACAAGCAAATGGGCAAGTTGAAGTGGCTAATAGAACTATACTGTCCGGTTTAAAGAAAAATTTAGAAGGGGCTGCTGGGAAGTTGCCTAGTTATCTACAAGAGGTCTTATGGGCCTACCGGACAACACCTGGGGCTGCAACGCAAGAGTCACCCTTTGCTTTGTTCTATGGGATGGATGCAGTAGCTCCCATAGAAGCAACTCTCCCATCATTTCGGGTTCACAACTTCTCCGAACATGCTAACGAGGTGGCAATCAGAGGTCAACTTGATTTGATAGAAGAAAGACGAGTTAAAGCTCACCTTAGAGTTGCACGATATCAGGGCTTGATGAGAAGCAGGTTTGCTTCCAAAGTTAAAAGAAGAGATTTCCAGCCGGGGGACAAGGTATTAAGGAGAGTCTTCTTACGTACTAAAGAAACGCTGTTCGGAAAGCTGGCCCCAACTTGGGAAGGTCTGTACATGGTGGTTGAAAGAATTAAACCTGGAACATATTGGTTTGAAATAGTTTTCTAGGCCTAGTGCCTTTGGAAGAAGAAGAGCCTCGATCTGACTCGGTATCAGAGGTGATTGGTCTATCAACAGGCGAGGTGGGTAACCCTGCTGCGATCCGTCTTTCTCTTTCGACTTTTTTAGCCTTCTCTAACTCAGAAAGGTTGAGCCACCCGTCTTTGACAAGAGCGTTCCTTGCCGTAAACATAAACTATCGAACTAAGTTTTTGCTTTAGAGAGAGAAAGGTTTGAGAGATTTTACAGAGTAAATTTGAAGGAGATGGTAAAACAGTAGAAAGTGAGTTTGTATTTATAGTAAATCTCGAAAAGGAAGATTCCTAGGAGAATTCGAAAAGATTGGTAATGATTAAAAGACGGCGTTGATGTCACCACCTTTAATTAAGAGGTTGCTTTTCGAAGAAGGTGGGTTCGAAATTCAAGGTGAAAAAACGGTTGAAGCAACCAATCAGAGAGTGACACGTGTCCCACGAACTCTGGCAAAAACCATTTTGAATTCGTGAAGCTTTATCTGTCCGGATAAACACATAGCCCGAATTGACAGACCTGGCCGGATTAAAACTACCCCTGATGTCGGACTGTTTTTAGGTCTTTGACAAGAGTATTTGCACAAATACCTAAAAAAGAGGCTCCTGATGAGTCCGAATTCTGCATGCTCCCCGGACAAGGACAGATCGGTCCAAGGCCTCCGGACCGGACAGATCACTTCGAACACTCAGGCCATAGGACTGTTCGAACTATGACAAAAGTACTATAAAACCTAAACACTTCTTGACTAAGCTACTTGCTCTCCTCCTTAGAGTTCATGGGTCTTTGAACATGACCCGGGTCAATTAAACATGACCCGAAAGCCCATAAGGGCCCAAACATTAGGGTATAAATACCCAACCACCTGCATTAAGTGTGGGTAATGAGAATTAACTGCTACCAGCCAGCTTAATTATCTCTCTACTCTCTACTCTAAACACATAACACCCACATACTACTATAAAACACCAACCAAATTACAAGCCTACCCTCAGGCGATAATTATCCACACCAAAATCATCTTCATAAAAAAAATGAAGGGGAATGGATTTGGTGACTGATAGGAAATCATGCCTCCTTCTAGCTGGGTGGCTAAAGTATGAACGTGCCTCTTCTTTGAAGAAGCAGTAGGAGCCGTCATAATATCCCCTCCGAAAATTGTAAGTGACTCAAAAAACTTAATGAGTCCGGAGACTGTCCTAGAACATTCCTCAATTGCACCCACTCTGTTTCGAGTTGGATCAGGATCCAAGTACTCAAATTCCACATCAAACCTTTCAATTATAACCATGGCTCCCTCTGGAGCAGCATTACTTGGACCAACCCGGTGAGTGTTGTCAGGCCTGTTACCTCCTCTTCTTTTGACATAAGCCCCCAGCTTTCCCCTTTCCATCAAATTCTGAACCTCTTGCTTCAAAGCTATACAATCATTAGTGGTATGGCCAGTGTCATTGTGATATTGGCAGAAAGAGTTATTTCGATGCTCTCTGGGAGACTGCAGTGTGGCTGGTCTTTTATAGTGCACCTCCTCCTTTGTTTTATCATAAATGGTGGCCACACTTTCTTTTAATTCTGTGAACCACTCCGGTTGGACCCATGGCCCTCTCTTGTTTCTGGATTGCTGACTCTGAGCAGGAGCAGCTGGCTGAGATTGAGCTTTGGCCCTACCATGCCCCTGTCCGGTTTCCCTTGCCTTGTTCCCGGACTGATTCTGATTGGGATTTGGTGCCACTGGGGAAGACTTTACTTGCCTGTGCACCCTTGTTTTCTTTGTTTCATCTACGTTAATCTGTTTTCCAACTTGATTCAGCAACCCTCCCTAGGTCATGGCCTTCTTTCTGGTCACTGAATCAGCCAAATTGCCAGGATTCAAGCCCTGTCTTAAGGATGCTATTGCCACTTGCTCGAAGCAATCAGCAACCCATTCTTTGTGTTCACAAAACGACTTATATATTCTTTTAAGGACTTGTTTGGTTCCTTAGCACAATGGATTATTGTGTCTCCATTGCCCTTTAGTTCTTTACTTCCAACGAACTGCCTTCGAAAGGCCACCCAAAAAGTATCGAAATTCTTGATACAGCCTTGTGGTAGACTGTTATACCATCTCAGAGCACTCCCCATAAAAGACTGGGAGAATGCTCTATAAAGTAGCTTATCATCATCATCAAAGTTCATCATAAAGTTCTAAGTGGTTTTCCGGATCAGTACTGTCATCGTACTTTTCTATTTTGGTGCTGTCAAACCTCTTAGGGAGGTTTCCGGACAGAATTTTTGAAGATAATGGAGATTGCCTCCAATTTCTACCATGACTGAACACAGTATCCTCATTGGGAGTTGCAAAGATACATGGTTCATCGTGAAAAGCGAAAGGATCCATCAGCATCCGGTCCACATGCCTCCGGCTATGAGATAACCCTTTACCAATATTCCTCTTCATTCTCCCATGCCTATCTCTTTTTCTCGAATATTTTTTAATCTGCTTTTGCTTCTTTTTAGTTCGACCCTCATCGCTGCTAGAGGATAAGGATTCTTCAACGCCCTCATCGTCCGAAGAGCTATCAGAAGATTCTGAGCTTGAGTCAGAGCTCTCCACTGGTTTAAACTGGTGAGACTTTTTGGAGCTGGCATGAGACGTTTTGGTACTCACATGAGTCTTTGAAGGCTCATACTCTCTGGGGTTATCGGTGTGATTGGCAACTGATGCTTTGGATTTTTCTTTCATGCCCATCCTAGCCTTTTCTACCTTCAGGGCTTCTATTTCACCCTTCAGCCTATCACGCTCTTCGATGGTGTATTCATCGTTTTCACCCACCACTTCGAGCAGAGCTGGTGGTACTCCTGGGGTGTCCGGATCCATTCGGACAGACTTTTCTTGCTTGTTTTGAATGCTTGATTCAGGCACCTTCTTCTCCCGCTATGGTCGCCAATTTGGTAAGGATAATTATCGCCTGAGGGTAGGCTTGTAATTTGTTTGGTAGTTTAAAGAAGTATGTGGGTGTTTTATATTTAGAGTAGAGAGTAGAGGGAGAATTAAGCTGGCTGGTTGCAGTTAATTTTCATTACCCACATTTAATGCAGGTGGTTGGGTATTTATACCCTTACATTTTGGGCCCTTATGGGCTTTCGGGTCATGTTTAATGGACCCGAGTCATGTTTAAAGACCCATGAGCTCTAAGTAGGAGACCAAGTAGCTTAGTCAAGAAGTGTTTAGGTTTTTAGTACTTTTGTCATAGTTCGAACAGTCCCATTAGCTAGGTGTTCGAAGTGGTCTGTCCGGTCCGGAGAGCTAGGTCTGATCTGTCCCTGTCCGGAGATTAAGCAGAATTCGGACTCATCACTTATATTTGATACTAGATATATTGATTTGGTCAAAGTTATGGCTTGTGAATATTCAATAGTATAATCATTGTCGAGTCGACATAGCTTTATGCATATCCAATAGTTGGATTGACTAAGTCGAGATCGTATTCCATAAAAATGGTTAGCTTTGTATTAGAAAAATTAGCTTCCCACCATCGGCGATATGGTGGATGATAATAGAAAATTAATATTTATATAAGAAACTGTAAGTTGATTTTGAAAGTCTCAATTTGTTTTATTTTTTTGTGATGTCAATTTTTTTCAAGTTTGTAAATCAGTAATATAAGTTTTTTAGTCCAATTATTAGATGATTAACTCAACCACCGGTTGACCCAATAATGTTGTAGAGTCATGGAGGTTGGCCGAGATCAAATGATAGCAACCAATAATTGTGTGCCATTAGAGTTTCGTTGTAAAATATAATAAAAAAACTAAAAAACAAACTTTATTTATACTGTAAAATGGGAACTCAAAGTTTTACAAATCTAAGCTTTATACAAAAGTTTTATAAGAATTTGATCGGTGACAGGAAATTCATAGACACATAGTCGATAAATGTTGGTGATGATATAAGGTTCTTCTCAATTAGAACTAAATTTCTTTCTCTATATATTGGATGTGTTAAAATAATCATCAAAGTTCATGGTCTCCAACTTCAAATTTTGATGATCTGATGTCCTTGTTGAACTGTTTAACAATGATGTTTCGGTAACTCTTTTATCAAAATTAGGAAAATGCGAATTATTTTTATAAGAATTTGATTTATATAGCTTTAGTAAAGTTATTATTAAGTCATCATAGTAATTGATCTAAAATGAGATGATGTTGACTTTGATGAGAGATGACAGATGTCATGCCATAAATGAAATTGAATATTGTATCTTGGGTTGTGATGTGTCTGGTTATTTTGTTCAAAGTATATTGTGAGGTTTTTTCCCCATTTACTTTTAATATTGTCTATAATTTTTTTTATACCGCTGATATCGGTATAGCCGTTATTTTTAGGGTGGGAAAGTAAAAATAAATACAGTTCCTTGCTAAGGTTACCCTAATAGGTTGCTAGTGATTTGTTCTGATATTGTGTTATATTTTTTTAGACTATGACTTACAAAATACCAAATCTTCATCTAATTTAGATCTCAATAAAAAGATGATATTATCATGTTATATACAGTGTGTCTCATGTACCTTAGTAATTTGGTGAAGTACTCTACTTTATTTACGTTGAGTTTCATTTTGGTTGGTCGGTTTTAAATGATCGACTATATTAATACCCAACAATCTAATGAGTACGTTGTCATTATATGAGATTCCAACTCGACTATGATATCGATAAAATAAAAAAGAAATTGGTAGATGCCGCATCGACATACTAATTTTTGGGAATTCTTACTCATCGTCGACCAATAATAGCATATAGTAAGGGCCATTGTGCTAGTATTTGAGTATCCATGTTAGAAATATAAACTTTTTGATGTATTTCGCTACTTATGTTATCGGCTTCTATAATATATTGCATTGGAGTAGCAAATGTGAGAAATAACATCGATAGATGGTCCCATTTATAAGAATATAACATGTGTCTAGATGTTTGATATTATACGTATCGTGTTTGTCTTTGCAAGGATTCATCGATAAACTATCAGTCGATTAGGTATTTTTTTACTCGGTTATTTTAATTGTTAAACCTCTTTATTGTGAAATTTTCTGTGTTATTAAGGTTGAAGTCATGGATGATAAAAGTAGGATCATATCTTCGTTGTAGAGGTGACCAATATAATAGTTAATTTTTCTAATTTAGTGTGATGTGTGCTATTATATAGTGAAATAATATATTATTCTAAAACCCTTGAAACAAACCAATTGAAGGATGTTATCATTATAATGAGATCTTAGATCTCACAGGTAGGTCTGATAGGCGTCATCTCATGGAAATACTGTAGTTGACTGATGTCATTGATGTACAATGAAGTCAAGAAATTTTCCCAATGTGACCCCAAATAAAACATTTTTTTTTGTTTAAAGTGATACTTTCATGTGGTAGGTTAATTTTCATCTAGGTCTGCAATGTAGATATCTCGTGTTATTGATTTGATAGCCAATGTAGACCTTGAGATTATGGTTGATTTGGTGATGGAATATTTTATTGACAATGCATTGATACATGAATCCGACATCTTTGAGACCAAAAATCATGACCATGTAGCAATAAATTCATTTTTATGTCCTGAATATTATTATTTTTTTGTCATACTCGTGCATCTAAAGGTTTTTTTTAAGATTATGTGTCCATGCAGGATAGTAGTTTGTTTTCTTAAGGAAAGTCCGCTAACTTGCCGATGAACAATAGTTGAAAATAGTATTTTGTAAAACCTGTTTTAGAATATTTAAGTTCCATTAGCATAAATTTAGCAATCTAGAAAAGAAAGGTTATTCTCGGATATGATAGACTTTCAACCAATGGTTGACTATGAGTTTTATGACTTTAATACATTTTTTAATAAAGGTTTATCGATATTGTTTGATTGGTCGATCATTTTATATGAGAAATAACATTTGGATCAATGTTGTTGATATTAGAGGTTGTCCATGCAAACAAGTCAAGATTTGTGGTAAATAATGGTAAATAAGATGATAAATGTTTTGTTTCTTTTTCTAGGGTAAGATGAATTTCATTTTCAAAGTTCTGCTATATGTCATGTAGAAGTTTATTTCATATATAACTGTTCTCTACTGCTTTAGTGAGCCTCAATGTCTTTCATGGATCCTCGATATAGTTTTTTACTTTTGGATATTATCTTCCACAAGATCACCACAATTAAGTTTTTTACTTTTGGATATTATTTTCCACAAAATCTCTGATATGTAATTGCTATGGAGAGCTCACTCGAGTTGCATTATATTCTCATTATTTTGGCCGACCCGGATATTCTTATTTCCCTTAAATGATGTTTTAAAATTGGGTAATATATACTTTTAGTTATATTTTTTGCAATTAACGCGACGAAATAGATATAATACTATTTTGATGAGATTCTTAAAATGTGTGAGATATTATATTGATTGGATTCTTTTCATTATTTGCGACGATATATGTGAAACATTATATTGGTACGATTCTTCCTTTTATCCGTACAAAATAAATAATATATATTATCGCGATATCATTCCTTTTATTATATGTGACAAAACCGATTAACTATTATTCTGACTTGATTTAAAAGATTTGATATAACTTTTTTTTCAAATTATATTGTTTTAATTTTATAGAAGAATTCAAATTTTATGGATACATCCTAATATAATTTAAATTAGAATATCAATTATATCTTTATGTTGTGTTGTTTTATTTTTCTAAAAAATATAGTTTACGTAAAAATTTAAATATATTTTTGAGTGTAACCATAATAACTGATTTGCCATGATATAAATGGTAAAGTTATAAAATTAATTTTAGTTTACGGTAAAAATATTAATTTAATAAAAAAATCAAATAAAAAATTAATAGATAATATATTAATTTTAAGTTTGAGTCATCTTTTTGTTTTTTAAAATATTATTTTAATTATATATAACAAATAATTTAAAAATCCCTTTTTTTATATACATGTTATTCATTAAATTAAAAAAAATAAAAATTTTCAAAATATATTATCGTTTTAATTTTATTTTATTTCTCGTTGAATCTATCAAATTGTAACGATTTATCAAATTTGATCTTTAAAAAATTAATCTCTTAACCGATTTTTTTTAAAATATATTTGATTATTAACTTTTTATACTAAATTATGATTTATATTAAGTTGGATTTTCGTTAACTATATCATACAGTAAAAAGATACGGTGTATTTACGAACAATAAAATATGTCACGTTTGATTACAGATAAAGACCTAAATGGCACTTTTGTCTGTATAGCTTCAAGTGCAACTTACACTACATGCCGAATTATTTTAAAGACCTAAATGGCACTTTCATCTGTATAACTTTAGTGCAACTTACGCTACAGGCCGAATTATTTTTTTCGGTATGATCCTTTTATATAACGGCCACAACATTATATATGACTTATTTTTGGAAATATGTCTAAAAATTATTTTTGGACTCAGTATTTAAAATGGATGCAGATTAGACATGAGGCACTGAAAAAGTTTCTCGCATGATAACTAGTTCCAACTTAGACTTGGTAAAATTGAATAAGTGAAAATGATGATACAAGCCCACATACATATGGATTAAATGTTGGGCAGAGGAACAACATCTGGAATGTGTAATAATTTTATGTCTTGATAGCTGACATGCAGTACCATTTTTTTTTATACACGATGAAATGTTATCCTATGGAAAAGGCATTAACTAAACAATATTGGATACCATCTTTGTTAGATCTCATTTTTTAAAAATTTAAACTTAAAAATTTAAAAACATCTCCAATTATTCTAACTAATACATGGAGATCAAGTCATTAAAAAAATAGAACCTAAATTTCTAAGTAACTGAACTTCAAAAGTTTAAAAAAATTGAAATTTTAAATTTTAAGTGTTGATGGATAACGAAGATCTATGTTGCTCTCGGTTTGATTTTTATGATGAGTACAAGACACTACTATAGAGGTAATATTTTAAAATTTGAAACCGTCAATTTTAAAATCACACGATGTTTTATATGAACAGACATAAAATGGTGCACTTAGTATTCGATTTTAGATAATCTCATCTCAAATCTATATGCGATCTAGTGTAGTCTCGTCGCATACGATGGTGTGATTTAGGGTAATTTTGTCAAATATCGGATGCAAAATTATGTGTTATTAGATGTACATATGTGCGACTAAATGTATGATTATATATTCTAGGAATCTGGACAACCAGTATTTATGATGGCCGATTCACACATTTTTACCACGCACGCGTATTATACTGAACCAGATTTGGATGCATGGATTTATTTTGAAGAAAAAAATATAGGATTCATCAATATTATTTTCCTTTATGACTCTGGTAAATGAGGGAAAACTCCTAGGATAACCTACAAATGCGAGAGGTACGATATTTATAAGTCAAAAGCTAAATCAAAAACTTTGAGGAAAAATAAGTGTACAACCAAAAAATGTGTTTGTCGCTTCGAATTAAAAGCGTATTTGGTTGATGCACAAGTTGTTTATTGGCTATTGGAAACACAACCACGAACAACTCCTCCGGTTAAACAGTCATTCGCAAGCTTGTAAACTCAAGGCGGATGAAGATGAATTAGTTTGTAGTTTATCTTTCCTTAGTTCACGTCGTAGAGAAATATATGTTTGTTTGAAAATTCATAACCAGGAAAATATTTCTAGCATGCGTACGATCTATAGCTGACAAAATTGAAGGAACATAATTACTATGTGTGTAACTGAATTTTTTTTTGCAATTTTTTATTTATTTAGTATTTTTAAAATGATTTCTGGAATATTTTTTTAAGTTAAATAAATAAATAAATTATACCATGATTTATAATTTGTTGAGATCTATAAATAGAGACTTGGTTTGTTTGATTCGGACAACGAAATGTTTTAAGTTTTTTTTATTAAGTATTTCTGAAACAATTTTCGGAACTTTTTTGTAAGTTAAATAAATAAATAAATTATACCATGATTTATAATTTCTTGAGATCTATAAATAGAGACTTGGTTTGTTTGATTCGAACAACAAAATTTTTTAAGTTTTTTTTATTAAGTATTTCCGAAACAATTTTCGGAACATTTTTATAAGTTAAAAAAATAAATAAATTATACCATGATTTATAATTTCTTGAGATCTATAAATAGAGACTTGGTTTGTTTGATTCGGACAACGAAATTTTTTAATTAAGTATTTCCGAAACAATTTTCGGAACATCAAAATAGATAATAACATAATAAGCTATAAATTTGGATTTCAAAGTTTTAAATTCATTACAAAACTTAAAAATTAAAATTCATAATGTTATTGATATAGTTACATTTAAAAAAATTTAATCATCGATAATTTAAGTAATAATTTGGTAAATAAAAATTAAACAAATAAATTTAGGTGATCAATAATATATTTTATTAAATTGTAAGTTATTTATTCTATTAAAAATTGAAGCTTTTTTCGGAAATCAAACCAATTTTATTTTTAAATTTTATTTTTAAATATACTATATGTTATGCATTATATTTTTAATTATTTCAATTTTATAGTTTTTATTTGTAAAGAAAATATATTATGTTAATTTATGAAAATTATTTATTTTAATATATATAATTTTAATGTAAATATATAGTAAATAATAAGAAAGATAAATAAAAATATATGGTAGGATATTGTATGATAGAATGATGTGGAAGAGAGAGAAATATGGTGGGGTATGCAGAAAGATGAAATATGCACTCCTGCGTGGAGTGGGAATTTTTGTAGAATTATTTGGGGATTATGCTGATGTGGCCTGATGTGGCGCGCTTTTGGGAGATGAAATATCCCCACGGCTGCGTATGGTCTTAGATGTACATATGTGCGACTAGGTATATGATTATATGTTGTAGGAATCTGTACAACCAATATTTATGATGGCCGATTCACACATTTTTACCACGCACACGTATTATATTGAACCAGATTTGGATGCATGGATTTATTTCAAAGAAAAAAATATAGGATTCACCAATATTATTTTCCTTTACGACTCTGGTAAATGAGGGAAAACTCCTAGGATAACCTACAAATGCGAGAGGTACGATATTTATAAGTCAAAAGCTAAATCAGAAACTTTGAGGAAAAACAAGTTTACATCCAAAAAATGCATTTGTCGCTTCGAATTAAAAGCGTTTTCGGTTGATGCACAAGTTGTTTATTGGCTATTGGAAACACAACCACGAACAACTCCTCCGGTTAGACAGTCATTCGCAAGCTTGTAGACTCAAGGCGGATGAAGATGAATTGATTTGTAGTTTATCTTTCCTTGGTTCTCGTCGTAGAGAAATATATGTTGGTTTGAAAATTCATAACCCACAAAATATTTCTAGCATGCGTACGATCTATAGCTGACAATATTGAAGGAACATATCTACTATGTGTGTAATTGGAAAAAATGATATAATGGACATGATCACCGTTTTTTTTATGCTAACTAAAAGTAGTGACTTGTTGCGTACATTACCACATGTATTTATCATGGGGTGTACTTACAAGACAACGAGGTATAGAATGTCATTGGTAGAGATTTTGGCTGTAACTTCAACATAACTTATATTTTGTGTTGGTTTTGTGTTTATCAGTACGAAGAAGCAAGCTAACTACACGTGGATTTTATTTATTCTACAAGGTGTGACTCTGGATAATATGTGTGTGTCTCCTAGTGTCATTCTCACATATCATGAGTTACCGTTCATACTAGCTATTGAAGATCTCTTTCCAGACACAATCCACTTATTGCACAAATGGAATAAAAATATGAATTCTTTTGCAATGGTTAAAAAGGTGATGCCATTCGGAGGCACTGTGAATAATTTTATGGCGTTTTATAACTTTGTTTTTGAAACACACTAGAATATTATGACAAAAATTTGGAAACATTGTGTGAATTGATTGGTGTCTACCCAAAATGTATAAATTATATCATGACATAAATAGAAAAATATAGAAAACAAATTCTTAGTCATCAAACCAACGATATCAAACATTTTGGCAATAGAACAACAGATCGGTAAGTGTAAAAAAAACTTTAAATGGTATATTATTTATATATAAAAAATTAATGTTATAGTAATAAAATTTTATTTTTTTATGTAGGTGTGAGAGTGCGCACGCGTGCCTAAAATATTATTTTGGTACTAACCAATGTAATTTTGAAATTTTATGGGACAAATTTCACAAGAAGTTGCGTCATCAACATTAAACTATTTTTGAATCTTTCGAGCTAAGTAAGTTTTGTACTGAATCGGGTCATAAAATTATATTATTTGCGCAACTACGTATTCATGGATCCACTGTTGGCATAAAAGTAGTCAAGAAAACCTAAAAATGTGCTAGAGATATATGCATAGATCGGGAAGTATGTAGATGTGTTATTAAGAAAGCATACGGTTGCCTTGTGCGTGTGAAATAACTATGATAGAAAGAAGATGTAGATCCATTCCTACAGATAATAATGATATTATTGGAAAAAAACTAGATACGACTCCTAAAGACGCAACTAAGTGTGTATATGATCTATAAAAAAAACTATACATCATAGATAGTTTCATATATGCTTACGGGCCTTAAGTTCAAGATCATATTATTAATAAGGCTACGCAGATCCTAAAACTTGCAACCATTAACATTGTAGAGCCTAAGGAACCGGTTATTTCTATAAGTAGTAAAAAATCAGCCTGGATCGATCGACTAAACGGGACACCATTTATTGGGCATATGTTATTAAGAAAAGCGAGAGTGCTAGAAAGCCTATGGATACGTTAGATAGCACGCGTACCTCAAAAGTAAATTTTATCTTAGTTCAAAAACTCCCACCACCAAAAGAAAAGAAGGTTTGCCGAAAATATCTACTAACAACAAAAATGTGAATATATACGCAGGGTATATCCCGGAATTTTTACATTATTTTATTACTAGCTTAGCATACATTATGGAAGCCAGAAAGTACGGTAATCGAACCATATTTAGAGCGATGTATGGTAAAGAGGACAATTGACATTTCGTTAGAGTGATTTGATGTCGTAATTAAATAAACACCAAAATTTATTGTTGGATATTTATGGTTCAACAAACGTTTTAGATAAATTACTACGTAGGTTAGGTTGGTTCAGAAGCCATCCAGAAAGTTGTTGTTGGATGATATTTTCCAACATCGAATTACTAATAGCCACTAGATATCAATGTCTTGTATATCATATACCTTTACGCTAAATTTTACCGTGTTTACTATTACCTGGTTGTCCACCTTGTTCATCACTTGTTTTAGAGAATGAAATTATTTTCGTACATAATATCCATTTTGTACATGTAAGTACATTAATAAAATTATTTATTTTAAAAATATTTTAGTTTGTAATGTTTAATTCATAAATTTAATTTGATAAGTTATTACTCCTCTGATGGACCATTGCTCAAATTATATTATGTATAGGGGTCGTACCATATTGCATAAGTGAGTGTTTAAATGATTACGTACTAAAGAGATTCAATAAATTTATCCAAATTATGTTGGACATCACAGTGAATCGTAAGCAAAACACAATACCGACTAATCTGACTAAGGATGATGTATGATTATGTTACTTATAGTTTAAAGCATTTTTATGCATTGTTATATTATGTTAGTACACTCGTGAACTTAATTATGTAATATTTGACTTATCATGTTTAACTGTAACTTAATTACTGTTTCCTTTAGTATTAATTTGAAATCAGTTACATGCCAAATATTCCACCAAACATTTCGTCGCTTAATCTCATAAATTACAAATTCCTGCGAAATAGAATTTCCCGCTAGGTAAGATTTCCTGCCAAGTAAGATTTCTCACCGTCCTCATAATTTACTTATTTATTTATTATTACTCAATCATGGCTTATTCATTCATCTACCAAATAACATATCGTAAATAATATGTGAATATCTTAGATATGGAATGGACCATTGACGAAAACAACCACTTGCTCTATGTCGTTAAGTTTTCTTAGAGAATAAGGTTGGATGAGACCATCGATGATTTTTTTTGATAATGTGTACAATTTAATACATGTATGGACTCATAGGAGATCCCTCTTCACATGTACACAATCGTGAAGAAGTATCCACCATGTACAACCATTTGAAATTTAAACCAATGTATTGGGTGTTCGACGTAGCGTTTGAAGTAAGACAAAAGGTGTTCAACTGTGGCAGTTGAAAATTATTGATTTCATTACAAAAGATATGATATTTTACTTGGAGGAGCGTCTTGATGAACAAGAGGATGCGATAGAAAATTACACACCTCTTACATTTAATAAAATATATGACTTTAACTGATAAATTGTAATGTTTATTGTAGTTTATCAAATGTTATTTACATGGTTAATATCATCTTCAATTGATGTTTCTTAATATATTTTTATCTTACATTATATATTATCTCAATTTATGGTTAATGCATGATTATTTTGTCTCAATTTCCTTATGTTATTGTATACCACATATTTTTTGTAATATATGGCTCGATAGCCGTATAAGATATGGAATTATAGGCAAAATTTAGGCCATAAAATTAGATATGACAATAAAAATTACAAAGAATGTGCAATTTCTAATACGGAAATCGTACAGTCTCGACAATATATCAGTCTTTTTCTTCTTAAAAAAATTACCTTTGATCGATCATTATGTATGATCGAAGGCTAAAATGGAGACCCTATATTTGTAACACAACAATAAAATCGCATACACTATACAACTTTTTATTATTATAAATTTCTCATTCGATGAGATTTAGTGATATAGTTATGTACAAAAAAATCTATATGAACAATGAATATCGCATAAAATAAAATTTCTTGCCTACTACATTCTCCTAACAATATCAATTTCCCGCCCACTATAGTTTCCCTCCAACTGTAACATCTCCATATATAGATTTAAATTATAGAATATTTCTTCATCTATTCAATATCATAAATAATCAAACTTCTAATTTGTACGATATGGAATGGATTATTCAAGAAGAACACCACTTATTGAAAATTGTCAACTATGTTAATATAAGGTGGTCTTGAACATAATACCGACGAGTTTTTTAATGAAATTTTTTGTAGAATGTACTACAAGTACGGGTATTATGGAGCTCTATATCAGCCTGCGCGCAATCGTAAAGAAGTCATTGTCATGTATAATTATTTGAATTTGGTTCCAAATATTCGGGATTCTGACTTCTCGCATGATGAAAATGAAGCAACAAGTATTTAATTTCATTTGTGCATTTCTGATTTCATTAAACAACATATGATTGAATGTTTGAATGATCACCTTCTCCGACAACTTTTGAAATAATTAAAGTTGGATGCTATCTTTCTAGAAGAAGAAATGTAATGATATAACTCTCTTATAGATTATGTATTTTCTTCTCATATTTTTGAGTTTATGTTTTATCTATTTTCTATTTATGTTCTATGTATTTGTTTCCATAATATCATTTTATATTAGTTTTTATGAGTTTTAGTGCAATGCTTCCAAATATGTTGTAAGAGATTTCATAAATATGTTCATCGAGTCTAAGTTATAACAAGATCATAAACGTGGTTATCAGGTCCATACTAACATATCTATGACCTTGATAATCATACAAATAAAAAAACAAAGATCATAAACGTCATATGTCGTACTAGTAATGAACAAAAACGATACTAGTCATAAGAAAATATCGTACTAGTCATAAATAAAAATCAAAATAGTCATAAAAAATATACCATAATAGTCATACAAGCCATAAACAAAGATAATAAACAAAGATCACAATAGATCATACAAGTCATAACAAACGTGAACTAGAATCTATCAACGACCTCGATAGGATGGTAGAACTCCTCTAATTACTCTACCATATTCTCCACAGTCATGGTATCATGGCGTGATTCCATCTTGAGTATCCAATCTAAATCAACCATGTTATCCTGAGTGCCTACGAGAGGGTTCACCCCAACATTGTTAAAAAGTTAATATATATATATTAAATTCCTCACAAACACTCGTATGATTCGTAGATAACAATAGGTATATATACCACCTACAACATCGTAAAAAGTTAGTATATATTAAATTCATAAATAAATGAAACAAAATAAAATTTAGTTTTTAATGTCTTAATGAAACTTGTATCGGTCTCTCAAAATATATCTATGATGTGTCGTATCAACTCGAATATATTGGTTCGAGTGAACAATTTGTGGTACTTAGCAACACATATATAATAATGTGATAACATACTCACTGTTAAACGGAACCGATAACCGAGAAAAGTGATCATAAATTCAATCCTCCAACATCCTTGGAAAATCGCATATACCACCAGTATCATGGAATGAACTCTGTCTAAGGGCATAAGATAACTATGCTAAATCATCTTACCCCAGTTCAACCGACCCATTGTATGTTATTACTGAATAAATAGTAAGTAATAAAGAGGAATCACATTGTCAGTCTTGTTGGCCAATATAGTACTACATAAGACATATAATATATAACCTCGGGTGAAATGAATGAAATGCTCATCGTTCGCAATAGCATAATGATATTAGTTAGCAGAAAATCTCTCCCACAACTACGATAAACGATAAATTTTAATCTATGCATGTAGATCGAGAGGTTTAACACTAACTATAATGGTACAACCCCAAGCTTTCTCATCCTCACCAGCATACTTAACAAGAACGAAAGATATAGCTTCAACGAAAACACCCATAATAGTATGAGCGTCATAAAGAGTTACAGTCATCTCACCCAAAAACAAATGGAATGATGATGTCTGTATATGCCAATGTTCAAGAAATACCTCAATCATATGTATGTTTGTATACCAATTGGAAAGACATGCGATAAAAGGCTTGATCGAAGTACACATAACCTGTTTGTAGACTCTAGTCTGTGGTATATAGGGTAGCAGTGTAGTGTTACTCAAGTCTAGAAAACGCATAAACATATTTTAATAAAAAAATATTGAATATTAATAGTAAAAAATATATGAAATGCTAGTAAAAAAAGTTTTAAACAAACTTACATCGTCTTAGAATACATTGTAAGCATCATGCTTCTTGTATTCTGAATACAAATGAGACACGTTAGGATTAATGTGTGTGAATACCACCTTTGGGGTATGCACTCTCGATGATGGACAAACACAACTCTTGTGAAGTAATAAAATAATGAGTACCTTCGCTAGAGGACGACTGTACAAATGTGTCATAGCGAGTATATCGCGCGTTACAGGATGAAGGATCAGTTCGAATCAACTTCTATGGTGCTGATATGGGTGACGAAGAGAACTCGCTTAACTTCCTCTTCGTCACCTTAGTTTTAACCATATCAAATAATAAAAAATAAGAGTGAGTTTATGAATAAGAAAACCAATACATAAATTTACCAAAGTTTACATATACTATATAATTTAAAAATTCATATGTAGTGTATTAATTTTTCATGGCATATGAAATGAGTCAACAAAACATATACATAAACATGTCAAATAACATAGATATATCAATGAATGTGCAAAAAATAATATAAATTAGATGAAGAATGTCATCTTCATCGCATAGAGTTCGTGATGCACCTCATCATTATCGTATGTTAGTTTATGATAAAATACGTCATCATTGCATAATATATGCGACGACTTTGACGGTAATCGTGTGATGTATGCAATGAACAACAGAAATCCTATTCGACAACTTAAACCCCGAAACCACTCAAATCTAAACTATTTTCTACAAACGAGTGTCCTAAAATGTAGTTGTATCAATTTCACACACTAATAATCAAACACTAAAAAGATAGGAAAATATATTTTTTATTCAAATTTTCAAACTTAAATAACTACAAAATTAAAGGATAAAAAACTAATATCATTATGCTTGTATTACGTATATTAATGTTATTGTGAAGTCGGATTTGTATTATTAGAAGGTTGGTAGATGATGTTTTCTAATAGGTTTGAGAGTAATATAAAATATGAAGAAAAAATGGTATCTAACAATTTGTATTTATATATTTTTTCCATAAAATAGTAAAATTATCCACAAAAGTGTGAGATCTAGTTGTGTAGAACCAACAAAATGGTGTGAGATCTAGCTCTATCAATTCTACACGCTAATTAATCAACAAAACGGTATGGATTGAAGCTATGAATGAAGAGTAAATATCAACATAAGATAACTCAATATAAGATCTTGCCACCTTGCGTGAATGGAAAAAGAAATTGGTTGCACATGGTTGTTTAAAACAAACATGGTGATTTGGGGAATGTGGAAAGATAGAAAGTGTGTCTTATTGGTAAAATGTTGCAACCAATGTAAATGTATTAACTATTCTAAGATTTATTCTCGAATTTTAGCAAATGACTCGTTCAGGACAATCATGGTTCTAATTGTTCATTTTTATTTTAGAGTTTTATGGGATGGATTATAAGACAATATTTCTCAATGGAGACATTGAGGAAAAAATTTACATGCAACAACTGAAAACTTTATTTTTGGAGACTCATAGTTGATATTGTGTAAACTAAAAAATCCATCTATGAACTGAAATAGAAATCTCATTAATGATACTACAAATTTATTTATATAATCACATTATTTACTTTTAAGATAAACTCCATAGAAGATTGTGTATATCAAAAGTTCAATTGGAGTAAAGTAATTTATTTAATAATACATGTTGATGACATACTCCTTATCACAAATTATCTAGGTTTATTATATGTTATCAAGGTTTCTTCTGTGAGATAAATTGTACACGAAGGACCTTGGTTAAGCGTCTTGAGTGTTACACTCTAAATAGTAAAGAATTGCCATAAACATCATGGTTCTATCACAAAAAATATACAATAAAATCATGATACATCATTATGGTTTGGAAAATAATGAATCTATGGATACCCATATATCATTTATAGTTGGAATATTATGGAGTTACTTGAGAAATTTAAGAGTTTACCATTAAATATAGTAAAAAAATATGTTATAATAATTAAAGTATACCAAGCATTATGGTTTAACAGACAGTAAATCCGATAACCTAAAAATTATATGATATTATGATATAGACTTAGCCAGGTGTGTAGACAATTGGAAATGTACTACAAATTATGTATATATTCTGACAAGAGGTTCAGTATCATGGAAGAGTGTGAAATATACTCTTGACGCGATCTTTAAAATTGCAGTCAATTATGTGGCGTGTTTTAAGGCATTAAACCATGTATTTTGGTTGAGAACTTTTGTCATGAGATTAGGTAAAGTCAAAGGAATTAATAGACCACTAGTGTTATAATGTAACAACGTTTCAAGTTTCATGTTCTCAAACAAAAATAATAGCTCCAACAAGTCTAAATATATAGACATTAAGTTTCTATTAATGAAAGACTGAATCGAGTATGGTTAGATCAGGGTTGAACACATAGCATACACTTAATAGTTTTCATTGAGGCGTTACCACCTTTAGTATTTTCCAAACACATTTTTTTTTGCATGAGTGTCCTTAGTTTGGATGATATTTAGATTTAGTATAAGTGTTATATGGATTCTGGTTCATTATCTTATTTTTTTAGTTCAGTTTTTAGATTGCATTATTATTTTAGATTGTATTATTATTTTAGATTGTATGTATATACTTATTTAATATAATATTTAGTTTTTTTCTCTTATTCCTTAAATATTAAGTGATCTCAATTCAGTGCAGGAGGACCAGTTGGAAGTTTACTTCCATATCACATTGCATGAGAACACAAAACTTGTTTGGTTGTTAGCTGAAAATTTGATTATTGTTGAAACTGTTACGCAATGATAAATCGTGACATACCCTCTTTAATTTCCCGTTAGATATTTCTAAAACAATAAGGAAATATTTTGGGTATATGTAAAACAAAAACGTTATATAACACACAATTTGGTAGGTACACTTTAGTACATCTGATAATCCTAATGTGAGATTTTTAAAGATATCATGAATTGAAATATCTTATCACATGTAGATCTACAGTATTCAAACTTGGTTTTACAAAAGTCTAATTTTTTGAATAGATCTAATCACTTTAGAGTACATTAGACACACATATTATAATATATTAAATGTCGTGGAAATTTATTGTATGAATATTTGTCGAATTGATCTGGATCTAAAGGGATGATTTTTAATATGTACTTATTGAGCCTTTGAAACCCAATAATGTTATTGTCCATTTACAAATAAAAAACATCATACTCTAACAAATTAGAACTAAATAATTGGTTGATTAAAAAAAAATAGCGAATTCTTAATAGAAGACTAATAAATTATATAGAATGTTATTTAATTTAGGGCATTCTAAATATGGATAGCAATAGAAATCCATAATTTCGGTTTTGTGCATTACTTTCTTCAAAAACAAAAATGCAGGTGTATTTTTTATTTTATTTTCTCTCAAATATCCAAGCAAAAATTTAAAATATTTTACTCCATTCTTTGATCGTGATTTTTTTCTTCCAAAAATCTATATCTTAAACAACTTGCATCACGTTCGAAGATATCCGTAAGCCTAAATAAAAAGGACTTTGATTAAATGACAAGAATAATTTCTTTTAATATTAAATCATCAAATAAAAGATATTAATCACTTTTGTAGAGTTTTTTAACCTAAACCTTATATGTCAGCAGTTTTGGAACCGCCTAGCCATTTTGGAGACTGTATTTCCAAAGATGTGGCATGAGTGGTTTATACAAACCGTATCATTAGTTTCGTTTCAATGCAATTTATTCTTTATAGGTAATGATAGACCTAATAATTTAGAATAACTCTTATAAATATAAAAGTTTCAAAAGTTGGATTTGGTTGAAAAAAATGGCTCATATCATTGCCCTTAAAAGATAAGATGGAATTGGCATTGGCATCTACAAGACAAGGTGCGAATCTATCTGCCGTAAAGCAGTTATCTTTCTTTGTTGGTTGTTTTACTACACGAACCCCGCAACACAGATTTACCTTAGAAATAAAAAGGCCAACTTGCTCTTTTTATATTCCATCTTACATCTTAGATGGGACATACCTCTATTTATTTAGAACAAGGACTACCAAGGACCACACTTCGTTTGTATTCACTTCACTATTTTTATGTTCATGATAATCTATTCTATTGTGCAACTATTTGTCCATATCCTCCCTATTCTATTCTTTTTTATATTTAAACTTTGATTTTTAAGGGATGCCAATCTGGCTTAGCATATTCATGACTTTTCTATACCTATTTCGTGACCTACCGTATTTCAAAACATAATTAATTCACCATAAAAGGCTAATTATATCTTTTCTGATGTACATTTGTTAGGCGCATCTCAATATTACCCAGGTTTCGGATTTGCTGCCCAAACCAAATATGTTAAAAACAATCCATGACAACAACAAGACTGAAGAGTGTTTCAAGTTAAGGTGGTTTGGGACTTGGGAGGTTTTGAAGGGTATCTATTCATTTGACTATTCACTTTCGTGTGGACGGATAGCCCATTGATTAAAAATTGTCCAGTTTTGATATAGTAACTATCTATTTTAGTAACATATAGTTTTTCGAATAAAATATGTATCAACTATCTAAGGTAGATTAACTTTATTCGACTAGCCAACAAGACTAAAACCGAATATTTTTCATAAAAACTATTTGTCACGAAAATTCAAAATCACGGATTAATTACTTTTCAAAACCTGATTTGGATTACAAAACCAACTATTCCGTCAACCTTTATGATATTTTAGCGGATGGCAACTGGCTTTTTTTGTCATTTCCTTTTCAAATGAACAAAGAAGACAAAACCCTCCAAAGAAAAGTATATACAAGTTAACTATACTATTCTTTTCCTCTATATTTTTATATTATATATATATATACACACTATAGTATAAAAATAGCATTTATAGAACGGTCGACACAACTAAAAATTCCAGCAAAAAAAGATTTGATACCAAAAGAAAGAACCCACCAACAGTAGTAGTAATGCACATTTGGAATGATTGAGGCAAGAAAATAATTCAAAACCATTACAAACTTTACAATTTAAGATCCAACTCACATAAACTTCATCTCCCCCAAATTTTGAAAAAAAAAAAAAACAAAGACAAAAAGAAAAAGAAAAAGAGGAACTAAAAGAGAGGACTAACTAGTATGAGCAAGAACTAATCAAAAGCTGTTCCAAATACTCAGGTCCTAAATCCTGAAACACAACAACATTTTCATGAACTTCTTCTTTAACAATCTCCACTTTAACTTTCTTTTTAGTCGATCTCCTTCGCATTGAATGTTTCCTTTTCAAAGCTATAACCGGAGAACACCCGTCTTCGAAATGTTCTTTCATCGATTCAAGCGATTCCTTCACTACATCAACAGGAAAATTCAATATAGCCATCGAACCTCTCATCGAAAATGCTGCCTGATCGTAAGCTAAAGCTGCAGCTTCTGCGTTATCAAACGTACCCAACCAAACCCTTATCCCATTTCTAGTCGAATCTCTTATTTCCGCTGCGAATTTACCCCATGGTCTCTTCCTTACTCCTCTGTAAGATTTCTCCTTTTTCATCGCTTCTTCGTCAACCGTACAAGAACTAACTTCCTCTTCTTTAACAGCAACTCCTATTTCTGTTTCTCCTTCTGGGTTCGAACAAGAGTTGTTCGAATTCGAAGATTCTTTAGTAGTAGTAGTAGTTGTTGTTGTTGTTGTTCCTGATCCAGATACGTCAAGAAACAGAGAGTCGTCGAAATCGGCGTCGAAGTTAAACAGAGTATGATCTGAGAAAAGATGATCCCATTGGAAATAATCTGTGGAGACAAAAGAAGATTCAGAAGAGAAGGATTCTTGATTCGGGTACTCAAAAAAGAAAGAAGAATCCATTGATAGAAGTAGAAGTAGAAGCAGAGGGAGTTTTGTTTAGAAGTAGAAGACTAGTGGTGACTTGTTGGAGCAACGAATGGTTGAATGAGTGAGGGTCTATATATATAGTAAGTGTTTATAAATAGAAAGTGACATATATCGGGTCTATGCCAAGGATCTGGTCTGAAATTATTTTAATGGTTTATTAAATTTTGGTGAAGAGGATGGATATTGGATATTATAATTGTTGTTAAGGATTTAGAAGTAGTAGCAAGTGGTTGATTTAACCACGTGAGTCAAAATAGCATTATGACGTACGGCGGCGGATTTCGGACCCACTTTTTACGTCATCGTTACGGTGTTTTATCTTCTTTTCTCTTTCGACCGTTTTACCGGTTTATTCGCTTTTTCAAATAGAAGCTTCTCCGTCTAAATGGTCGACACGTGGTGGTTGGTTGGTCGTTAAATGGTAATAGTCCGTTTTTTCATTCAGGCTATAAAACCAGTCTTTCATTATTTGTGTTTTTGTTCTTAGTTAAACATAAGAAAATACGATTTTTATATCCTTTTTATTTCTATATATTGGAAAGGTGTTTATGGGTTTGGATTATTTGGGTCAATGGTTATTATTCGAGTCCTGAAATTATACCTGGAGTTTTGGAGTTTTGGTTGGATGATCTCGAACTGGTTAAATTCGAAGTGAATATAATAAATGGTACGTAATTGATAGAAGGTAAAGATATATAGTATAGATACATGGATGATGTCGAAGTGCTAAATTCGAAGTGAATGACTATAATAATTGGTAAGCAATTGATCGAAGGTTAAGGTACATAGTATAGATGTATTGAAATCGTAGATTTTTTTTATAGGAAATCTGTGGTCGTTATTTAGAATGCAATGAATGCGCATAGGGTAAATTCTCATTCTGACGCGATAGTCTGCAAACCAATGTCAGAAAATAAACCACACAAAGTGACAGGCTGAGCCGAGAAAGCGTATATAGAGCGAACTCATGACCTTTGGTCACAAGCATGTCTTACTCAACGAGCTCGGCTACCCCTTTGGGGCTAAAAATAAGATCCAAAAATTATAGAATTCTTGATTAAGAAATATTAAGACAATAATTTTGGATTAGAAATATTTTTAAAAAATAAATATCGACAATTAATATTAAAAGCAACTCTTATGTAATATTATAATCAGTTTTGAATTTTTATTGATCTGAGACAATTAGTGATGACGCAGCGGAAATAGAAGAAGAATCAACGATAGATGAAACCCTAATTCAAGGGTAACATCATGCAACCCTAATGTAAGGGTAACAAAGAGTGAAATTTTCGGAGATAAAAAATCTATTATTCCAAAAACTTAAAATAACTTAAGGCATAAGAGGCTTTATATAATAGCTTCTCAAAACCCTAAATTAGAATACAAGGAAAGAAAATAAATATTCTAAAATAAAATAAAATCAAATCAAATCAAATCTTAATATAATTAGATTTGATTTAAATACATAAGATATTTGAATAAAATAAATTGAATTAAAAAGGCTTTTGTTTGGACTTTCTGGGCTACATCATCCTCTCCTGGTTGACAAGAATTCGTCCTCGAATTCATAGCACCATCACCATCAAGAACCTAAATTATATATTTTATTTTATTCAATCGTCACATTGGGAATTATAATTGTTGACCTTATCGGAATAAGATAAATTCTTTTCAAGTGTTCCTTATTTGAAGTCACATTGAAGCCATCGAGTTGAAGGGAAAAAATAGTTTCAAAAACCTTTTCATAGCCTGAAGACAACATCCCCATGTCCAGTTGATGAAAAAAAAATGGTTTTAAAAACCTCTTCATAGCCTGAGACAGCAGCTCGATAAGTAATTTTTACCTTGATTCGACAATTGGTAGCCAATTTAAACTCCTTCAGTAACCGGTCAATATGATCGTCATTGAAACGCCTAGTGTGTCTCCCGCATACCAAACGATCTTTGAGATCTTCATGGCCGTATGCTGTTCTCTCCTTTAGACCTTGAATCAGATGAAATCAAGATTCAAAAACATGCTTGACCCGTAGTAGGAACTAAGGCTCTCATACCAAAGTGATGACGCAGCGGAAATAGAAGAAGAATCAACGATAGATGAAACCCTAATTCAAGGGTAACATCATGCAACCCTAATGTAAGGGTAACAAAGAGTGAAATTTTCAGAGATAAAAAATCTATTATTCCAAAAACTTAAAATAACTTAAGGCATAAGAGGCTTTATATAATAGCTTCTCAAAGCCCTAAATTAGAATACAAAGAAAGAAAATAAATATTCTAAAATAAAATCAAATAAAATCAAATCAAATCTTAATATAATTAGATTTGATTTAAATACATAAGATATTTGAATAAAATAAAATAAAATTAAAAAGGCTTTTGTTTGGACTTTCTGGGCTACATCAATTAGTCATTAATGATAAAAGTTAGGTAAAAAGTTGCAAAGAAGCTTATTTTATTAGAGAAGGCCTATATTTTGACGCATAACAATTTGTAGTTGATTTATAAGCTCACTTTTATTCTAAAATATTTGACAGTAATGTTTTGACTTTCGTTATAATGCTCCAGCATAACGAAGATCTTTTAGCTACTTTGGATGCTCTTCAAAAGTTTAAAAACTTATTGAGGGTTGAGCGTTAGAACCACAAGGTTAGCTATCGAAGATAAAAAGAATTAAGAAGAAGGCAATTCCAAAGACTGACCGAGCTCCAGAGGTAAACTTAGTGCTCAACATCCACCAAGAATTTATGGACATAGGGCGGTTTTGGTCCTATGTCCCTCGGACACAGCGACCATAAAGGATTTTAACGACCCCTGCAACTGAAGTGTTCTGTAGCGCATTCGAAGATGAAGTTCGTGTTACAGGGGAATAAAAGAATAATGTTATCTCTTAAAGCAAAACTGAGGTGGTTGATGGTGTTTCCCTTCTCGTTGAGACGAGGTGTTTCATGGGGTTCTTCCTCCTAGCGAGACTGGGGTAGTTGTTGATTTGTTCTCTAGTATATGCCATATAAAAAAACTAGTAGCCTTGCTTAAAGGTGAGGTGTTTTATTTGTATAGAACACGAGTCCTCGAATGGTCATGACATTTTTAATATACAATGATAATTTTTTTATACATGCTTGTTTTTTTTTGATGATGTTCTCCCCTTTTACTTTAGCTTTTGAAATATGCTAAATGATGATCTTTAGGAATTTTCTAACCAGGAATCAGAACCAACTTTGTTACTTCTCTCTCCTCTAAGTTTAACTTTTTTATTGTATTTAACTTTGGATCCCGGAGAAGGCTTGGATTTTTAGCTGAATATTTTATGGTTTTAGCCCCCTTACATCATTGAGCGGTTGAGCTTAATGAGTCTAGATTTTGGGTAATGTGCTTTGTAAGACTTTAGCCGAAGGTTTTGAGTTTGGTGAGAAACACTTCAGATTATTGTTGGGTGCTTCTAACTAATGAAGAACCGAACCAACATAGTATGAATTGGTAAAATGAGAGATTGAATCTAAAGAGAGAAATTAGTTGGCAACATATAAATAGTAAAAATGAATGGTCACTTTCAAGTGAGGTGACATGGGTTATTTATAGTGACCTTTATGTGCCTATGTGACTTTATAGGCCCAAAATAAATTAAATCATCTTTTGTGATCCTTTATTCATAATAATAACTATTAATTGGACTGGACCACAAACCGACCTAATAGAGAGGTTTTCAAAGTAGGAATATAATACTCTAGGGCACTTAGCCTATTCGGAGCTATCGTCTGGAAGATGAGTTCTTTGGTAGGGTTAAACATTATAGTGGGTCATAAGAGTTACTTTTTATTCGATGAGAAATAACCTTAAAAAAGTAGATTATTCTGGAAAACCTAAACGTCTTTGACATGAATCATCTTTTTTAACTCACTAGGTGCACGAACGCCACATGTAAGCCCTTGAGCCGGCCTATGAATCCTAGCGTGTGTAGGTCACTTTGTTATTCGCAAGGCTCAAGATCACGTCAGATCGAGATGGCCACGTCAGCACCATGAGCCTCTATAGATACTGACATCTTCTCATTGATGCGCTCCTATTTTTAGAGAGAGAAAGTCAATTAGATAGAGAATTTTATTCTCTATAACCACACCTACCACCGTAAATTATTTTATGGTGACACAAACTTCCATAAAATTTGTTCTGAAGGGCTTCAGATCGGCATCAAATCAGAATTTGAAACAATTTATCATTGTTTCTTACTCAGGTACACTTCTCTCACTCTCGTCTATTTCTCTTATACACTAATGAGGGTAAAATCATCTAACCCTTCAAACGGAATTGGAGTTACAAAAATACCTCTTTAAGACCGAGAATGAGGACATAAACAACCATTCTCGTCAACTAAAAGAAAAGGAAAAGACCAGTCGAAGCGACATCTAGCAGTAATTTGGTTAAAATCGAGGTGCCACGTCTTTTTGAGAAGGTTGGGTACCGTGAAATACTACCCTTATATGATATTATTTACATCTACGATGAACCATACGAAGAATATGTCATGAATAATTAGTGGGGCCATATTCCTAAACGTCCACATTCACCTACCCCAAACCGTGAGACCCCTATCGCTACGAAGGAACATAAGTTAGTGGTATTTTATGAAATATCACTTGTACATACGATAGTAGTGATTTAAAGAACTCTTATACCTACTTTAATGAAGCCTTTGATGTAAGAACTTATCGCACTATTGTTCAATCATCCTCTAACATGAAAGAATGGCATAAAGTTTCATAGCTAAAAATCAAGCTTAAAACTAACCTCAATTAGAGCCTTTTTGCATTTTTGAACAACATCAAGGACCTCTTTCTGCAAACGACCTTAAAAAATAACAAATCATTTCGTAGAATAATGATCAAGGATATCCATAGCTAGAAACTCTGGACTAACCACATCTTCACATAAAGTGACAAATTTAGTATCATAGCATATCATCTTCTTCATCAGCTACATTATCTTTGGTTTCTGAAGTTATTCACAACTTAATTAAGGGTACATCATCTTCTTCATCATCGACTTCACCTTTTACTATACCGGGACAAGACTCCATCGTATTATCCAAGCCAAGAACATACATCCAAATGTATTTACACGAAGCGTGAGCCTTAACCTCGACCCTCTTGCTACCAAAATGAACAACGTATAATTTTTTTGAACTAGTGTCTTTTGACCTAGTATTTATATTTTTCTTTAGAGAAATTTACTTTAATTGTATTCTCTAGAGGATGTTGCTAATAATTCTCTTCCTTGAAGGTTATCTCTCCATATTTTTCTTTCATGTATTTTTTTCTATATGTTCCTCCCATGTGATATATAAATAGAAAGTTACCATTAATATTCGACCACAGTAGGATGTACAAAAATTCCCCAAAGACCATAATGGAGGAATATGTTAACAAGGAAGTTTCTTCCATTAGTCGAGCATACTTATTTTCAGCACGTTCCACCACGGTTATTAGGTATTATTTCAACATAACGAGCTAATTAAACCAAATAAAGACAATCATAATTACAATCTTATTTGGACATGTTAAAATTAAGACAATACAAATTGTCAAATGAAGGGTAACAATATACTTTCAAAACCCCAAGTTTGGTAAGAAAATGATTTTCCACGACGAGTCTCCCAATATTTGGAGACATACACAAATTTATAATTTTCAAACCTAGTGAATGTTTAGGAGGTTATAAACAATTTGAGCATCTGGATTCATAAAAAAGAAACGATTTTTATTCCGGCCAGAGACTTTAATTGTGGTAATATAATCAATCAGAGATAAATATTGGTAAATTATTTGTGATAAGATAATGGCTAAAAGCAATACCCTCTGAAAACTAGGTACAAGCTGGCTAGGGAAAATTCTAGTCACTTCAAAAAATCTTAAAATTTTTGATTCAAGAGGAAATTAAATTCGTATATCAAGAAAGTAGGTACATATACAACCTCATATTTACGAGCTTAAAATAAGGTTTTCCTAATATCAAGGACCCGGATGACTACCTATTCAGGAACCACCTTATTAAAAAATAATTACACACGATCACTGTTGTGAATCTAACGATATGGATGAATTTAAATATCCTTTATTTGGACTTCATTCAAAAAGGTATCCAAAACTTCAAATTTATCTCTACGAGTAAAAGAGTAATTTATATTGCTACCTCAATTTAAGATAAACTCATATCATCCGGTGCATAAAGAGGAACGCAAACAGTCTTCAGCGGAACATGAATGCTAATAGAGTTATATGTATTCACATAATTGTTTTAACCTAGTGAGTTTGGAAAAAATGGAGCATAGTTTGAGAAATTGTCTTTCTTAGAATGAGTAGAAGAATGTGCCCCAAATAAACCACTTTCGCGTTTATTTTGACTATCTAACCAGCCAATTCCTTTATTTTTTTTCTTGTTCATTTATAAGAAGAAAGGTAAACTCTGTTTTTACAAGAAAATAAAAATATGTAAAGATTCAAGAACGTCGAGAAGGTAATCATTGAAGAAGACAAGAAGGTGAAATCAGAAAACAAAATAAACCAAAAAGACAAGCGGGTAATCAAGAAGGGTACTTATACCCACAAGTACAAAAAAATTAGCTTTTCATTTCTTTAAACTTTTGTATTTTGGATCTATTTTCAGGATGAATGGTTAAAATTAAAGGATTTTGGAGGGCCAAGATCAAATGATAGAAAGAGAACAACCAGCATCCTCTTTAAACAAGAGACTTTCATCCACGTGTAAGCTTCTTCCCACAACTTGTCCACTTGCTAATTAAATTAAAATAAACCCTCAAATTTCAATAATATTGTCATAAAAGACACATAAGAAATACCTATTTATTCTAACAAAGAGTCGTATCTTTTAAATATATTTGTATCCATACAAGTTTGACGAAGTCTAAAACAAGAGATGACAATTTCAATTTAAAAAACAAAAATGTTTTTTTATAATATTTTTCCTTTACTTCAATTTTCACAAAGGACTAAGAGGCACTCGATGTAGTTCAAAAGAGATGTAACTAAAGATAAAAATCAATTTTTTTGCTACCATGACTTCTTGAAGATAAAGACTCATTACAACAGTCATTCTCTTATCCTTCACCAAGGGATAAAATGGCTACTTACTTGACAATCGTCAGTAAAAGTTTGAGTGAATGCAAAAATAACAACAACCTCAACCAACCAAATTGTTTTTTTAAAAAAAAAATCAACATTTTGATTTAAATTATGAGTCCTTAATTCATCATTCACCTAAGACTATGAGGCTACTGAACCATATTAGACAAAAAATATAAGCATCCTCAAGCAAATAACTAGAATATATAAGAAGTAACTATTATAACAGCATATTAACTATTAGTTGTAGTATTTCCTTTTGGAAAAATATAATGTTTTTTCTCATTGGATATTTTGGCCGACAAATGGTTTTAATAAGGTATGAACAATTGAAGTATGAACCAAATCAAAGGCGTATTTGGTAACAGTTCGGTTAGTGTAAATTAAAAGCTAAGTGTACAAGTCTCAAGACTCTTATAATTATAACCAAATATGGTTGATATAATTATATCAGCATAAAAAACATAATAGTTTTGACGGTGAACATAAAGATACATCAAAACAACAACCCAAATATACGAGCTTCGGCAAGTGTCAAGTGACGTTTCAGACAATAAAAAGTATTCAGTATTTGTTACTCTTGTAAGGACTAAGGAGGCTTGATAAAAATATAAATAGTTTGGTCCGTAAACTTCTGGCTCCTTAGCTACAAGCATAATGCTGTCTGAAAAATTTAATAAAAGATATCAAATTTAAGTTATATGATTCATATAAAGCTTGTTATCTTAAGATAATACCAAGTATAATATATTTATAATATCTCATAGATATTATCCATATTGTATCTCTATAAATAGAAATCTAACAATCATCAATAAGATATTGATATTATGTGCACCAATATTGTTATTCTTACTCTCATACTCCTCTAAATTCACTTTAAACTTGATATCAGTTTTTTATCCATAGTTTATGTTATCAACATATAAACTCTTAAATTATAATATCTATTTGTGTAAATTAATTAAAAATATAAACATTTATAAAGTAAACTTTATCATACCACCATCTATAAAACCACGATATCATATTTCCTATTTTACCCTTTTATAACTAATACTGCTGGTTTGGCCTAAAAATCACGATCAAACACTGAAGTTGGTTACTTGTCTCAAAACAATCACTGATGTTACTTTTATATCAAACAGTTGCTTTTGTTGCATTTGTGGTCACTTTTATTGATTTTTTTCATCTGTGGTCACTTTTATTGATTTTTTTCATCTGTGGTCATTATAAGTGACCACAAATGCAAAACAAAGAAAAAAAATGGTCATTTTGATACAAAGATAGCATCAGTGGTTTTTTTCATACACGCGACTAATTGCGATGACTATCATAATTTTTAGTCTAGTGGTTTGTAACATTTGATTCTGTTCGTTTAAGAGGTCTGAGAATAAAACTGATTCATATATGGTTTAAGTAACAATAGTTACACAAAAGCAAACATATTCTCAACATACTACCATAATTACCATATAATTCTACCATCTACCTAATTAGCTTCGTTAATTACTATTTACTCTCTCTCTCTCTTCTTTTTCTTCTTCTTGATTTTTTTATTATTTTATTTTTTCTCTTTCACCTATCAATCTCTCTATTCTTCTTCTTTTTTTTCATAATTTTAATTGTTTAAAATGTGATTGAACTATAATTGAACTTTAATTCAGATTCATGATTTACCATTAAATTTGAATTATAAATAAACTGTATTTTCATCTCCGATTGAGATTTTTTTTGTTGAAACCAGCATTTAAACTGAATTGAAATGTGTTTCTATGTTGATTATTATGGATTGTTTGGAGAAATAAAACAAAATGTTTCATGTAAGTTTTCCTGCATTTTTGCAAGGAAGATGAAGTATGTGTCTCGTGTCTAGTGTCCAACATGTCGCATCTAGAGTTACCAGATGCAAGACTATTGGTAAAATAAAAATGGTAGATGCAAGACTTGGATGATAGATGATAGCCATATATTTTAGATGCGAGATGCAAGACTATGATAAAATTGAAGTAGTAGATGCGTGATATAAATGCTAGATGATATATGTGAGACATAGTTTTAAGATGTTATATGTGAAACTAGTGTAAAGTAGAAATAGTAGATGTGGGAGCTAGATGCTAGATCGAAACCTAGATTTTAGATGTTATATGTGATACCAGTGTAAAATAAAAATTGTTGGTGCGAGAAATAAATGGTATATGATAGATGCGAGACCCAATTTTTATATGCTAGATGCAAGACCACTGTAAAATGTGATATAAGACTAGATGATAGATATGAGACTAAGAGTTTAAATGATAAATCTGAGACCAACGTAAAATATAAATGGTATATGCGAGACATAAATACTAGATGATAGATTCGAGACCTAGATTTTTAGTTGTTAGATGCGAGACCAGTATAAAATAGAAACGGTATATGCGAAACATTAAGGTTATATGATAAATACAAGATAAAAAAGCTGGATGCGAGAAAAGGGAAAATGGTTAACTGAACTCCCAAAAGAAAATTAGAAAATATTATTTCTAGTTTTGTTTAGTTTAAATAAAATCAATGGTACTTTTGAATTTTTGTTCCAAGTTACGATTTAAAAATATAAATTTTTTAAAATTTGAATTAAAAAACAAATGTACATTGTTTGATGATTTTACATAAAATGGTGTTTTTTAAAAACAAATATGATTAAAATTTTATATTTATGGATAACAGATTGTAATTGACTTTTTAAATCTATCCAAATTTATTAATTCTTTTTTTTTAATTTAATTACTCTGTGACCTTCTAACTACCTAATACAACGAAATATATATATACAAATGATATTATGATCAATTTATTTCATATATTATAAATTTATATATAATAATAATAATAATAATAATATATGTATAGTAAGTAAAGGAATTGAATAATAATATAACATTATAAATTATAAATGATTAGTTTTAAATAAGACCACTTTCAAAACTTAACTACATATTTAGTTGGATAACTCGTATATAAATACCGACATTAATTAAATTTTATATTTGATATAGAATAAAATAAGTCAAAACCATTTTCGTGTTTATTTTTATTCGACGAATAAAATAAATAGTAGAAATATATACTTTGAAAAGCTTTTTAATATTATTAAAATATTAAATTTAATTTTGTTAAAATTATATTATTAATTATAAAAGTGCTAAAACTTTATTAGTGTTAATTTTTTATCATTGGTAGAATTTTATTATTAACAATATTCAAATTTACTTTTTAAGTAAATAATTGCTCTATTAGTATTATTTTGGGAAAGAATACAGTATAACACGTTATTTATTGGCCTTTAAAAAATACAACCAAAAATAATAAGTAGAATTAAAGTTGGAATGATACGCACCACAATTTAATTTGCACCTCATATCGTACGTTTCTAATATTGTCTCTGGTCATGGATGTGATTTACGAGGATAAATTAAAAGCATACTAACATAAAGCAAAATTATGGAATTCAATTATCTTGTTGTTTGATAAAGTTGGACATGAGTTCTTGTTGAAGTCCTTGTAGAGGATCAGAGTGCTTCAACTAACACTCAAAAGCAGCTAGAGATTCACTGGTGAGTTCTTTCGTATAGCTAATTTTTTCAATGTTCTTCAGCGAGATTGGGTAACTACTAATTATGATTCCATAATTTTCTTCTGCTTCTTTCGAGATATGATGAACAAGGTAAGATGATTAGAGTTATGCTGCTCAATTGGCACAAGATGGATGATTGAATCGAGGATCTGCAAGAATTTTGTGTCGGATATTACTACTTGCATATAACATTTTAGTTTCATACAGTTTACTGCATTAGATATTTCTTAAATATATTATCAGTGAAATAGATATGAACATTGCTAGTAGTTAGTCGGCTATCGGTATGATATTTTTATGAGAAATCCAATTTTTAAGTTGTCCAAAAGAATAATTTCTCGCAGTTGATTAGGAATTCGTGTTGCGTTTGGATCTTAATTTAATTTGCATTTGTGTTTCCACTTTACGAGCTAGTCTGATGTTTTATTTTATTTCATATACATGTGAGAGATAAACATGCTTGAAGAGAATAATTTATTGCAGCGGTCTATGATAGATATTAGAGACTTTTGAGCTTTATGATTGAGTAACATATCTAATTGTATAGTATAGTTAGTCTTTATATCAAGGTTAGTGACTTTCATTTATAGCAGAGAATGAGTCCATCAAGAAGTGCCATGCACTCTGCTATAATAGGAATCTTTTTACCATAGATCATACCAATAACATTAATAATCTCTTATATGGAGTTCCCAATAATAGCGCCCAGTGGCTTCACCAGACTGAGAGCATGATGCATCAGTATTTAGTGTAAGACTTGTGGCTCTAGGAGGATTACAGCGAGTGACAATGACCTTTCTAGGTTATCTTAGATGGTTGAAGTAACCAATATATATGCAATATCAGAGTCCTTGTACCAGTAGTCTCTCTTAAAAATGTTTGATATATCAATATTTTATATCATATTCTTGACTTGATAGATGGTTAAGTTGACAGTTTCACTTGCATGCTAGAGCTTAACCTTATTTCTAGAAATCTAAAGAACCCAACATATGAAGGGATGGAGACTAGTACATATGTGGACATATTTAGGAGAGGAGTGATACCAACTCCTGATGATGTACTTTAGAGTCATGTGTCTTCCAATACTTAAGTTGAATAGACATCCAAAGTACTGCCAGGCCTGTCATGAGATATAACAATAGACTAATAAATTATTTAAGGTTTGAGTATTCTCACAATATAGATATTTAGAGGCTAATAACATATTCTTCTGTTTGAGAATTGTATCAACTTAGATCAAGTTGTTCAATAACCTCCAAAGAATGAATGGGCACTTCTTTGGAGTGATGTTGTTCCATGTTATTTTGAGTAGCATTGATTTAGTTCATTTAGATCTTATGGTATCTCATGTATCTCTTGTGTTGTAGTCTTTATTTTTAATTGAATCCATTAAATTTTATCTACTTCAGTCTCTTTGATGGATAGCTTAATGATTTTGTTAATATATGATGGTAATACAACATAAATTAGCTTGTCTGTATTCCAGTTCATATTGTGCCATAAATATTTTCTCTTTCTATCACATACCGAGAGTTGTTATCATCATCAGAAAAAGTGATTAGATGGTGGGTATTATACCATTTGTCTAGCCATAATTCAGTGTTTCCTTTACCAATCTTCCAAAATATAAAGTTTTCAGCTGTGTTTCTCACATCTAGTAGCCTTTTCCATGTAATGGATCTTTCGTTATTAGTTGGAGTTGCATTGGATTATAGATAAAGCAGAAGCTTTTGTCTATGTATTTGGCCAATATAGTCTTTTTTCTCTAAACTTACACCAAATATTGCAGGAGAAGGTAAGTTGGATTTCTTCAAGAATTCTGATATTAAGACCTTATTTTTCATATATTTTACATAGATACCTCTAATTTATCCATGATATGGATTTTTGATGATATGTAGATTCCTAGAGATATCTATTGTATATTATTTATATCATAAATAGGACAGTTTTGGGAAGAACAGAGCTTTGCAGATGATAAATATGAATAGTTAGAAGCACATATTGTATGATATTAGTCTTCCTCCAGATGAGAGTATATTATGATCTCATTCTTGAGTTTTCCTCCTGATCTTAGTAATCAAATCTTCAAAATTAATAGATTTTATTCTAGGATGGATAATAGTTTCAAGGTAGTTCAAAGGAAAGCTGCTAATTTAGAATCCAATTAGTTGTTGGATAGAGTTGATTGTAATTCTTGTTGATGGAATGAATACAGTATTTCCCTTGTTTATAAGTTGAACATAAACCTCTTGATATTGATTTGGGAACTTGTGGATGTTGTTGGTGTTGAAAGTTGAGCCATTGGTAAAGATGACTAAGTCATATACAAAGTTGACTTCTTCATCATATTGAGCTATGACATTGAAAATATTTTCAAAGGTTTCTTTGTTCCAAAGCTTATTAAATATCTTGAATGTTTTTCGTTTTTGTCAAAAGACTTGAAAAAATGGACCAAAGATCTCTTCATTCCAGTTGTTCTCAATTGAGTTTGAGAAGTTAGGGTGGAGAAACCACATATTTAGAGGTTTAAATGATGACTTGATCTTGTTTAATGAGTTAGAGATATTGATATACAAATAGGAGTGGTCAGAGCCTATTCCGGCCAAGTGTTTTACAGTTGTGGTTTCAAAGTAATTAGACCAGGACAAGTTAACTAACACTATGTTCAGACATTTCCATTTATGGGAGTTGGTCCGTATGTATTTGGATACAGAGAATCCATCGTCATATAAGTTGCAGTCGTTAATGGAATCATTAAAATCATCAATGCTTCTCAAGAAACATAATGAGAATGATAGTTGTTCAGAGGGGTTGGTGATGGAATTGAATTCCTCCATCACGGTCCATATATTTGAGGAGTCGGGTACACTTCTAAGATTATTCTAAAAAGCTAGCCTTTGGTCAATAATGTATTTTGTATAGACCACAAAACTAAAAACTCATTGGAAAGAGAATAGTGAGTGACGTGGATGTAAATAATCTAGTCATGATTGACTAAAATTTGAACATTAAAACCATTCTTTTAGAAGAGTCATATCTTGTTGGAAGTATTAAAAGTGACATGATAATAACCTAAAAGTTTAGCAGTCTTGTTTAAATGGACGTCAGCAATCATAGGTTCATCTGATGCTAGGATTTCTATCTTTTTTTATCTGCTGAGAAATTTGATCCTGCGTTTAGTGCCTTTGTTACAAATTCCTCTAACGTTCCAACATAATTGATATTGTCATTTTGAGGAGCCAGTTGGAGGCTTGACAAACCCTTTGAAATGTATAGCCTTGGTTGTGTTTAATATTTGTAGTGGTTTTAACTTATTGTTTTTTGGGTTTCTGCTGAGACACTTCTTCAATATTTGTTATTTTGTAGTAAAGGGTGGGGTAAAGGGAAGGCTTCTTGTGTTTTTAAGTTTTGGAGAGTACGTATCCTCCCTTGATGTTTCTTGATCATTAGAAGTTAACAACAAGATTCATGTTTCCATAGAGGGCAAGGCTTCCATTATTTCTACCTCATGGAACTCAGGTATATGATTGATGTTGGCTAGTTGATTAAAAGTAGTTAGGGCTGTTAAGTTACTAGAATAGCTAGGAGGATGAGGGTTAATATATGGTTGTATAAGATTAAGAGATGGTATTTGATGGTCCTTTAAGGTTTAGGTTGAGATTTGTCTTTCATTGCACTGCATTGTTTTCTCTTCACTATGGATATTTGTAGAAGTATTTTTAGGTTTTTGAAAATTATTGACTTATCATTTGGAATTTATATTTCATTTGGCTTAGGTTGCTTAGTGTTGATTGTGGATTTAGGCTGCACTGTTTAAAAAATTAAATTTATTACTATTAAAATTTTATTAGTGATAAAAAATGTTAACTTATTTGTTTTAATAGTAATAAAAAAATATTATTGTTGAATAATTTTATTTAATGTTTTAATATTATGTATTTAAATGCAATAATTTTATAAAAAATATTAAATTATATTTAAAATGATTAGTAAAAAATTAAAATAAAAAATTAAAATTTCAATACATATCATTGTTCATATTATTTTCAATACTTATTTTTTTATCGTATAAAGATAATGCAATTGGACGTAAATATAAATGGATGTACTGGGGTTATTTCCGCGGTTATATTGAAGTGTAACGAAATAAAAAAAATGGTAAGGTAAATTTTTGTTGATGAAATGTTATTTGGAAATTTTAAAAGTAATTAGTTTTATAAAACTAATTTAATAAAAACTAAATATTTAGTTTTGTTAGGAATTCATTTAAAGGTGAACCGAAAATGTATGGGATATTTTTTTATGTTAAATGGTATAGTTTTTATTTTTAAGGATAAATTATTCATAATTATATTAATTTTAAAGTTTATCAAAAACTATATCGAGTAAATTATTCGTAATCATTTTAATTTTTTCAACAATATCTTTTAATACAATTTTTTAAAATTTTGAAAACTCCATATTTTATAAATCCTAATTTAAAAAAAAAATCCAAAACACAATGTATTTTTATCTTTTAAAGGTAAACAAAAGGAAATTTATGATTGATATGTTTTGAGATTTGTTTTTGAAGACCAAATTCCTAACTAAATTATTTCTAATTTTAAAACTAAATAATCGTTGTTTTTTCGCAATCAAATTACATGTAATTCCGCAATTGAACAATAGTTGTTCCTTCCAGATTTATTTCTCAACCAAATTGCACGTAATTTCACAACTCTATTTTTTAAAAATCTTTTCACCATAAAAATGCACTTATATTCGTAATTACAAAGTATTTAATTGACACTTATTTTTCAAAATATAAGTGTGTATTTTATTTTTTCACACAGTCGCACATATTTAGCAACCAAAGTCATGTTCCGCAACTATTTTCTTCTTATTTTCGTAATGCATTTCACATTTACACTTATTTCCGCAACTCCATTAAAAAAAATTGCAACTAAAAAAAAAGTTAACTGTTTCACACCCAATTAACACATATTTTCATTAAAAATTTGTATTTTGTTTTTTAACACAATGAAACTTATTTAGCAATCAAATTCCTATTTTTGCACCTATTTTCTTCTCATTTCCACAACATATTTGTATGTATTTCCACAACCAAAAAATAGTTTCTTTTCGCAACCAAATTACTTCTAACTCCGCAACTAAACAATAAATATTTTTCGCAACCAAATTATACGCAATTCCTCAACTAAACAACAACTATATTTTTCGCAACCAATTCATACGTAATTTCACAACTAATAAAAATCATAAAATCTCTTTCAATTTAAAATAATTATTTAGTATCTTCTAAAGTACCATGAATATTTATTAGTAATATTATTTAATTTTTTAACAAAAAAAATGGTGTATTAAATATTGTTTTTTATTATTGTTTTTATAATAAATAAATCAGTTATTAAAAAATATTAGTCTAGTAATAAATTGGACCGTGATAGTATCATATAACGTGAAACGTAACCATTAAATTATGTTAGAGAAATAGTAAACTTTACTTTAAACAGGAAATAAAAAAGAATAAGAGAGTAAGAGAGATTTCTAATTAGATGACACTTCAACTTATGGGTGCCACGTGTGGATAGCCACTCAAATGGAAAGTAGCTACGATTGTCAACGCTTTTCCGACAGTCAATATCGTGAATCCTAGAAGTACGATTGCATAAAATATTAGGCAATTCAATTGGAAACAAAATGCGATAAAATTGAAATCTTAGACGTTCAGTCGTGGCCAGCCGAATTACGATGAGACTCAGCTGTGGTTTGTTGATGCCGGTAGGTTGAAGGTGAACCAACTTTTTTTAGGGTCAGTCAAGGTGGGATTATATTGAGCTATTTTAAAATTATAAAATTGGTGTTTTTTGTAATTTTTTTTTTTAATTTTTTGGATTTGTGTGTCCTATTTTTTTTGTCTTTTATACTCGATAGGTATTGTTCGACATAACTCATCGATATTCATATACACGCGCACATACACACGTGTATGTATATAATATATATTTTTTAAGTCATTACATAATATAAATTTTAGGCACGAAGAAGAACATTTATCAATAAAATAATACATCTCACAAAATCATAACCATCTAAGAACATTTCCATAATTACAAGAAGGAAGACTATTAATTAATAAAAAACAATAAGCTAATTCAAGACAACACGGCATGGGAGCTTGTCCCATTATCTGAATGAAAAATTATGATTGATTGTAAGTAGGTTTACAAAACCAAACAAAATAAATTAGGTAATATGATAAGACATTAAGCGCGCCTTATAAAAAAAGGTTATACTTATTACACACTTTTATCTCGAGCTCCATCAAATGGATGTAAATAATGGTTTTCTCAATGGTAATATTGAGGAAACAGTATGTATGGTACAACCTGAATATTTTTAAATAGATAACTCAGATTATATGGTATGCAAACTTAAAAAAAATTATGAGTTTAAACAGGTTTCTCGTCAATAGTACTCTAAGTTCCTTGAGATAGTAGTCTTCTTTAGTTTTAAGATAAACATGGTCGTATGGGTATCAAAGGTTCATTATGAGTAATTTCATATTTTAGTACACCTTTGAATACCTCTATTGAAACAAGAAGACAAATTCAACGAAAGTCAATGTCCAAACTCAAACTTTGAGATTGAGAAAATGCAAAATATTTCATATGCTTTGGCAAATGGGAATCAGATGTATGCTCAAGTTTGTTCAAGGTCGTAAATTACATCTGTTGTTAGGTTATTGGAAAATGTATGAAAGTATCATGTCGATGGACCATTTGAAAACGGTCAAAAGGGACTCTACGATATAAGCAACAAAAAAAGGACACATGTTGACATAAGAAGTAGGGATAATTTAGAAATCAATGAGTATCCAAAATCATAATTTAGTAGGCTATGTGGACACATTTGGTAGCATTATGGGCAGCATATTCCTGCTATTTAGAGGTAGAGCATTATGGAAACATGTAAAGTAACAATAGTTGTATATATTTTATGGCAATGGAATTTACTTAACGTTTTAACGTGTCCAACCAATCACTATGGTGAAAGAATTAAATCAATATAGAAGGGGAAAAAAGTACCTTAAAGTTATGATGTGAGAATAATTCTACAATGAAGTAGTATGAGCTTATCTAAGCCCAAACACAATGATATTAAGTTTATGTCTCTTAAAAGAGAGAGTTCGGAGATGTCAAATAACTATAGAGCACATCGATACATACTTTATAAATGCTATTATAAAGGTTGTAATGCCTAGGGTTTTCCTTGAACACACAGTTAGGATGAGTATAGTTTATTTAGAAGATCATTGATTTGACTGAGAGTTTTATAATAGGAACCGATTTATATTTTTGAGTTTATTGTATACATTTTGGTTTATTGCAATATATAGCCAAGTTAATGTTTATTGACATATGTAACTCTTTGAGTAAATTTCCACTAAGGTGTAACCAATTAAGAATAAAATGTGCGATTATATTTTATATTATTTTTATGCTACACACATAACTTATATTGTACTTGATTGATGGTGATAGCGTGATTACTGTTGCATACAATTGTTCGCATTACGAGGAAGAGATATTTAGTCATTTGTCGTTCATTGATCATGTATATGATTTTTCAGTTCGCCTATTGACAATGGAATTGGGACATCCATAAAGTACATATTTTATTGAGTAATATACGACTATAAAAGTAGAAGATTGTTGGACAAATTATAAATCGGTATGCTAATTATAGTGAAAACCTATTATGGAGGTCTAAGTGTATAAATCAGGCTGATTTTGCCTATGTAAATGATTGTGCCCAAATATCAACATTTGAGACTTAACTGATTATTCAAGGAACCAAGTTGATAGAAATCAGTTTAAAGGGATATAGTCCATAATACAAAGCAGACTATAGAGGTTTAAATGCAATTGGGCTTGGGTTTCAACCCAAATACATTGTCTATAAATAAGTGATATAGTCAATAGCTTCATTAACTATTACCTAAAATCAATGTACCGCTTTTGTGTTAGAAGATACACCAAACCTTATATCTAGATTAACTTTATTTACTGTCTTTCTATTTTTATATATGGTATTTTTTTCATGATTTTCTAATCAAGTGTTATACAAGATTGGAGAAACGCTAAATCAAAAGAGATTTAAGAGGAAGAAAATCAGTAGATCTTTGTCTACTATTCTACTGGAACATATTATCGATAGTATTTCAAACATATCAAGTAAGTAAATATTTTGCTATATTTTACACAAATGGATCAATTTGTATTATTTATTTGATGAAACTATTAGGTTCTATCACCATAGACAATTTAAATTATAATATATTGAGCTTATGAGTCCATTAAGTTATTTCCCATAAATACTATAGTTTTAAGCTGTTGGTTAGACCTTTTGGCCCATGAATATTATAACTTAATAGACACATATAAGTTAAATGACTAGTACATTATATATTATCATAAACTATGTTTCAATTATTTTCTTAAGCAATAAATACATTTTATTTTTACCTTGCATCTCTTTAGTTCTATATATAAAGCTATATAAAGTTCTTGTATGCATGATCATTTTTCAATGATTTTTTTATACGAAAAGATGCAAAGATCATTTGGATACTTACCAAAAGTTTTTTTCTAAATCCAAGACACTCAACAATGAAGGAGTGTAAGACTACGATTGGACCAGAAAAGTAAATATACTACAATAATTATTTCTTATAGCTTATAATTATTAATCATGATAAGGTATTAGTTTAAGATAACATTGCATGAACTTATTCCTATAATTGGTATGAAATCCACTATATACTTCAGAATAGTCTTCTATGAATCTTACTTTTTCAGATTCATTAACTGGAAAATATTTTTGTAAGTAGTACATGCTAGACTATTATCTTGATGTATTTTAGATTTTGATTCAAAAATATGTGTTAGAGTATTGTTTTACTCGATAATTTGAGATATGTTATCGCGTGTATATATATAAATGAATATTTTTTTGAAACATTAATTGAAAATGTTAGTGTGATTTGCATGTAGTGAATTAAAATTTGAAATAAATATTTTTGAACTTTAAACCTTTTGGAGAAAGTAGGTTATCAAAACCAGTTTAGCCCCAAAGGAACATTATTTTCACGAAATATCAATAACTTATAGTAGTGTTACGAGTTCTCTTTCATCTTTTTGTGCTAAATTTCATGGCATTGCGACAACATTGTTCATACTGTAGTGATATATATTTTTATTACACAAAACCCTTTTATTTTTATTTTAATTATGGTTTTATGAAACAATTGTGACTTTTATGGGATATATTAAGACATATGAGGTTGTGTGTTTAATTTTTAAATTGATTTGTATTCCATTTTATATCTAATTTTCACGTGTTCGTATATCTTTAGATTTATGAGACCTTAGTAAGATATTAAACAAATTGACGCATTCATTGGATTTATACATGTTGAATATTTGATCATATATATATATATGTGTGTGTGTGTGTGTGTTTTCATGCGATAAGCTTCCATTAATTATCGACTATTAATGGTAGACTTTGTATAGCATAAGCTATAAGTAGAAAATTCAAATGTCAAAACTTTGGAAATGTTTTAACGAAAAAAATATCAAATGATTATTATTGATGAGTTATTCATTGAAGGAGTTTGAGTGTTCATATCTTGCCTATTTTTTGCATAAGGCAATACAAAATAAATTTATGTTTACATGTATTGTGAGTAAATATTTGCACATGATATAATTGTGATATTAAACGTTTCATGTTCTTCTGAAACTGATATTTCAATATTAATTGCTTTCACTCGGTTTCATAAAATGAAATGATACGTAAAAAAAGGTTTGTTATATTTAGATAAGATAAAGAACCAACATCAAATTTATTGAACATCATTTTTAGAAATAGTTTATAGTTAGTTCACCGAAAGTTCTTATACTAAATATTACAACAATTAAACCATTTTAAAACTATAAATGTAATCTTCCATTTCCTTTTGTTTTTCCTTGTTAAGTATTGTAAACCAAGTTTAGATCCCATATTAAGCTCAAATATTTATCGTAATAAACATTTTTGGAATAAAAACATGATATATTATCCTATATCAAAATCAATGACATTAATCACTGGTATCGGGAGGATAAAAGTACTAAGCTTTCACACAATAGTACTTTTAAAGAGAGATTGATCTTTAAGGGTGAGAGATTTCAACTGATTAAGCTTAATTATGCTTTAGAATGCAGTCTCTAAGGTGTCTTTTATTTACATACGCATTAATATTATAAAATTTAACGATACGTTTGTCCATACTAAGAAACGTGTTGTGAAGTCTGTCAAAGTTAAATTAATTATACTTTCATATTTATGTTATCTAGTATACATCTTTTATTAGAATATATTTTAACTATATATTCTTTATATAAGACGCTTAGTTGTTTTTTCTTATTAAACAAATTTAGTTGCACTTGTTTATTTTGAAATGAAAGGTTTTTCCTTTTATGATAATAGATGTGTTGGCATGTGTAATTTGAAATGTAATAATAATTTCTATATCATAAATATTATTTTCCATTTTAATGAAGTAATACAAATAAGTATGTTCATCCTTAAATAAAATATAAAAAATCAACATACATTTGACAAAAGTGTTCGAATCATATACCTAAGAAATATCACAAGTTTGTTTTTGAAAATTTGTTAGAACCGTTTGTTAATCTGATTTCTAATATGTGTCGAATGTATCAAAACTAAACAAACTAAAAATGAAAATTTAATGCTTAGGGAGGAAAAGAATTATTTGAATTGATCCATACTTATAATTATAGCACGTTCCATTTGGCATGATAGAATATCCAAAGATACTTTATATAGTGTGTTTATATATTCTTAGTGATACATGTATCTAATTATGCTTTATGAAATTAAGAAATATAAATATCTTTAGTCATATGTTTAGTTACAACTTGGTAAAAGTCTTAGGGTTGTTGGATCTGACCATGACCGTGAATAACTATAAATCATGTGGTGGTTCAAGTTAACAACATTTTGACCCATATTTTCTCTAATTTGAGGAGTGTCACATGTTTCTTCATTATACCATGACGAGCTCGCACACTATAAATGTTATATTTGAGAGAATATATTATATATTATAAGAAATAAGTCAAAGTATGATGACTCATAAAACATTATATTTCACTATAGGGGTAATCCATTCAATGTGCAGCTTATTGTACCCACTAAATCATCAGTTAAGATATTGTATAAGACTTTTCATGGCAAAAACCTAGTTTAAATCACTTATATATTTAAGTATTTTCAATTGAATGTGAATTATAATGAATAAAAACTGGTATCTAAAACAACGAGTTACTACTATAATAGATACTTACACTAAAGTCTAATACCATAAATCATGTAATATTTTATACAGAACCACAAAATAGTTTGAGAATATTTAATATGTAAAGAATTTAGAAAACAATATTTGTTTATATAAATAATTGCATGGAGGTTTTTTAGTCATATACAATTATACGTCCATTTCTGATCGTCTTTCAACTATGAGAAGGCTTAGTAACTCAAACCAATGTATCACCTCTCATCCAAGAAGAAGTTTTGTACAATGTTCAAGGTGTATAAATTCAAACTCATCAAACGCTTAAAGATACTATATTGCATAGATCCATTAGGGAGAGGAAAAAATCCATAACCTCATATTTTATGACTTATATAGATTAATATACGGAAATTTCTTAAGTGACAAAAGTTGATTTCTAACAAATTTTTGGGATTCTATAAAATAACTTTAACACTTAACTTTTTATAGATTCAATGAATGGATAATATAAACTAATGAAAATAATAAGTTTTAAGATTTCATATATTATCAAAACAAAAATACACGATTGGTTACAATAAAAAAATTTAAGACCAATTATAACCTGAAAGATAAAATGGAAATGCATAAACATATTTTTATAGAAAAATGTATACTAAACATGAATGTATTGATTATTTAAATATTTGTATCTAGTTTGATCATGATTCGTTTAGGATAATCATGTTTTTTCTTGTGTATTTTGATCAAGAACTTCACCAAATAGATGTTAAGATGACGCTTCTTAATATACACATGGAGAAGATGATTTTGTAAGTTGATTTTTTTTTCTAATGATTCAAATTTAACGAATAGACACTTTAAAATAATATATGTATAGGTTCAACCAAAAATCTTGTCAATATAATCATTGTTATATGTAGCTTAGAAGTAACTCATCAATAGAGGTATTATCGAAAGAGTACATGGGTGTTGGATCTACCATTATATGTATAGGTTATAACTATTGAAACTCTTTAGTGCTTGAGTCGTGACTTAATTATAGAGGTGTCTACTTATCCTATGGGTTGATACAAGCTGTAGAAGACTGGTAACCATCAAGCTATTTTGTTTTGTTTTAGAGTCAAAACAGACTGGTCAAAGTAGGCTAGTCGAAGCAGGCTGACCGAAGCAAGGTGGTCGAAGAAAAATTATTAGAAGCACGACTCTAATCCGAAGCACACTATTAGGCTATAACGGTGTATTGCATTTACTAAGTCTCGTATGTTAATTAAAATTTCCTATATTGATGGAGTATGAGTTATTTCAGTCGTTGATTAATGTGATTTAATCATGATCGTCTGATAAATAATTAGGGTTTTTTTTTATAAACCCATAAATAGAAGAAGATACTTATATGCAATATATGATATGATGCTGCTATAATTGTAGAAAGATAATTACATGAGAAGAAATTTCAAATAATTGAAAGTTTTCTAGAGATAAGTGAGGCAAGAAAGAAAATTAAAAATAGAGTTTTGTAAATCACGTTATTTTTTGTTATATAGTGTAACCTAATTTATATAAAAGAGTGTCTTTTGCTCGTAGATGTAGAATTTCTTCACAGTCCAAACCACATTAAATATTTTCTTGTGTGGTTGGTTTTATTACGCTTTCTTTTATTTGTTTCTCATTTTGTACATGAGAATTAGATCATTATTTTATAGTTTCGTTTAATCTTATATTGAATCTTATCACCATCGATCGATTTACCGGTTTAACCCCCAACAAGTGGTATGGTGAACGTGGAACAATAATAAAAGGAGTAGATTGATGGAAATTTTTAGGTTGGAGAAGTATATCTCACCTGGAAAACCAAAAAACCACAAATATGAGTTCTATAAAGCTTATCCTAGAAACAATTGACAGATTTTATGATTTTAATCTCTCTAGAATTAAGGTTAAAACTTACACAATATAGAAATATTCGATATCTGCTATCGACAATAAATCTACACAGTTTGATGCCATGATATTTTCTAAAACTCATTGTGCCTTATATGGAGATTGGAAGAAGAAGTGTTGTGGAATTGTTTTAGGCTATTTACATGAAAAATTTATTGGAAAATATATTGTATCTAAAGAAACAGGTTTATACGATATCAATTTATAGTAGCACAGACATGCAAAGGCACTTAGATGATTACAGCAGAATCGTATATGACTTGGATGCATTTGGTGTGAATGTAGAGGAAGAGGATCAATAAATCATACTCTGAATTTCTCTATAAAAAATGAACACTTCGTATACACCACGCTCTACAAGAAAAAATCACTTACGATGACCAAAATCAAGAGTGCCTTGAACTCAAAAAATATCCAAGAGAAGAATGTTATGAATGGTGGCTCATAGAGGCAAATAATGAATGTTAAGGGATGTTCGGGAAAGAGAAATTCAAGTAAGATTACGGGAAACTCTTGGTAAAAGTCCAAAATGGTTGGATGATTTCAAAGGTAATTTTCTCGATATACAAGAAAAAAGGACATATCAGTCAGAATTACCAGGAGAAATGAATACGTGAATAAGGAGCTCACTAGGTATTGTGCAAAGTTCGACATTTCTAGACACCAAACCACACGTGGGACTCCATACCAAAATGATCTTTCTGAGATAATGAATCAAACCATGTTTGAACAGGTTAGATGTATGCTTCATACAATTTGTATGGGTAAAACGTTTTGGGGAGAATCCATGATAATGGCTGCATATATTATCAATATGAGTTCATCTATGACGCTTAAGTTGTTTTATCCTCAAAAGTTAAGGACTAGAGATAAAAATAAGCTAAAAAAATGGAGAGTGTTTGGATGTATTGCATACATATATATATGAAAAAGGATAAGCTTAGGCCAAAAGAACTTAAATGGTTGTTCATCGGGTATCCAGAATAAGTAAAAGGGTAATGGTGTGATGCCTTGACCTGAAATTTAGAAGGCTTTAATATTTAGGGACACAGTTTTTAATGAAGATGACATACCGTTGAAGAATGTGGTGGAGAATTAACATAGTACTACCGGGAAGAGATGTGCAGTTAATGATGAATCTATCTATAAAGTGAAGTTTGTGATGTTCCTACCAAAGAAGATTTTGGGCCTGGCTCTGCCTCAGGTCCTACAAAGGAATTTCAACCACTACATGAGTTGGAAGAAGACTGAGGTTCTGTTGTTCTAGGACCTTCAGATGATCAAATAGGAGATCACATGAGTGTGGCATTTATCAACTAGCAAAGAATTAAGTATGAAGACTAAGAAAACAACCATATATGGTTTTACAGATGTAATTGGTTATTCTTTATCAATTCAAATATAGAGAGAAGTTATTGAACCCGATACGTATCATGATTCTACCAAGAGCAGTGATAAAGATAAGTGGCTTACAACAATGAAAGAAGAAACGAGGTCTCTCAAGAAGAACTAAGATCTCTGGAGAAGATGACCACCTGTATTTTTTTGAAGTAGCTAAAGGGTCAGAAGCTAGTTGGGAGTAAATGGATATTCAAGAATAAGTCAGGTATTTGTGGTATTGAGTTAACCATCTCACGCCTAAGGGCTTCACGCAAAATTAAAGTATCGATTTCAATAAAATATTCTCGTCGGTTGTGAAACAAACCTCTATTATGGTTTTGATGTCAATTGTTGCTAGATTTGATCTTAAGTAGATCAAATGGATGTTACTATTGCCTCCATGCATGATGAACTGGAATAGAAAATTCACATATGTCAACCAAATAGGTTTAAATAGAGGAATAAGGGTTATGTATATTTTTTGAAGACCTCCCTTTACGAGGTAGTGGAATATAATTTTTGATTCGTGTATGAGATCTCTTAAATAAGTTGATAGCTTCTTCGAAAATTGATTCTACTGGAATGGGAATACAAATATAGAGAGACGGTTCCGATTATTGTTGCATGTGGATGACATATTAATATATGGCATAGATAAAAGGAATATAGAAATGGTAAATTCAGTTGAAATGAAGGATATGAGAGAGGCTAAGATGATACTTGGTATTGAGACCAAAAGGAACATGCCAAAGCGGTATTTATTCTTATCTCAACAAGAATATATATAGAAAATCCTAAAAAAATCTCGATGTCCAAAGGAAAATTGTTAGCAATTCATGTTGGTTTCCAATTTAAACTCAGTCACTCAAGCACCAACCGAATCATCATATAAAAAGTATATGCAAATGATACCTTATGCCAATATTATTGGTGGCATTATGTATGATATGATTTACATGAGACGTGATCTTTCTTACACTGAAAGTGTTTTGAGAAAATTCATGTCGATCCAAGAAAGCCGCATTGACATGTACTCAAGTGGCTCATATGATACTTGAAAGGCTCAAATATTGTAGGTTGTATTACATGTAGAAGGATATGAGATATATAATATTGAAAAGGTATGTGGACTCCAATTATGCAGGGTACCTTGACACAAAAAATCTATTTCTCATAAATAGTTTACAGTATTTGAGTGAGTGGTTAGTTGGAAGTCTTGTATATAGAAGGTCACTACACTGTTGTCTACAAAATTCTAGTATATGTCTGTTATGGAAGCCATGAAAGAAGCTATTTGACTGAAAGAATTGTTGAGTAAACTCACTGGTATGGATCAAAATGTGGTTTTGTTATATGACAATACTATAGCCATTCATTTGATGATAAATCTAAAGTTCCATGAGAGACATGCTCGAGACGGAGAAAATGAAGTTGGCTAAGAATGTTTGTGAAGAAAACCCTTCGGATGCTCTGGCAAAGGTATTACCGATTTTGAAGCTCACAAACTGCATGAGACTAGTGCAAGTTTGGGATCCAAGTGAGCTGGTTTCTAAAGAGTGGAAATATTAGGTGCAACATATATCCGAGATACTATAAAGCTAGGTAAAAAATTGTTAGGTGTAGGCTAGAAGTAACTTGTCAATAAATGTATTGCAGAAGGGCAACATTTACGTTCGATCTATCAATCCTAAGGGTCGTGACTTAGTTGTAGAGATGTATACTGATCAAAAGATCTTATACAAGCTGTAAAAGCCTAGTGACGATTGGTTTGAATGAGACAATATGTTGAGTCGAAGCAAACCGGTCAAAGCAGGTTGGCCAAAATAGGATGGTCGAAGAAAACTAATCAGAAGCATTACTTTGATCTGAAGTGCACTAGATTGTAGCACCACTAGGCCGAAGTAGAGGATTTTATTTACTAGGTATCTTATGTTAATTGAGTTTTCCTAGATATATGGAGTATGGGTTATTTCAGCCTCTGATAAAGGTTCTCTAATCTAGAGAGTCAGATGAAGAATTATGGATTTATCGTAAACCTATAAATAGAAGAAGATATTTCTAAACAATATGAGATGTGATGCGACTGTAATTGTAGAGATAAAATTACGTGAGAATATGTTTCCTGGGAAAGTTAAATAACTCTAAGTATTTTGAGAGATAAGTGAGGTGAGAAATGAAGACTGACAAAGGGTTCCATAACTTACGTTATCTTTTGTTACAAAATATGATTGAGTCTTTTGTGTTTGGAGATTCTTTATATAACCTACTTATATATAAAAGATTGTATTTTTCCTGTTGATGTAGTATTTATCCATAATCCGAACCACGTTAAACATTATCTTGTGTGCTTGTTTCATTAGGCTTTATGTTAGTTGTTGTTTGTCTTATACATGACAATTAGATCGTTCTTTCGTAAATTCAATTAATCATATATCATTTTTTGCCATGATCGACCAATGTAATTGGTTTAACCCTCAACAACCATGATTTAATTTATATTATCACCTTTTTTAGTCTTAAGATAATTTTTTGAAGATTGTGTATGTTACATATTTAGTTGAGTACGGAAATTTATTTTGTATTATGGTAGTCGGTATAATTTTGGCTACTAATGAAAAATATTCATTTACATGGTACCAAAGACTTTATTTGTCAAAGAAATTTGATATGAAATAGTTAAATTATGATTCTTAGGTATTGGATACCCATTGGCAAGTTGAGACAAGTTTTTATTAAATAAATATTCCAAAATGAATTTCGAGATTCAAAAAACTTTGAAGATTCTTTATGCATTAGTTGTTGGAAGTCTAATGTAAAATCAAATATGTAGCAGGCCAGGTACATTAGTTATAGTTGAAAGAGTGAGCAGATACTTAATAGTCTTAACCATGGATCATTGAAAGATTTAAAAATAACATCTAACATATATAGAAGATAAAGCATGATATGTCAATATATAGAAGATAAAGCATGATTATTCTGGCACGGGTCTTGTTGATTATGTGGATAATTATAAGTCTACATCAATGAGCATTTTTTTATAGCACTAGGTTTATATTCTTTGAATAGCGTGAAATACTCTTATCATATCTTGTATTATAACAATTCAATATATTTCATATTTTAGGGATTTCAATCATGCACTATGGTTTAACAATTTGGTCGCATGTTTGGATTTGATGGAAGGAGCTAAAATTACCATATTTTATTTACTGTGATAAAATTTAAGCTGTCACCTTCCCTAATAGTAACAATAACTGAAACAAGTTTAAGACTATAGACATTGAATTCCATGTTTTCATTTCGAGAGTATAATTTATAAAAAAACAAGATAGAGTATATCAATACAAATTTCATGGCTGCAGGCATTCTTACTAAAGCATTGATATCTAATATCATAGAAAATATGGAGTTTATAATGATATTTTGTTTTTTATTCTAGTTTCTTTTTAAGTTTTGGGTTTGTATTGTGTTACTTTTAGTTTTCACATTTTGGGTAAGTAATATAATGATTGTTAGTTTTGTCCATTTATCTTATGTATTTGTTATGAAACTTAGTTGAAGTGACATAAATTAAAATGAGTGAGACTATCATGCTAGATTACTAAATCATACAATTATCAGGTTGTATAGCAAAATAAATAAAAATTTGTTTAGATAAGGGTTAACATTTTAAATAACGATAGGTTTTGTTATGCTATAATTAAATACCAAGGAATATTCTAATATTTTTTATGTGTTTCTTAATGATAATATGATTTTAGTTTACTTGTGAATACAATTTTATTTTTAGAACTATTTCACTCGACATCACTCGAATACAAACAAAAAATAAGTACAAGACCATAAAAGTTTCAGACTTAGTATGGATCATCAGATCTTAGTTTGTTGTATGTTATGCTAATGTATATAGTCGGCATGATATTAAATAAATGATGCTGCGAGATCCATGATAAGGAAGAGCCCCAACACAATAACCAACATGCATAAAATCCTTTCCTTATGAGCTATAGCAAAAAATAACAAGAATGAATCGGAAGAAGGATCCGTTGGCCAGATTGGAAGATGCCTGAGTAATAAGAGGATCAAGTTAATGAGCAAAACATATGTTTCCAAACCTAATGGTGAAGAAAGAGAGGAGCAAGTCCAAAAGAAGTGACCATGTAGCCTGAATAACAACACGCTTCGACACCATTGGTAGGAGTATAATAGACTTAGTACAATGATTCTATACCCATTCACCAAGATCAACACAACTATGCACTAATGTACCTAAACATTAATCAATAATACATACAATACACACTTTCCATGAAGGGAAACCATAATAACAGGCTAACTCAAGCTTACAAGGTTCAACCGAACCCCATAGAGGAAATTGTGTAGCTCAGCCGAACCCATATTATGGTTAGTACCCCCAAGGGTCTCCACCGTCATTCCCAAACATGAGTGGTGCAACAACTTTAGTCAATCAATGATAAGGACTAAGATATCAACATGCTTATCCATTAGTACAACAAAACCAACAACAATATTAATGCTACATTGGAAGTTGATGAGGATTTGTAGGATGTAGAATCCCTTTTGGATCCCTACATCCGATACGGATATTTCTCACCCATCCTCCTCCATAATAAGATGGATATGTACAACAAAAAGAGATATCTAGATCACCATATTGATTAGCACAACAATGAAAAGACGTGGTATGAGGCTGATGTTGAGAACAAACTTCCTTTTGGAGACATAAAATATTTTAAGATGTTGAGAACGACTTTTATTAAACCATTTTTTTTGTTCTAAGATGACCAATTGAGACAGAGAGGACATCATCCACTGTAAGCACTGACCAAAGAGACTCTATGGGAATACACGAAGAGGTTCGTGACTGTAAAATGTGAGATGCATAAATATCATAATTTGGTGGCGGTCATGACATACATACAAAGAATACTACCTGAACCTCTATCATATGTTATCATAAAAAAATGCACTCGACTCTAGAGACTTGTCCAAGCAAATAGAATGTTGCATCAAGGTTGAGGAGAACTTCTGAGAACATATTGATGAAGACACAACAAATCCAACTACATATCCCTTATACCTTCCTCTAACACAAAATAATGAACGACTCGCGATTGATCAGGAAAATTCCAGATCACATCCAAAGGCTTCCTGTAAAAATACAGATCGTTTGACGAGACTAGGGAACAATTAGAACAACAGAAATACGAATAGTAACTACAACAATAACAACAACATCCAAGAACAAGAATGCCTTACCAGAGGACTATTCGTTAAGCTCACCGATAATCCAAAATTCACATATAAATGCATTAAATATATTTTCACATATCAAATTAAAAATGATTTACAAGAACCTAATAAGTATAAAGACAAACATAAATTTTATAAGTTTTATAATGATATTAGTGACTATATTAGAGATTTTTGGGCATTGTAGGATCATTTCCATAAAATTATTGATGAGCAATATTTCTTAAAGTTCGTTAGATAGAGGAATAAACGTAAACCAAAACATGAACCGACTGAACTAAATGCTTGGCTAAAACATAAAAAATATGCTCTGACATCACTTGAAAAATTGAGAGCCTTTGATAAAAATGCGATCTTCAAACTATAAAAAAACAAAATATCTCGACTTAGAGTCTAACAGACAAACTGTGGGATTCATTCTCGGTGGAAATGCATTCTCTCGAATTACTAAAAATTCAAGGAAGCGGCACGTGGATAATCTAATACCAAATTTATGACTTCTCGCACCTTTAATGCAATCCTTACCTAAGGTTAGGGTTCATCGATAATGATTTTCTAGGAGTAGTGATACCCAACAAGGATGGAGTTCTAATCACAATAAAATTTGTAGAAGTAGCAGTCAGATGAGTCATGATTAATACCGAAAGATTCTCTACTATTCTCTACAAGATTACATATGATAAGATTATGGGTATTCAATTCTTGATTCCTTCTCAACAAGTCTTTAATGGCTTGACTGGTTCATATGCCAAATATATTAGAAGAACTCACTTTGAATATCACACTTGGTAACATGAAGTATGAAAGAAAATTTGATGTTTTTCATAATAGTAGTAGCTCCTTATTCCTACAAGATAACTTTGGGTAGATCATGTCTCGGGAAAATACATGTTGTGGTCTCTATGGTTTATCAATACCTTTGACACCTGGTCTAGAGAATTTTATGATGCTTTCCTCGCTCTATGGCAAATAGAAATTAGTGAGGGATTCGGTCATCCTTGATGATATGGATGATCCAATAGTGGCCTTATATTATAGAACAAGGAGAGGAAGTCAAATGCATCTGCGTGAAAATAAACAAGATATTACGGATCAGTTATAACTTACAACCCAAATTAAGATACAAACTACTTTAATTTTACAATGTAATATATATATATATATATATATATATATATATATATATATATATATATATATATATTCCGATTGAATGCCAAGAATGTCATTAGGGTCCCAGTCGAGGTCATATGCCACAAATTATAGATCAACAATATTTTTTTGCTGATCAATTAAAATTGACCGCCTTACTCTCAAAAAATAACATAATCCATCATTGAAAAGGTGGAAAAACTAACTTTTGTAGTCCATATTCGAGACTTATTTTACCCATTCTAGACAGTCAACCTTGTACTGGTAATAAAGAATGAAAAATGACACATGCGCATCAACTTCGTAAATATAAAAAACATGTTTGAGCCTTTTTTTCTCTGACTATAATCGATCAGATCATATATGAAACTTCTGAGAATAAGATATTGTCATTCATGGATGCATATTTTGGATATAATCATATACAAATGCATGAGGACGATCAATAGCATACAATTTTCATCATTAATATAGGATTGTATTGCTACTAAACAAATTCGAATTTACATACTAACACATTATCAACAAGGTCATTGTCACATATCTTGGTTAGAAACTGCAAGCATGTATTGAAGATATACTCGTTATAAGAATTCAAGAAGAAGATAATGTGACTGACTTGGAAAATACATTTGAAAACCTTAGGTGAGTCAATCTCAAGCTCAATCTACAAAGATGTACGTTTGGCAATCGGTCATGAAAATTCTTCGGGTTCATGGTCATCAAGAAGAGAATTAGAGTAGATCCTAGAACCTCTCCAACCTAGCTACCATAGACCTCTGAAGTAATATAAAAAGTACATCTACTAGCATGGAGATTGGCACCATTGAACCTACTATTTTTATGATCTTCAGACAAATGCCAACTTTTTTTCAAAGGGTTACAGCAAGTATGATAGTTACATTGGACATTAGCTTACAAATAAGTGTTTAACAATATCAAGAAGTTCATTGCCTCACCAAAAGTATAAACCAAGTCGAAACCATGAGAATCATTATATCACTACTTGGTGTTCTCGAAATACTTTTTGTCATGCTAATCTGAGAGGAATTAATAAATTACAAAATAATCTACTACAAAACTAAATTCTTACTCAATACAAAAACTTGATAATTGAAGTTGGAGAAGTTGGCCCTAGCATTGGTGGTCGTAACCTAAAAATGAGATAATGCTTCAAACCTCACATTATAGTCGTCCAAACATTATTTCATTTGAGGAGTGTATTTCACAAACTAGATGTGTCTCGAAGATTAACCAGGTATTCCATGAAGATAAACGAATATAATATTTAGTTTAAACCACGAATGACGATAGAAGCTCAAGCCGTGGCGAGAATCTTAACGGATTTCCAAATTGAATGACCAATACCTACTAAGGAGCAGATTTCAACATAATAAATCTGAACAAATTGAAGGAACAATAACCAAATCTCAGGTTCAAGAGTCTAGCTTACATCCGCACATGAGATATCTTGACATAATTCATCAAGTTTTCCTTGCCAACTTCCCGAAATGAAACATTATACATGGCTATGATTGGAGGCCTTTAGCTAGCTAACATCTGTGAAGCGAGATGACTATGACTGCTTATGGACTCACAAATTATTCATCAAGCCTTGAAGTATGCATGAGCTAAAAATGATTTAATTATATAGTATGTAAAAGAGTTTTGGTTTTATGCAACCCTATTTGATAAAGTTATTTTTAAACAAGTACCAAAAGTGGAGAACATAGTCATTTATGTTGTGGTTTTTTCAGCATGTACAACATTAGCACCATGTTTAATCTTTCAAGAAAATATTTCTGTTATCCTACCCGATAACTTCATATAAATATTCTTACCCCTAAGGGTTATGGTAATCGGGAGAGGGTGGGGGGGGACGAAGGGTAAAAGTAGGATTGAAAAACTCTCAAATATGTGAAGGAAGGGTTGCTCATGGAGAACAAGGTTGAATCCAGGAAAATCAAGATAAAACTGACATGTTTTATGTGAATATCAGACACACTCTTTGAAAAATGCATCACCAAAAACGTCCTGTGTTGCCTTGACCCTGATGAAACAACATTAATGGCGACATAGCTTCATGACAGAGAAGAAAGTTCCCATTTTGGGTACAAGGTACTTTACAGAAGAATCTTGTTACAAGATTACTATTGGCATATTGTGATTGAGGATAGCGAGAACAAATTCAAGCACCCTTTTTAACAGATGGAGGATAACAAGAACAAATTCAAGAACTTCTCAAACTCAATCCAAGTCATAACAGTGTTACTCAAAAAAATATGCGAAGTCGTTCATTTTGATAGATGAATCTTGGATATGTAGCACCGTTTTTAAGCGCTCGTAAAGGAACAAAGTTCTTATTTGTAACAGTGTAATATGTTTCTAGGCTTTGATCAGTAGTTCATCCCTGGACTATCGATTTTAGTGACATATAATCTATGGACTTTCAAAAGTCTGTTCGTAGTCCTTGGACTATTGAGTTTGGATAAAGTTAGTACTCTTTATTTTTTTTATTAATATAAAATTGAAACGTGGCACCATACTCAATATAAACGTGTATCACCAATGGTCCATCGACTTTCACCTTGACTACATTTGAAGTTCAACCTAAAGATGAGGGACCACTGGTGATACAAATTTCTGTTAAAAATGATGCCATGTGGCAGTTTAATGTTAATAAAAAAATAAAGAGTACTAACTTTGTCCAAATTGGATAGTCAAAGGACTGTCAGCGGGCTTTTGAAAGTCCAAAGGCGATCTGTCATTAAAATCGATAGTACATGGACAAAATACTGTTCAAATCCTATATTTCCAAATGGGTAGAGATGCAACCATTGATGAACATAACAGCCAATGAAGTTATAAACTTCTTATGCTTCAACATTTGCTGCGGATACGACATACCATGAGTGATAATAGTAAACAATATAACTGATTCTAAAGTGAAAAGCTCACATGGTTTTGTGCAGAAGAGTTATTAAGAAAATTTTATATTCTCATTTTCATCCTCCAGTGTATGGCCAGGTGAAAGTGATCAACATGACCGTATATGATAGCATAAAAAACAAGTTGGATAGTGCGACAGAAAATTAACTAGACTTCTTTGAATAAGTACTTTAGTTTTATAGAATTACCCCATGTTCGGCCCCTAGAGAACCACATTTCTCCTTAGAGTATGATATTTAAGTAAGGGTGCTAACCAAAACTGTTATGCCTTGCTACAAGATTTAAAAATACGAGGAGGGTTGTAATTTTGATGCAAGGAGTGTCAAGCTTGACGTAATTAAAGAGAACAAGTTAAAACCCACCTATTGTTAGAGAATTGCAAAACTATTATATGCAATAGATATAAATCCAAGGTTCATTTCAGAACCTTTGAGGTGGAGAACAAGGTTCCACGTAGATTTTTTCTTCACACCAAGGATAAATTCTTGGCAAACTGGCTCATAATTAGGAAGGTTCTTACACCATTGAAGACAAAGTAAAGTCATACATGTACATCATGCTGGATGACTAAGCCAAATAGACTCGACAAAAAAGGTTTTACGAGGAATTTACAAGCCACGCTGAAATATAAAGGATAATTTTGGACGCTTAAAGGTATTTTCCAGCACCTATAGTTGACTTTGGCCTAACTTCAACAACAAAGCAAATGGTAAATTTGAAGATAACATATAACCCCATACAGAGCTCCAACCTTTAGTTTAAAAACAAAAAAATGATAAGTCTGAACATAGATTTCAGATTATTAAAAAGCACCGGCTTTCATTATAAACAAACTCAAAATGGACAAAGGATATCCTAAACATAGTCTTCGGCCCTTTGAAGAGATTCAATTGTCCTTCTAATTTAAAAATAATTACATCAAATACTCCAGGGCCTTCATTTAAAGATAATTATCCTAAAGAGAGTCATGTACCCTTCGTAAAATAAAAAACAAATGAAGTTTAATTATTTCTAAACATTAAAAAAATCTCACATAGTCTTTATTCATATCTTAGCCTCTTAGAATAGTTCATTGTGATTGGAATTAATAGAGTATCAGACAACATAATTTTTTTTCTCAAACAACAAAATAAAAATAAATATTATCACAAGTCATTGAAAATTACAAAGGATTTACTCACTCTATCTACAATAACACACAAATTACCTAAAACATGGGGGCTTTGGCTGACAAAAGTTTCCATATAATAGGACTTTTAGTCATACAACATTTCCTTATAGGATATAGACATATAAAAGTACAACTAAGGCTACAAAAGGCTATTAGATTCCAGGACACGTTTCTCGGCCAAACCTCCCCATTCAGTTGTTCTTCCACAAACATCTTTTCTCCAGTGGTATCTCTAGTTTCATTTGGAGATGGAAGAAACAATACTTGACCATAATGAACAATCACAGGAACAAGAACATCACATTAGCTATCATATTTTTTAGAAAAATATAGACACTCTTTATTTTCAGCCTCCATAATATACTCATACACTATATAACCATCTTTATGGAAGTTAACAGAGGCTCATGCCTAGGAGAACTAGCCTAATCGCACGTCTTAGATCTATCCTCCTCATAAAACTAGTTCCAAAAACTATATAACGTGATATAATGATATTTCTCACAAATTTGCAATATAAATATTTTCTTAGCTTTGTCCATCGCATCCTTGGTAGCTTCAAATATCAATTTTCAAAGTGGGTCATCAATTAGTTAGTATGTTCAGTGCTTCAGCTGCTAAAGTATTATTGAGCTTCCTCGTTAGATTCACGACATCCTCTAGAGAACTTATGAATACTAGGCTTAACAACACCATGATTTCCAACATGTTACACATTTGTGAACTACTTAAAGACCTAGGCACTGTTCAAGTTGTCGCAAATGCACTGAGGTCTTTAAGTACTATACTATTTGGCGGGCTCCATTTTCACAACACTAGGCTTCCCAATAGCCTTCCTACCTTGAGATCTCCTGAATCCAACCTTTATTCACAAAGCACCATCTTTTTTTCATTTATAGAGAACGTAACAACTTTAGAATTTCTCTTATAAAGAGTTTATTTCTCATCTCTTTCGGATCCTGGCTGATATATGTAAACAAAATATCCTCTAATGATAACAGCATTCGGCCATAGACCGTTGGTTTATTTTTAAGCCTTAACAAGGATCTCTCTTACTCCTACCATTATGAATCCTCCATCACCAACTCATGTTATGCATTTCGACATCTGGTTATTTCTCCTATAATATTTAATATAAATAAGAAGCCTAGTTACACATACATATCATATCCAGCGATAGTGTCACAAAAAAAATAAAAAGATGAATAACTCACTTTTTTAATTCCATGCGCGATAATAAATAAAATTATTTTATTTTAAATCAGTCTCCAATTACCCCAAACTTAGGGGATTTTGCTCACAAAGTTTCCCCTACAAGAGGGCTTTAATAATAAAAAATTACCTCATAAACTATGAGATACAAAAGTACAACCATGGTCGGTTAAAACTCCTCATTTAGTTGTTCCTGCAAAAACATAATCTCGCAGGTAGTATCTCCAGTTCGATCTAGAGGTGAGAGAAAAGTTACTTGACCATAAGGCAGAATCACAGGCCCAAATATATCACCTTAGCCATCATTCTTTTTGCAAAATATAGGAAATCTTGTCTATCAGTCTCTATGATATGCTCATACACTCTATAACCCTATTTTGTGAAAATATCAGAGGTACATGCATAGGGGAACTGTCCTAATCGCACATCTTGGATCTACCCTCATCATGGACTTAGTCCCAAAATGTATCTAACCTGATTTAATGATATCTCATAAATTTTTAGAAAAAGTATTTTATTAGGTTTGTGCATCACATCATTGGTTGCTTCAAATATCAAATTATAAAAGTCAACCAACAGTCAGTCAGTATGTTCATTGCATTTGACCGCTAAATTAATGTGAGCTTCTTCTACTACGACAACTCATCCTCTAGAGAACTTGCTGATACTAGGCTTAACAACACAAAGCTTCGAAACAGCTTACACATATGGGAAATACTTAAGACCTTGGCCACTGTTCAAGTCTTCTTAGATGCACTAAGGTCTTTAATTATTGTATTGTTCAGCGGGCTTAGTTTTCACAACACTAGGCATCCTAAAAACCTTAATACCTGGAGATCTTCTGACTGCAACCATCATTCACAAAGCACCATCTTTTTTCATTTATAGATCCTAGCTGATATATGTAAACAAAAATTCCTCCAATGGTAGCAACGTTCGGGCATAAGCTGCTGGCTTATTTTTAGGCACAAGCAGGGTTCCGTCTAAACACTAACATTAGAAATTTTCCCTCACCAACTGAACATTATGTGTTTCTGCATTTGGTCTTTCTCTATGAATATTTCTTTTGCAATATTTAATATAAATAAGAAACCTAGTTACACATACATATCATATTCAGCGAAAATATCGCAACAAAAGAAGTAAAAAGATAAACGAATCAATATTTAAAGATTATAGTTTTCAACTGAATAAAGTATAAAAATTGAAAATTTGACGTAGTGATCTTGTTCCTATCATATGCTAAGCGAGTATTTTACCATATAATCTATGTCAAATCTGGAATTAAATTCATAACATATAATATATTATATAAACATTTATAGCATACATCTTACCATTTTACGACTCACACAAATATTTAAAACATAATTTATTATTAGCTTTAAATTTATAAATTTAAATGTAAAATGATATAATAAGTTGTGAAATATGGTATACTAAGTTGCAAAATATGGTATAATTAAGTTGTAAAACACGATTTAATAAAATTGCGAAACGTAACGTATTTAAGTTTCCAAACATGATGGATATCTTTTCCATAAAAATAAATGTACGGTGTCTTGGTGAGAATTCCTAATTCGGAAGCTCTAAGAAATGATTTCTTGCAAGAGACACTCTTGAAGTCTATTCTTATTCTTCAATGTAAAATATTCTTCGGGAGACCACAAACGATAAATTTTCTTCATTCAGAAACAAATCTGGAATTGCTACTCAAGGAAATAGATGCCTATAGACAATCCCCATATTTGAGCAACTCTCATACATGCTAGTTGGTCAAAGTACAAATAGAAAATCATTACCAGCCATCTCAAACCCAAGATCAAAATAAATGACTGAACATTACCAAGTAAATCAAAATAAAGATCATATAAATATTCATTTTGCATCTACTATCAAAGAAAATCTGCAATAAAAAGCTAAGAATACCATGGTTGGAAAATTCTCGACAGAAAAACCTAAACATTCATCTATTCTGAAATTCATCGATTCATTTGGGTTCCTTGGAGAAGTTAACGTTTCACATGGGGATATCAGACACATCTTTATTGAATTCGATCTAATTGAAGACCTAAAAAAAATTGGAAAATAAATGTTTATCAAATCAACGACAAGAGAACGAGACTCTTAAAATGGCTACCACATTATAACATAAACAAATACATTCATATAACTCTTATTTGTATTTCATTTCTAAATCTACCGGAGTATATGTTTGACAAAGATATAATAAGATTAGTGGCTAGAACTATAGGAAACCCTCTTTCGATATGGGTTCCACCAAGAAACAGGGTTGAAAATAGTTGTTGTAGACTATATGTGGAATTAGACATATCTAACGACATTTTCACCAAAGTATGGATAGGATTCGGTAAAAATGATGGATATTGGCAAGAAATTATATATGAGAATTTACCTTATTACTGTCCTAATTGCTATCATCTGGGTCATCAACATAGATTGAAGGAAAATCAACAATAACAAAACAAACCTCACAAATTCAGATAATTCACATGAAAATACTATGCTTCATGAAACTCTAATGAAACCTAAGATAAAGTCAATCATAGGGAAGGGAGACAATTTCGGGATTCAAGCAACAAACGAGAAACAAAGCAACTCAAAATCAGCAGCAATAGAAGGAAATCTTAAGATTGAGACACAAAAAAATTGAAGAAGAAATAAAAATGCAGAATAAAAGTAATTTAATAAATCCATAAATAATAAACTCAAAGTACCTAAAAGAAAAAAAAATAAAGAAAATAATCAGATCAATGACTCTAAAAAATTTCAAAAGCAATACAAATAGAATAAAGAAGTACCTTCTTCACAGTCTGTAAGCAAGAAAGGAGAGCTAATAGCGAAGATGAATTATATGAGCCTGCAGCAGTAATTAGTCTTCCACCATCCCGAGTATTAAAAAATATAAAGTTAGAGAAGATTTCAAAAAAGTTTTGAGACTATCAAAAAACCATAATGTCAATGACAAGCATCATACATCTGAGGCTGAAGTTATTGAGGCTATCAAAGATTTGAAAACAATCAACTTGACCCCTGAGCATCCAACCTCTTACAGGGAAAACATAGGTGGTTTATCTACTTCACCTGCAAGATACAAAATTGAGATTGATCAGAATATTAAAAATAAGCTAAAAGATTCTAAGATAAAGAAAATATGGTATGGGTTACGTTCATACAAATAATTGATGATATTTCTAATGTCAATTGATGATTTACGCTACTACCAAGCTCAGCAGGATCTTAATCCTGAATAGCCTTCTAAATCATTATAGAAACAGTTGGGTTTCTTATCTATTTTGTGCAAAATTATACATATCAATCAACTGCAAATATCAGATGAATCTTTTAATTACCCGGATCTTTGCCATGCTGATCAATATCTGGTCCTTAATAGCTCAGAAGGCATCGTAGCATTGCATCTCAATTCCTGGGGCTCAAGGCTACTATAATCATAAAGCAAAGTTTTGATGTTCACCATATAATGTTTATCTTGGTGCTATCTGATTATATGCTAAGTCTGAAGCTAAGTGTTTCTGATCAAATAAACCTAATTTTTTCGGTTGAAGTCCAAAATGCGGTTCTTACCATTGTGGTCTATCACCTGGAACTAAGTATTGTCGCTGATTCCCTGAAGCTTATTGTTGCAGTCATAAGTCAACTTTGTTTTCTTTCTGTATATGTCCTAAGATTTTGGATCCTGCTACTACCCATCAAACTTCGTCTCCCTAGATCTTATTTTTCTTTAACTTTGTTATATCTTTCAAGCCATCACTAAGCTCAAACCTTTTAGTATCTCCTCCTCGGAGTCTAGACCCGCAGGTTTGTGTTCGTATCATCAAGCTGCTCTCCCCTAACCTCCAAATGATTTCCTGGATCAATTGAAACGATGACCATTCATTGGAAGCCTGAAGCTGCAGTGATTGATCACGGTTATTTCTCGACATCTTCAATATGGCCCTCAATAGCTCAGAAGGATCCTATTATGTTATATGGTCATCTTCTTCAAGTTCAGTTCTCTATATTTTCCCTAACTTTAAACTGTCTCCCCTTTGGGTTTGCCTGATAAAGAAACATTTAGGGTATAGAATGGAATCTCAAATCATATTTTCTCTCCCTCAAATATGTTGGAGAAAAAATTCGAGACATAACTTAGATTAGTATATTGTTATTACCTTCTAAGGGCGCTCCACTTCAGGAAATTCTATTAAAATCTCTAGATGTTAGTAGAATCGCTCCATTGAAGTCTGCTCCGTCTGAATCCCCTTGTGAGCGTAATATGATATCATCATTTGATACTTACGCTTTTATTTTTCTTCATCACCTTATGTGGAAGCTCTCCTGATTTTTGCATATGCCTTAGTAGAGGTTGAGGTCTCTCAGTCTCTCTCGCCTGATCTATTTACTTACGTTATGTTCTGCGAATTTATTGAGAAAATACCATGAAGTCCCTTAAGTCTATTGAGTTGATTTCTCCTTGCTGGAAGTTGCTTCATCTTCCGTCCAATGGATATCGATCATGCTCTTGATACAGATTTCTCTTAGCGAGATTAGATCTCAAAAAATATAGTGGAATTTGTTTTTTTTTGCTGTATTGCTGCTTCATTGTTGGATTCTCCCAGTTTTGTCTGATTGAGTCTTTGGGCTATTTCTCAGCCCATGATTCAAATCACAATGGTTAAGGAGAAGTATTTGGCTAAAACAAGTGTAATTTTAAGATAGGTTCAGATGCTTTACTGTTGTAAACAATGCAGTGTTGTTACCTAAATAAAATGAAGCTCTTTTGATTAAAACAATTACAAAACACGATATACTTAAGTTCTGCAATACTGAATTGTGAAACATGGCATGAGAAATCTTGGAGCTAACACAAGTATGTACTAGAAACTTTGAGAGGTCATAAATTTGCACTCAATTGTCCAAATGAGTTTTTTATTCCATCTAATTTTTTAAAATTTTAAATGCTCGAAAAAATATATTTTACGTAAGCTCTCTAGAGAATTTCATCATGTTATCTTCTTCGCTAGAATTTTGGCGAATACCATGAGATAAAACTGGTCTATTTTGGTTTGATTACATCTGATTCAATGACAATAATGCTTATATATGGAGTCTAAAATATATTTTGAACACAAAACAACATTAATGTACCTAAGAACCTACCCAACATAAATCTAAAATTGATCTATTCCGTCTTTATGAAAAATATCAAAAACATTATATATTTATATGTTTAAGGGAAATAAGTTAAAGAGAGTAAGATATTCATAGTGATAAGATAATCGAGAGAAGCATAAGACTACTAGGTTTTATTTATTATAAAACTGTATCTTACAAAGAGCTAATATACCATAATATATAGAGTGTGGTTAGGGGTTCTAACAGAATAGCCTAATGGGCTAGTGGGCCAGTGGGCCAGATAACTAACATGTTTTAATGTTAACATCATATCTTAACCTCACAATACAACCGTATAATCATTGAGAGTTTGTTACACATAAAATAAAATTGAGATGACGACTGATCCAAATGAGCCACCTCAATACCCAAAAAATAGCATTGCAAGCCCAAGTCTTTCATCGTAAACAGATGAGCCAAATCATGTTTGAATGCCTAAATTCTATCAAAGTTACCACCAATAACAATTATATCATTTATATAAGAGATACAAGAATTTGTCATGCAATCTTACATTTGATAAATAAAGCCAAATCATGATTACTTGAAATAAAAACCAAAGGGAAATATTAAATATAGAGAATTTCTCAAACAAAGCAAGATGACCTTGTTTAAGACCATATAGAGATTTTTAAGCCAAATACAGGAGAAGAGTCACGTAATTGGTTTTAAAGATTAAAAAGAGGTTGACTTTAAATAAAATTAATAAAGTTTGTTTTTTCAGTAAAACATTGTGATAACTATGTCTCGTAATATAATTTATATGCTAATTTTCTATATGATGTCATTTTTGTCTAAAACAAAAACTATATTATGTAATTTTGGTCTTTCTTTTATTACCACTACATTATGGAAAAACAAAATTCTCAATAACAATTCCCTTTTATAATTCACTATCTTTAAATTAATGGCAGGTTAGGTAAATTACAAAAAGATTAAAGGTTTTTAAGTTACTATTCATGGAGAGTTAAATACATTATATATATATATGTATTATGTGTAGGCTAAAATTGACTAGTTCTCTTATGCCCAGACTTAAGAGTTGAGATTTGAATATGCACAAAAATTAAGGGTATGAACTATGAGGACTCTGAGTGACGTGAGCTCAATCAAGACTTAGGTGCAGAGATGTCTGGTAGAACCTAATGGAAATATCTTTACGATGGATTTTGTATAAAGATTTATTGATACCAAAATGCATAATTATTACTAGTTGGACTTAGGTGTATAGATTTATGAAGTCGGCGCTTGTAAATACACCTCTGAGCTCTCGGAAAAATATGGATTCACTATTATGTATAAAGGTATGAAATGAATAGAAGATGTCAGCCTTTGATTAATAGAATTAATCGGAGCGTACTTTATAGGAAGAAAAAATATAACCATCTAAGGCATCACGATATGGTGCCACTATCCATCAGTCTGTACTAGGCCAGTACGGATGTTATGGAGATCGTTATCATTACGCATTGGCTATTTGTGAAAATGTTGGAAGCTGCTAATGCGAGCCATATATATTATGTCACCCATCCTTGATTCTATATATAATATAAGAGAAGCATAAATAAAACTTTTATAGCGTGAGCGAAGCTGTTGTAGTGATTGTATTTGCGTGAGTAAGAGAGAAAAATGAGAGCTTATCTCGTTTTAGAGAAAGAAGCAAAGTTAGGAAATAAAAATTGAGAGAGTTGTGTTCGTTGTGTTTGAGAGAGTTTCATTGTGATCTTTCTTCTATATAAAATTAATGTCTCTTGCCTATAGATGTAGAATTTATTCATAATATGAACCATGTTAAATCTTGTGTTTGTGTGCTCGGTTAATAATTTTTTTTCCTGTTAACTTTGACTTTAGAAGTCACGAACCTCAAGCTCTACTTCTTTCTTTCCATACACGCAAGACGTAAATCACCCAAATGTTAAGTTTTTGCATATTACCGAAGTTAGGCCAGTTGAAGATAAAATCTCGGTCAAACCAAGTGCCTTAATATTATGATTATCACTAAGTCTCCACCATAAATATTTTTGTTGTTCTTTGTGCGATTTTTCCCCAAATATATATAAATATATTTGTTCTGTTTATACAACTTTTTTACTAGCAGTCAAAATCTTATAATTTATAAAAAATTACAAGCAAGTTTATATTTCAAATGATAACATTTTAAATCACAAAATTTTGTCCGTTCTGAGCTTACTTTCAAGATTAGTGGCAAATTCATTACGGTGAATTTCGAATATCAAGGGCTTCCCCTTTAATGTGCAAATTGCGTTGTCTTTGGACACTCCTCCTGCCTTTGTAAAAAAAGAGCATCCAAACTTCCTTCCAATCCTTCCTCATTTTCCCCTTCGGGTGAGTCTGATCCTTCTGAGATTGAGCCGAAGCAACTTAGTAGACAACTTCTTGATTCCCTTGAAGAAGTCAAGGATGTGGAAAGTGGTGAGGAGGTTGACTCGCCTCCTAAAAGGCATCGTTTCACAGATGCTAAGGCTAAGGGTATTTTGGATTCGTCCTCCGTCAGGACCATCGTCTAAAGCGTTGTAAGTATTCTGACTTATGAATATTGCTTCTTGGAATGTTAGGGGATTAAATGACCCTGTTAGACAAATAGATGTTACTGATTTTATTATTAGTAATAATATCTCCTTATTAATTCTAGTTGAAACTAAAGTCCAATTGTATAAAGTAGATTCTATTGTTAGGAATATGGCTCCTTTTTTGCATGTTCTTACAAATCACTCTTCTCACCATCTAGGTAGAATTTGGATTATCTGGAACCCTAGTGTCATCACTATAACTATAGAGTCTCAGTCCCATGAGTACATTCATTGTTTAGCTACATGTCATAATTTTAATGCTTCTTTTAGATTTATTACAATTCATGCTTTCAATGAAGTTCTGGATAAAACTCCCCTTTAGAATGAATTTTCTACCATTTCCATAGTAGACAAGGACATTCCATGAGTTTTGCTTGGGGATTTCAACTCCATTCGTCACCCAAATGAGCGTATTGGATCCTCCGATAATTGGACTTTTGCTATAAATGATTTTAATAATTGCTGCTTCCATAGTGAGCTCAGTGATCTCCGATCTACCGGTTTTCATTTCACATGGATTGATAAACAGCATGATAATCCGATTCTATTCAAGTTTGATAGAGTCCTTGTCAACCCTGTTTGGGATGATATATTCCCAATGTCTTACACTCACTTTGGTTTTTTTCGATCTTCTGACCATACAACCGTTACGCTTAATCTTGGGTTCCCTCGTCCTAAGCGTAAAAAGCCTTTCAAATTGTTCAACATGTTAATCTCACCCGCTTTTCAAAGACATTGTTAATAAGAGTTGGAATAGCCCCATTACTTTTTCTGGGATGAGTCTGGTCACAGAAAAACTTCTTACGCTGCAGTCCGTGCTAGTGGGACTAGACCGAAAAGAGTTTAGTGACATTAGCTCCAGAGTTGTAAGTGCTCAAAACAGACTATTTCAAGCTCAATCCAATCTCTCTTGTGATCTGCTCAATCCTTACCTTGTTTCGGAAGAATGTGAAGCATCATCAACTTTTATCTTTTTTAGTAGAGCCGAAAAATCCTTTCTTAAACAAAAATCTAGAGAAAACTGGATCAAGCTTGGTGACAAAAACACTAAATTTTTCCATAATAGTATTAAGCTCGACTTTTCCGTAATAAGATTATTTCTATCACTAATGAGAGCGGAGTTACTGTCTCTACTCCTACTAGTGTTTCAAAGGTTTTTATGAATTACTTTAAAAACTGTCTCGGTACCAGGCATTCTGCCGGTTATCCAGGCATGGAAACTGTTTCCTCTATTCTAACCTCTAAAGTTACCGATATGGATAAGGATTCTATGATTCGTGAGATTACTTGCGATGAAATAAAATCCGCTCTGTTCAGTATTGACAGTAACAAAGCTTCAGCAACTCATGGTTTCAACTCTTGCTTCTTCAAAACTAATTGGAGCATTATTGGCCAAGACATATGTAATGGTGTCCTCGACTTCTTTCATTCTGAATCTTTAGAGGCCTCTTGGAGCTCCACCTCTATAGCTCACATTCCTAAAAAAGATTCTCCTTCTGGGCCTGCCGACTTTAGACCCATTGCACTCTGTAATGTTAGTTACAAGATCATATCCAAGATCTTAGCCAATAAAATTAAAGATTCTTTTCCTTATCTTATTGATAATTCTCAGTCGGATTTCATAAAAGGAAGGAATATCTCTGATAGTATCCTTTTATCTCAAGAACTTTTGAGGGGGTACCACTCCAATCGTAGAGACAAAAAGGTTGGGCTCAAAATTGATTTAATGAAAGCCTTTGATAATGTCAGATGACACCTCATCCTTGATATTCTTGTAGCGATGCATTTCCCTGATAAAATGATCACCTGGATCATCAAATGCATTTCTTATCCTTCTTACTCCATCAATATTAATGGAGATCCTCATGGAAAATTCAAAGGACGGAAAGGTCTGAGGAAAGGAGATTCGCTATCCCCCTTCCTCTTTGTTCTTGTTATGCAGAAGTTACGTTTTCATTGGAAATGTTAAAAGCTCAAAATCATTAATCTATGCTTTGCAGATGATCTAATGATTTTTTGTCATGGAGACGCTGATTTCCTACTTCTTATCAAAGAAGCTCTAGATGAGTTCTATACTCTCTCAAGGCTAAAAGGCAACCCCTCTAAAAGTCATATCTTCTTTTTGGGTATTGATGAGTCCCTCCGGTTCGATCTTAGCCCCATCATGGGATACCCAGAAGGATCTCTACCAGTTAAATATTTAGGTGTGCCCCTTCTTACAAGTCGTCTCACCCACTCGGATTGTCTCCCTTTTCTCCACAAAATTACATCTAGAATTGAATCTTGGACCTCTAAGCATCTTTCTTATGAAGGTAGACTTCAGCTTATTAAGTCTATCTTATTCGCTGGTCAGGTCTATTGGTCATTCATTTTTATCCTTCCCTCAAACATTATCAAATAATTGTCTCAGTATCTCCGTCGTTTTATGTCGGGCTCGGCAATGAAAATCCATAGTGCCAAAGTAGCATGGGTTATGGTCACCTCACTCACTATAGAAGGCGGCTTTGGGATTCTCGACCTAAAAATCTGGAATCAGACGGCTGTCCTGAAACATCTTTGGTCTATAAACAGTAATAACAATCACTCTATTTGGAGTGACTGGATTAAGATAGAAAAAATTAAATATAATAATTTTTGGAACCTCCCGATGGGATCCTCTCCCTCTTGGATCTAGAAGAAAATTCTTTGTCTCCGTCTTTTGGCTTGTAAAATGTGCAGGGTGGCAATTGGAAATGGCTCGAGTACCTCCTTCTGGTATGATCCATGGCTCCTTTCTTCTTCGCTTGCTTCCCGCCATGGCGAAAGTATCATCAAGGACTTTAGACTTGGGAAAAACCTCAAGGTCTCGGATATCATTCTCAATGGTAACCGGAACTAGTCATCTAATATTAGATCAGCAAATGCTAGAAATCGCGCCAACCTGTTGGAAATCCACAATCTCATTCTCTCCCTCCCTCCTCCTAACATCTTCTCCAATGATATTCCCTTTTGGAAGGACAAAGAAGGATGCACTTCCTTCTCCATCAAGGACACGTACCAAGCCATTCGGTTTCCCAACCCTAAAGTAGGGTGGGCTGGGTTAGTTTGGAATAAATCCAATATTCCTCGTCATTCCTTCATCTTATGGCTCACTATTTTGGGCAAGCTTGTCACCAAAGACAAACTCCTCATTTGGGATTATAACATCCCACCTGATTGTGCTCTGTACAACTCTGACAATGAGACTATCTCACATCTCCCTTTTTATTGTAGCTTCACTCATAGACCTGACTATGATTCCCATTTACCGCCTCCTGTTGGCAGTCTTGGGTTTGTATAGCGTCACATTGGTCTCAATCTCGAAACCATTCTATTTGGCATTCTTTCTTCGCCGCGGTAATTTATCAGTTCTGGAAGGAGAAGAACCTAAGAACTTTTGGGTCCTCTCCTGTCATCGTCTCTCTGGTCTCTCACCAAATCTTTTCAGATCTTTGGTTTAGATTCCATGGCACCAAGACTGGATGGTCATTCTAAAATTAATATTTATTATTCCACTTTTATGTGCATGATAACTTTGGTGAGTGCAATCTTTGATCGCTTGGATGACTGCGGATGCTGTCGCTGATATCCATCTGTTTGCGCCGTAGTTTAGATTACTTGTATTGGACGATTCTTATCTCTCTACTATGATTTGATCGTTTTACTATTTTTTTCATTTTATTTTGCAACCGACTTTCCTTAGTCGATTATTGATGTATTTTTCGGGATATGCCCAAGATTCTTGTATGAACCTTCTTTCAATTTATTTAATGCTTTTAAACACAAAAAAACTCTATATTTTATTAGTGTTTAAATTTTTTAAATAATGTCTAAATAAAATATTATCAATATAAAATGCTAAAATGTTATAACTTTGTGATCTTTACATCTTAATGTGTATAAACTTTCACAAAATTTAAGTTAAAATAATCAGAAATTATATAAAAAAATATCTATTACAGATAAATTTTTAAATTAAAATTGAATTTGAATGAAACAATAATTTTATTATTGCAAATAAAATAAAAAAATAAACAATGTTGTACATTAAATAATTAAAGAAATAACTCTAATGCGTAATAAAAATCAACTATATTTCAAAAACTGAATAGTTCAATCTAGATCCTGTTTATAGATTTAAATGATTTCTTTATTAGTCAAGCACTCTGTCAAAATCGTACAGATATATATAGAAACTTATAAGTGTTCAATTATTGTACCTTCTAATATATTTTACGATTACACCTATTATTAACCATTATTGACCAGAAATTATGCTTTATCACTAATAAAAGAATTGTTTTGTTAAAATATGCATAATCGGAAGTTCGTAAACGAATCTATGGCCATAATTTTGGCATGTTTCGTTTAGAAGTTTCCATAAATTCTGATATTGCTGCTGATTCCATGACCGTCTAACTCACACGTTATTTATTAGCAACATCGAATGGAAAAACTATTTAAAAACGGGTAGCTTTTAAATAAGGGAAATGACACACTAAGTACTTTTTAGCCAAACCTATTACAACCTAGTGCTCCAAAATGGGTTAATGCTCACTAACTACCCATCTCATTAAACATATCCACTTCTAATACCTTTTCTTTTTTTAATACCAAGATTACCCTCAACCTAGTATATAAGGTTGATTTGTGAAAAAAAGGGCCCCTTTTAGCTCCAGCATCTTCTTAATCACTTTTGAATTTTGAATTTTGAATTTATTAGCCTCATTTCTCTCTCCTCTCTCCTAACATTTCAAACAACCCATTTTTCAAGAACGTTTCTTCATTTCAAAAAACTACGGCTGATCACACCACCTCCGGCGACCCTATTGAACCACCATTTACCTTACGTTACCACCGGCGATCCATCTAGTAGCCTTATCGGACTGTTTCGATCACCGGCGAGTTTCAGAAAACAAGTTTAACGTCGTCAGCCTCCTGGGTACTGTTTTGCACCGTGATATCCTCCTAGCTCCGATCTTGCACCGTATCTCAGCCTCCTAGACCACCGTACACATCCTACTACCTCCGGTTGATAGTTTCGAAATCGTAGCCGGTCGTTTAGCATTTTACAGGTGAGTAACAGAGTCGAGTTTTCAGTTTCGAAATCGTTTACCATTTTCGAAATCGATTATAGACTCTCATATAATGTACTTTAATTGCAGGTGACTTATTACCATCTGCTTCTGCTCAATTCAAATCATCCAAACCAGCTCCGTTCACATTCCGGTGAGTAATTCTTCCACCTCTGTGATGAACCCTGATATTTATATGTAAACACATTGCGATTTGTCGCCTGCTATTTTATGATTTGATGTTGCTAGATCACTGCACAGACCCTGATAGGTTAGATGTGTTTGTAGATTAAACCTGACAGCATACACCCTGATATCTTAGTTATGGCATGTTGCTATATGTGTTGATAAATAGTCCATTAATCCATATACCCTTATAGTTTAGGTACGTGATATTGCTATATGTTTCAAAGCATATCCCCTTGCTGTTGTCACCCTTATATGTTAGCTATAACAGGTTGATATATGTGTTTCAAACCAGACCAATAGTCCATATACCCTGATAGTTTAGGTATGCCAGTTTGCTATTTGTCGCCTGCAATTTTATGATTTGATGTTGCTAGATCACTGCACAGACCCTGATAGGTTAGATGTGTTTGTAGATTAAACCTGACAGCATACACCCTGATATCTTAGTTATGGCATGTTGCTATATGTGTTGATAAATAGTCCATTAATCCATATACCCTTATAGTTTAGGTACGTGATATTGCTATATGTTTCAAAGCATATCCCCTTGCTGCTGTCACCCTTGTATGTTAGCTATAACAGGTTGATATATGTGTTTCAAACCATACCAATAGTTCACATACCCTGATAGTTTAAGTATGACAGTTTGCTATTTTGTGTTTAAAATAGACCACGATGCATATACGCTGATATGTTAGTTACATGATATTGCTATATATGATGCAATATAAGTAACACAATGTTTAAACCAAGAGTGTCTAAACCAAGAGTGTGCATTTTCAAGGTACACAATGTCTAAACCAAGAGTGTGCATTTTCAAATTTGGTACGGAAACAGGTATTGTTCCGCTGTCCGAATTTGAAAACTTCGAGTCATTCCAAGTGTACGTTGAGCAAACATGGCAAGGGCTGGTTAGAGGAAACTACAGCATTACGTACTCTTGCGGTGCTCAGAATAATTGTATTTTTAATAAGGAGACCGATTTCATTGGGTTGGAATGTTACCTCGATGTTGAGCGTTTGAAGAGCGTGTCATTTCTTATCGAAGAACATGCTGCTGATAAAGGCTCCTCCATTAAACGTAAACAACCCGTTCAACTGTTCGAAGAATCCTCTCACATGCAACGAACCAGCGGTGAAAGCAGTACCTGTTTGGCAATTACAACCCCCAAAAAAAGACATCTAGCTACAGCGGCATGGGCAGAATCTATCATCGGTGTTGGACAGTCATTTCAAGACGGTGCTCACGGTCTTAGGTTATCCTTATCCCGTTATGCATTAGAGAACGGTTTTGCGTTCAAGTACATGCACAATACATTTAACAAGATCACCGTTTATTGCGTAAACAAAGATTCGGATGGCTGCCAATGGAGGCTTTACGCTTCTGTGGATTCTAAGACCGGGTTGATGACAATTAAAAGATTTTTCAGTACCCACACGTGCAGTCCCGTATTCACAAAGAAGAAAAGCAGGCATCTGTCGTCTGATTTGATTGCTGATGAAATTCACGATTCTCTACGGAACAGCCATTCTTTAACAGCTAAGACTATACAGTCCACCATCAAGCAAGACTACGGCTTAGACGTTTCATATCGTCTATCTTGGACTGCGTTGGAGAAGGCCCGTCGCCTTGTATTTGGAGATAGCAATACCTCTTTTGCATTGCTAAAACCATACTTCAAGAGGCTAAAGAGTCGTGACATCACTACGGACTGTCATCTGGATTTGGCTCCCGGCAATGTTTTTCGTCGCTGTTTTATAGCGTTTGGGGCGTGTCTTCAGGGTTTCCATTCGTGCCGCCCTCTACTGTACGTTGACGGAACGCACCTAAATGGGAAGCATGGTGGCGTGTTGCTTTCAGCAGTTGCAAAGGATGGAAACAACGGTCAGTACATGTTTCAATATACATTTATTCTGATAAATATGTTTGCATAGTTTGCAAATTAATAAGATTGTTTGATAGTTATAAATACATACTCTGGTAGTTTAATTATTAGTGATTGCTAGATTGGGAGACCCTGTCTGATAGGTTAGGATGCGAATTGTCTGATAGTTTGTATTACATACTACGGTAGTTTACTTACATGGACTGTTCTTTGTTTACTATTACACAGTCGACCTCAACATCGTTCTGTTACTGTCGTTCTGTTTTTTAAGAGCAATTTTCCCCACCGCAGGTCTTTTCCCCGTATCTTTTGGTATATTTGGTAGTGAAGACTCGGACAACTGGTTTTGGTTTTTGGAAAAATTAAAACCTCATCTGTTAGGGCGCCAAATAACTTTCATTTCAGACCGTCATGCTGGTATTATTAGCGCTGTCGCAACTCTTTATCCAACTGACTACCACGCTTATTGCATCTTCCATCTTATCCAGAACTTGAATAAAGCTCTTGAACACACTAACAGAGTCTACAAACAAGATATGCTAGTGATGTTTAAGAGTTGTGCTTATGCCCCTACGGTGGATCTTTTTAATGAACGTTATGCTCAGTTTTTGCGGCTAGGCGGTAAGCGTATTGAAACCTTTGTAAGGAATCTGGCCCCTGAAAAATGGGCTCAGGCATATGTGAAAGGCAAACGGTATGGGGCGATGGCATCAATCGCTGTTGAGTCGTTCAATGGCCAGATTAAAAAGTTGTGCCATCTGCCTATAGTCGAATTAATCGACCGGATCAGAGCTCTCTTGATGACTCAAATGTCTCGACGTTTAGGAGAAGGCCAAAGTTGGAACACAAATTTGTGCCCCGAGTTTGACAAGATGTTCAAAGAGAATGTACAATCCAGTCGGACATGGTTAGTTCGCAAGTCTTCTGCCGCATATTTTGAGGTTTTATCGGACCCAGTCATGGTGGTCAACATACTGGATTTCAAATGCACATGCGGTTCGTGGCAGCAAGAATGTTTCCCGTGCGCTCATGCGCTGGCTGCAATCGCATCTATAAACGAGGATCCTATGACGTTGGTCGAGCCGTTCTTCACTACCCAAAATTACCTGTCCAGCTATTCATTTAACATACCGGCTATAACTGAGTTTGGTGAATCCAGTAGCGCAGATTGTGATGGAGAGCCCTTGGTGCTGCCCCCTAACGTTAAAAGACGACCCGGGCGTCCGAGGAAGAAGCGTATTCCATCAAGAGGCGAAGTTTCCAGCAGCCAGGCCCGTTGTGGTCGATGTTTAAAGTCGGGGCATAATAGGAGGTCGTGTGATGCTCCGTTCTAAACATTATTTACCTACTTTTTTGTAACATTTTAAATTTCAAAGATAAGCACTCCTTATCTTTCCACTTATGTTTCGTACACTTTTAACATTTACATGTTCCATGTCAGTTTCTTTCTGACCATGATATCTATTCTAGTATACATTGCTATCTTTGAGGATATATTCTGTTAGATACTCTATTCAACATTGATAGCTTCTGCCTATTTTATGTAACAGATACAATCAAAGTATGTTTTTTGTTTCGGTATACATTCATCTTGTGCTTTACTTACATTTGTATACATGTACTTCAAATATTCCATGCCATATTCATCTCAGAGATAATCACTTCTTGTATCTCCACTTATGTTTTGTACCCTTATAGAATTGGCACGAACCATATCTGTTCGAAACATATTCTGATATCTTTCCCTGTATACATTGCTAGCTATGCTGCTACCATTTGATATCCACTCCATTCAACGTTGATAGTTTTTGGATTTTGCATCTGACAGATACATCAAGATATGTTTTCTGTTTTGAAATAGATCCATCTGATATTTCACTTACGTTTGTTATAGGTGTACTTAAAATCATTCATGCCTGATTCATCTAAAAGATAAGCACTTTTTGTATCTCGACTAATGTTTTGTACCCTTACAGACATGGCAAGTTACATACTCTGGTATCTATCCCTGTATACATTGCTATCTCTGATGCTACCCTCTGATATCTACTATATTCAACATTGATAGTTTCTGGACTTTGCATCTGACAGATACATCGAACTGTGTTTTCTGTTTTGGTTTTAACATCTTTGCTTACATTCAACATCTTTGCTACCTATGCTGTTATACTCTGATGTCCACTCGATTCAACCTTGCTATCTATGTTTACATTGTTTGTTCTTTTAATTTTACCATAACTCCGACATCTTAGTGTTCATAGATTGCGATTCTGTGAAATAACTGCAACTTAAACTGCTACCTTCAACTGCACCTTGTAATACCATACCTTACGAGTTTGACTAGATAACGAAGGTAAAATACAACGAAACTTGTACATTAAAATCATGCAACAGTCCAAACAACCCTAAATCATCCAACCCTGTCAAAAAATAACACTACTGCACAGGGTTGGGGCAAGTTACAGTCCACAAAAAAGCATAAACATACGTTAAAAACAACAAAATAAAAACCAACAGGGCCATGAAACTACATCTAAATGTTCTAACCTAATCGGATTCGTCTCCATCAGATACCTCGTCCTCTTCTTCTTCTTCTTCTTCTTCTTCTTCTTCTTCTTCATCTTCATCACCTTCTTCGTCGTCAGAGGCCTCGTCGTCTGCCTCTTCATCTTCATCGTCGTCTTCCTCATCCCAAAATGGGTTAACGCTCTTACACCTTTTCCTTTTTGGCAGCTTCTCATCGTCAGAAAGATAACAGTCGTCCATGGACCAAGAATCCCATGATCCATAAGGGTCTTCTTGGTCCTCAGACCAGACAGACCAATCATCTTTTTCGTCAGAGGAGTACTCCGACGTTGTCGTGCGCTTGTAGGCCTTCTCACATGAGTAGTAGTCAGAGGACCAGGCGTCCTCGCTGGACTGGTGTGGGGAGAATGGTGATGAAGGAGCCATGGTTACAGGAACAGAGGTAAGAACTTAGGGTAGAGGTTCTGGGTTTTTTTTTCCTTTGCTGGTAGGTTTGTGAGTAATAGGTTGACATATGACCCTCTATTTATAGCAAAACCCAGCACCCAATGCTGAGTCCCCTTAAGCAACCATATTTTCAGAAATCAACTTTAATGGCACACATACATTAAATGAAGGTAATCATTCTACTTTATCTACCCATTGTCTTTTCAAGTTCTATCAAACCAATGGTTTTAACACATTAATGTAGTAATGAGTAATGTGTGTGGTTACCGGTCCTTTCAACAAATTAATTGCATTTATCTACCAATAACCATGTTGTGCAGTCCATATATTTTTATTTTGTGCATCAATAGCCTGTTATATGATATTTGCGAGTAATTTTGAATGGTAGATAAAAAAAATTAAAAATTTAAAACCTATCTGGTCTATCTATTTTTTCTGAAATATATCTAAAACTATAGTTTATGGTTTGTAACCAAAATGATTTTAAATTACCATATGTTGCGCACTACGATATTTGCCTGCTAAACCCCAGATAGATCCTTCCTTAACCACAGATAGACAATTTGGTGAACATTGATAGTTATTATTATTCGTACTTTTTTAACACATCTCTTATATGTACCAGTAGTAGATATATAACTACCAATAACCGTGCGAATGGTAACAACATATATTATTTACATGTAATTGTTTGAACAGCGGATCATTATTAAGGTGGATTTTGTGAAAAGATGGTGGCGTGTTGCTTTCAACAGTGGCCAGAGATGGAAACAACGGTCATTAAAATTACGTTTCAAAATACATTTGGTCTGACAAATATGTTTACATAGTTTGCGATTTAATAAGCCTGTCTGATAGTTTGTTTTACATACTCTGGTATTTAAAGTAATAATGCTTGCTAGCTTTAGGGGCTCTATCAGATAGATTAAGTTATACAGAATGTTCTTTGATAACTTTTTCCCAGTCGACCGCAACAAGTAAAAAGTGGCTTTACATGTAAATTTTCGTCTACAAACATAAATCATAGATATTTTGCACACTTCACCCAATGCTAATCAATGGATACCAACTTAACCTGCTACCTTCTCTTTAATGAATGGATACCAACATATGAAAAGTATGTTTACATAGTTTGCGATTTAATAAGCCTGTCTGATAGTTTGTTTTACATACTCTGGTATTTAAAGTAATAATGCTTGCTAGCTTTAGGGGCTCTGTCAGATAGATTAAGTTATACAGAATGTTCTTTGATAACTTTTTCCCAGTCGACCGCAACAAGTAAAAAGTGGCTTTACATGTAAATTTTCGTCTACAAACATAAATCATAGATGTTTTGCACACTTCACCCAATGCTAATCAATGGATACCAAAATATAAATTACATACTACCAATGTTTGTTTGTGTTACGATCATTCAAGAAATGTTTGAACATTTTTGCTCTTGTTTATGCCGGCATTTCGTCGCCATATTTCCGTCCAACAAAACCATATTTAATAATGTCTTCTACGTATTTACACACGAAAACACCACAGTCATAGCTCCGCTTCTTTTGCTGTGGGATATTTAACATGGTCTTAATTTTGTACCCACCTTTTACCTGCGGTATATATTTCTTCTTCATGCAATATGACAACTGCATTGATAGATACAGTTTAAGTCATTGATAGGCATTACTACACAGTTTGATAGCTATATTATTAGAAAATGCTAGACAGTTAACCAAACTAAATAACTTGAAATTTAAATTCCTTACTAGAGCATCTGCAGTGTTTCTCGTCTTATCGGGGATGTGCTTGCTCCACGGCAACATTGGGTTGTAGCTTCTGGCAGCCCCATTCTCCATGTCTATAACCAGGAGTGTCCAATGGTTCACTCCTTCCGTGTTTACAGTACATAGGGGGACGAAACAGACATATGTTAAGGGGTTCATTGTCTCAAAAACACTGTCCACAATGACAGACATATCTCCCTTTTTAGCCAGTGTCCCTTGTAAATTTAAGACATCAATACAGGAAGGGGATATACCTAATATGAAAGCAATAATCCACTTGGAACTTACAGTTGCAATCCCAGTTATTTGAATGGTTGGGACAGGGAATGAATACTTATTATCAAACCCTTTCACAGGTACTTTCCAGTCTGAATCCTTTAAGAGCTTGTATATCCAAGCATCTATTACCTATTAAAACAAAATTACAGTATCGAATCAATTGAAATAATAACCAATGGTTTACTGGTTGACACAATGATAGCTGCTTCAATTAATATTGATAGACGTATAGAGGCACGTTGCTAGACTAACAATTAAAATACGATTGATACATCCAAAAATATTTTTACCTTGAAGTCCACTTGAGTTTCGTTAGGCAGTTCCATTATCTCTGTCACACTAATGGAAAGCCTGTACGAGAACTCTGTTGTTGGCAAGTACCATATTTCTGGATCTTCTTGTTCTTCTTCCTGTTTCAGTTTCAGTACTTTCTCGTACTCACTTACATCGATCAGTTTCGTTGTCTCTGTCGGGAACGGCCAAGCTACAACTTCAGTTGAATGTTGTTGAACCTGCGTCGGAGTAAGTAAGTTGAACCCAGGCATGTCATCAATGGGTACCTAAAAAAAAGCAGCATAGTAAACTGTTAACATTTCTTTTTAAATGTTTATTGAGAATACCAAATATCTACTTACGTCAACGTCCGTTTGGTCTTCCTCGATGCAGTCCAGTGTACGCCTCTTCTCGTTTGAAGTTTCAACAGCCTTGTCAACTTCTGCGTAAAATGATTGGGTGCAGTCTACAAAGCTATCTTCAGCCAATGGTGTAACCGATTGGACAATAGGATCCTTCGATGCTGCTTTCTGTTGTTGTGGTGTTGCGTACGAAGATGGATCAAGCTGTGACACATTTTCAATCTTCTCTGCGGATTGATCTGCTCTCTTGAAAATTTGTATCACCTTTAATGGCGACACAGCTTGCGATAGTTGTTCGCACTTTGCTGTTGTTCCAGTGCCAGTGAATAAAACTAAGCTAGAGTCTCGTGTGTCTTCAGCCTCCGCTGTTTCGACTTCCTAAAAACATAACAAAGGAAACCATTAGTTGCGAGATTAACTATCAATCATATATGATATTCAAATACAACTAAGCATTTTAAACTCCACTTACGTCTTCAGCAACATTGTGCGAGACAGGATCTGGAACCTGTTGTTCTGTTGCTGCTATCTCTAACAATGTAGTTGCTACAGCTATTTCATCTTCTCCTTTGTCCTCACCGCTCTCTGCATTATTTCCTTCATCGACGTTTTTTTGCGACTCCGCCAACTGTCGTTCCATTGTTTTTGTTCCTTCGTTTGATACTTCGTCCAACAAATCAATCCCGTCCACCGTCAGCTGCTGCTGTTCAACCTCGTTGTTTCCAACTCCAAGTCCCTGTGCAGGTACCAAAACTACATTTTGTGCACCGGCAGCATGAGTTAGGGGTGGTAATTCTTCTGCCACATCCCGTTCCCCATTACCAGCGTCACAAACACTTGTGATAGTCCCTTTTGGCTTCCTAAACACATCAACAGCAACAGCATCATGTGTAGTACTATCTTCCATTGGTTCAACACGTGTTTCGGATTGAACACCCCCTCCATCAACTTCTTCTTTGTCCTCCTCCGAGCAATATTTTTCTTTTTGCTTAGCTTTGTCAATCTCCTCTTGTTCTTCTGTTTTATCCTCCCCATCAACGCCGTCTTCTTCCGTTGCTTTGTCTGTTTCAGTTACTACATGCCTCCGAGTTCTTTTGTAAACCAGTGTTTCCTTAACCACCTTCTCAGCAGCGCGTGCATCTAAGGTTTCAGTAGCATCCTCATCATAGCGGCAAAATGGCGAGGATAAGGTCAACAGCAGTTGTTGATCCTCGCCATCCACTCTTGAGTCGACCATCTCCAGCTTTTCTTTAAGGTGCTCCAAATCTTTCTTCAATTTTTCAACCTGATTCAAACGAGCATACGAAATTGTTACATTATTTACAACACTGATAGTTACAGAATACTTTATTGATAGACAAGTTCATTTCAACAACCATACATATGTTAGTAGTACTTAGAAGGCATGCTAGCACTAACCTCTTCGTTTCTTTCATCAAGGCATGTTTTAAGCCTCTTGTTCTCAACTTTCAACCGCCGCAACCGGCTCCTTTTTTTTCAGTTTTTTGCTGTCGCGCAGTACCGACTGCGACAGCACTCCAAAACTAGGAATCATACTAGACCTACGTTTTTTCCGGTTCCTCAACCTCTCCCCTTTGTTTTTACCAACTCTTGCCTTCCTCTCCACAATGAACTCCCCCAACGTAACATCATCTTCAACCTCAATCATTGAATGTCTTGTCTTCTTACTACCAGCTCCGTCATCTTCCTTCCTTATTAAACTTCTGTTCGCAACAGATTTCTTTCTTTTCCTACTCCTCTCTTCGCTTGGCTCACCAGCCCCTTCCCACCTTATCCGCGAATCATTTACTCCATAAACAAAACATTCTGATGCTGTAAACACCAACTCCCCGCCGACAACCTAGGAGATACATTATAATGTTCATTTAGCAGCGAAATATTATAATGCTGTATCATACTACTACGATATATCTACTATACCACAACATACCTCGTCGTCCCTGAGCTCACCGACCATCTGGATCATTTCGAATGTGGACTCCTTGCCCTCTAGCCCCCACCACTTGTAACATCTAGGTATTATGTAAGGCCTTGGTATGTCGACATTTATAGAAATATGCTCCATAAGAAACGGCTGCACAGAACATAACTAACTATTAAAAAAAACATTTTCCTAACAGACAGGCTGATCATAACTAGCTATACTTACAAAAAGCAAAGCAACGCATCCGATAACTCTTGAAGGATGCCCGGCCTTAATACATTTGTCCAGCGATTTGTGAAGCTTATCCAAGATTGCTCCAGACCAGTCATAGTCGTTTATCTTGTCAAGATTCTCCACGTAGAAGATTGCTGTCCAACCGATTACATCGCCCGACACTAAAAAGAAAAGTGTCGAGCATATGAAAAGTATCAGTAGCCTAGCCACATCGCTCGCTTCATCCTCCCCTCCTTCTCTAACTGCTTTCTCGATTGCTTCCTACAAAAACATCCAAAATCATAACAACAATACAGACAGAACAATTAAAGGCATCCACAACTAATAAGACATTAGATATATGATTGCATACATACCATAGTTGTTTGTAAACATACTCTGATATCTATACACGTTTACATTGCTATATATGCTGCTACCCTCTGATATCCAATCTATTCAAGGCCGATACTTTACAGATCTGCATACATGAGGCTTTGTTTTCTGTTTCGTATATAACATTACTTACATTTGTTACATACTCTGATATCTATACACGTTTACATTGCTATCTATACTGCTACCCTCTGATATTTAGTACATTCCAAATTGCTATCTATGTTTACATCTTATAAATTAGGTCTACATGGACAGTTCCTTTAATGTTACACTATCTGTGATATGTTAGTGTTCATAGCTTGCTATTAACAGCAATCTATTTATAGTGATGTGAAAATGTCCCTGGATTTCATGAACCAGCACAGCCTGCAGTACGAACTACAATACAACTACATTCAAACATACTGTATTTACCTTTATTAACGCGTTTGACACTGATTTGTCGTTCGTTGGCCCGCTTCTCCTCGTCCTTGGACTCAAAAAATATTTCTTCATCAAAGTCGAATCTAATTCTGCTCCCTCGGCGTAACGAGCGATAAATCCACCTGATTTGCTCATCGGCATCTCTTCGTTACCGTGTCTCATGCCAAAGATTGCCTGAACGTCTTTCTTCGTCAGCCTTACACGCTTTTGTCCAATCTTGAAAGCCTTCCATCTGACGTTGTATAAACCACAGATCGCCTCGATAAGGTGGTGGAACTTTTTAAGCTTCAGAGTTTCGTTCCTCAAGTCGTACGAGGTTTTGAGGAATGTGTAAAAAGGTGTTCCACGAGCAGCCTCGATGTGTTCGGCTTTGATAATATCTCGTCTCAGGACGTTGATTATGCCAACCAATCCAGAGCGGTAGAATACTCCTGTCATTTTAACCTGTCAACGTTCACATAATAAGGTAGTTAGTAATTGACATGGTAACTAAAACAATAATACTAAGCAGCCACTACATTATGAAGATTCGTATAAGTGACCTGAAACTTATACTTATCCCCTAGACGTGCTGTCTTACATGTAAACTACTACCACACCCTGATATATAATACAATATACATTGCTACCTGTATGATGATACCTGCATACACTAACAACATTTGGAACAGCATCCCTATAGCTGTTACACAAGATCTAACACGTTAACGATCAGCCTCATAAACCTGATAGTTGTACTGATAGATAATAAAGCCAATATTGCTAGACATGGACCAACACTTCGCAAACTCACAGTGCTTAAAACATCAGCCTCACAATGCTAAAAACATCAGCATGACAATGCTTAAAACCCCAGCCTCACAATGATTACAACAAACCATCCTCACTACCAATACAACTATCACGTAACGTTGTCCAGTCGAGCAACAGTAACAAATGACCTTACGTTTCTACCGGAGTGTTACACATAATACAGCATGGACTATCCTTGGGTTCGAAAACCTCAACAGAAACGCATAAGAATCGAACACATACCTGATTTCGTTTGAAGGCGACTGTTCGGTTCGACGAAAACTTCGTCGCAGTTGGATTCTCGCCGGTTGTGGTTCCAAATATCGAACCAGAGACAGAGACAGTGCTGGTGCGCCGGTAGGTGCCTGATACAAGGAACAGAGACAAAAAAACTGGTTAGTTGTCGCCGGTTCTTCGCCGGTCGATGTCAGAATTATCGGAGGAGGCATACCTAGATGCTGCTTACTAGTCGTCGGTGGTTCTCCGGTAGGGGGCAACAAAATCGGAACAGAAACAGGTTCAGTCGTGGTTCGCCTGTACGTAACCTTCCAAAAATGGCTTTTGGTTTCGCTCTCGTAAAACGTGTTTCTCTCTCCTCAAATTTGGAAATGTGAAAGTGGGGGGAAATTGGAACCTAAAAGTCAGATTAGAAGGTGAAAATAAGTGGGTTTCAAGGAAAAAACCCCTTTTATACCCTAGAGGGTATAATTGTCCAAAATGTGGCTTTAGGTAGTTTATGAAACTAGTCCAAAAACGGGTACCATCTTGGTATTTGATACTTGAGAAGGTATTTAGGGGTACTTTTCTCTTTAAATAATTCGAAATCAAAACTATTTATTTATAACAATTTATTAAATTCGAAAAATTACTCATAATTTTTGTTCCTTAAACTAAATTATTTATAATCATCTTTTTTTTTCTAATAATCATCATATTTTTGCTTTGTTATTACGATTTTGATATATATATATATATATATTCTTTGATTTGAGATCAGTTTTTCTTTTCCGAACAAGATTTTATGTAGTTGTGGATCGTTTGATTTTTCTTTTGTCTTCTTTATTTATCCATCGTTTATTGATAACTCCGGTGTTTTTTGTTTTTTGTTTTTGTTATTTTATTTTATAGAGTATTTTGTTGTTGTTTTATGGTTATATGATTATTTTAGTTATGAAGATTCTTTGATTTCATACATTCATGTAAATGTTTTGATAATTATATGAAAAGAGTGATTTTGAGAAATCGTTTTGGAGATTTTTGGTTTTTGATGGTTTGGTTGCGTAATTATGTGTTGTTTAGTTGTGAAAACACCAAATGTTGACTAGGTGCGTAATTATGTACAATTTGGTCGTGAAACTAGCAAATGTTGTTCATGTGCGAAATTATGTGTTACTTGGTTGCGTAATTATGTTATTAAGTGGTTCCGTAAAAGGGTTGCGACATTACGCTATATTTGGTTATGTAAAACACAATTGTAATTGGGTTGCAAATTTATATTTTAATTGGTTGCGTAATTACCTTACAAATGGTTATAGCTGTCAAATAACAATATATATATAAAATTATAAAAGAAAATTAAAACTCCAAAAAAATTGATTTAGAGACATATTACTTTTACAAATAAAATAGGATTTTAAATCTAACATACAAACATCTACCAATATACTAATGTATCTTTACGGTTAAGAAATAAACCAAACATTTCAGGTTTTTTTCGTGTCGCAAAATCTTGTTCATTTTTTGGGTATTTTTCTATATTCAATAAAGCACCTCACATACTCGCATACGGAAATTCCACAATTAACAGAACCATTATTCTGTTGTGGAACGTCTAACGAGCTTTGAAATTTCATTGGTGGTTTCATGAGTTGCCCATTGATAAAGTATTTGTACTTCAAAATGAAGTTGACATAATCATTTGTATATTTTTAATAATATAAATAGAAATTAAACAATGTTACATCTTGATAATCCTTACAAATTATTTAGTCGACTTCATTTTTGTGTGAGTTTTACAATGCAATGCAGAGTTGTAGTTGTATAAAATACCTTCATCTAAATCAAACACACAATGTTCAATGATTCGATCCAGTTTTACTCTAGCTTTTGTATATATTGGAGCAATGATATATCTCGTGGCTTTATGTCTCGCGTGTAGACATCGTCAATCATTTGGGTAACATTGAAACCATCTTGTACTAATGTCTATGATAGGATATAGATAATTAATTTATTAATAAAGAATACTTTTTTTAACATAATAAATTAACTTACCAATGCATGAGTTGATATATAGATTGATTTTCCAAAATCTGGAATATCTAAGCCATAAGGTTGTGAAACATTGATATCATTATTAAGCTCTTCCAATTTGATGAATTTATGTGCATCAATGGCATGTAGAACATATAATAAAAGGGTGCGGAATTACTTGTTAACTAGTTGTAAAAATACCAACTGTTGAATGAGTGCATAATTACGTACAATTGGATTGTGAAAATAAAAAAAATAATTGGTTGCAAAATTAAGAGTAAAATGGGTGTGTAAATAAAAATAAATAGCGTGCATAAATAAGAACAAATGGGTACGTAAATAGGATTTTAGGGTGAAAAATCACCTTGTAGTCCAACTCATCCTCATTTTCATTCTCCAACATGTGTATCGAATTGAACATGAAAAATTCTCGATGGAAATGTCCATGCAGAATGATTTTCAATGAACCCAACTATTTTTTTAAATGAACATATTTTTGACATCTTCGTGTAATATTAATTTATTGTCTCATTGTTGATTGGTCAATCATATTTCAAATCTATTATTTTCGTTTCAAATGCTTTTTAATCATAAAAGGAAGATATATACTCTTTATCTATTGTAACTTGCTAACGATCTTGTACAACTGGTTGTACAACTGTTTGTTTATGATGATGAGGAGGAAAACAATTTACTACTGGTTTTACAAGTGTTTGTTAAGGAGGAGGAGGAGCTTTTGCAATGGTTGTACCACTTTTTTCTTTTGTTGTTGAATATTTTCAAAAAAAAATAGGAATAGTTGTTACACTTTATTTAACCTCCTTTATCGAACGTGTTACAACATTTTAGGTTTTACTCGTGGACATGAGCTTGTACACGTTTTGAACCTCATTTTTATTTTCCAATGCAGTAGTGGAAGCTTCTACAACTCGTGGAGCCTCACTTTTCTTTTCCAATGCAGCACTTAAAGCTGCTACAACTCTTTTAACCTTATTTATAATTTCCAATGCAACAATTGAAGCTTCTACAACTCTTGGAACCTCTGTTTCTTTTTGCTACTCTTTGTCTTTTTGAGTATTTTTTAAACATTCATTCCTTTTTATAAAATTTCTATCCATATGTAATATATTTTATTTCTTTTATTTGTTGTTGTTTCGACCGGATTAGAATTATGTTCAACTAATATAGGGAGTGACAATGTTCTTGATAGACTATATCTATCATTTTTTGTTTATTTTTTTTTTCTAAACACACTTTTTATTTATGATTAGACGATCTTGCTCAGTTAGGTTTGTATTGGAAGCACTAATCCCTTTAATTTGATCATTTAAAGCAAGCACATTTTTGGTTGCAGATTCTTTTTCCTTTTCCAATGTTTTAACTTTATCATTTGATTTTTTCAGTATTTCAGTCTTTTAAATGAGTTCCTTGTTTTTACCTACCAGTTCTTGATTCTGTTTGGTGAGTTCAATATTTTTTGTTTTCACTTCTTCTATCTGGTTTGCATCTGTTTGAACGATATCTTTTGGCTAAAAAATTAAATTAAATAATTTTTTTATCAAATTTAGATTACATAATTAAGTGCAATTAGGTTATGAAAATACGATTTTTAGATGTGATTAAAATTTGTTACAAAATTATGTGTTAACTAGTTGTATAATTAAGTGTTAATATGTTACAGAAATGAGTTGCATAAATAGACATAAGTTACATGTTTAGTTTGATTTAGAAGGCTCTTGACTTCTTTCTCAAGTTCTCTTATTTTTTCCTCCAACCTCATGTTCATCGATATTTTATTTAAAATGATGTTATTTTCATCACGTGGTATAATCAAAAGTTTTAGAATCCGCGAGTTGGAGTTTGTGTTGTCTTGCATCCGTATTCAAAATGGATTTTTCTTCCTTTTGTTTTACTTTATTTTTGAAAGTCTGGTTGGTAGACTATGAGGCTCTTAAGCACTAATATCAACACCAACATAAACACTTTTATCAACACCTTAATCAACATAATTAACAGGTTCATTAACATCAATATCAACACCTTTGTTCATTTTTCATTAATATCGACACTTTCATCGATATAAAAAATTTCATTAATTTTTGTTTTATTTACTTCATTTGTAAATTTCAGTATTTCTTTATCACTTATTTCCAGTTCTCCGACAATAATATGTTATTATAATATGAAAGATTATTAATTAAATTTATAGTTTATAATGATTTTTGTAAAGTAAATATAATTTATAAACTTACATCTTGCAAAATTTATTTATAAATTTACCATTTTTGGTGTTATACTGTGAAATATTTGAATATGTATCGTATCACTTCTCTCAAATTCCATCAGTTTGAAACATCGTGTAAACATTTCTTTACATATTTTGTAGACTTCAATGTTTGTGTGTTCTAGAAAACATAGTTGCACAACGATAGAGATTTAATATGAATTATTATTTTTTATTATACTTTATTAAATACATATACTTGAATTAGTACTTACCACAAGTAGTGCTACATAACCAATTATGGTTTATGGTTTGCTTAAGCATAATTTTTTCACTAAACATATTATCTTTTCTATTATTATTTCTACACAATCGTACTTAATTATTTTTAAAAAAATCTTTAGCATAATTGATTGTTGAAGTAGCTAATAGTTTTCTAAATATTATAAAAATTAGTGTTGCACAAACATACAATATCTAGAGTAAAACTACATTTTTGATATACTATTCTCCTTGTGAAATTACAACCAGCTTGATTGCATCCGGCAATAATATTTTTGTAATTTGTTACATTTGGCTGCGTAATTAAGAGTAAAATTGTTGGGAAATAGGTTTTTTCAGTTGTGGAAAATAAATAAATATTTTGGTTACGTAGTTAAAAGTAAAGTGGTTGTGAAAATAGGTTTTGAGTTGTAAAATTTAAAAAATGGTTGCATAATTAAGAGTAAAGTGGTTGTGAAAAATAGGTTTTTAATTACTATAATAAAAATAATAATAAATTTTATTACCGCTATATTTGTTTTGGTCCGTCAACAATCTTAGAAAATAAGTTTTGATGATTCTTGATTGTTGTTCTTCATTTAAAGAAGCTTCAATTCCTCTTTTATTCATACTAATCTTGTGTTCCCCTCACTTAAGTCCCCAAATGATCATTACATCATTCTTCTTATCATTTAACAGGTTTTTCAACGAATGTAAAAGCTTATTGATTAGGGTGAAAAGATTTTATAATTTATATTTTGAACTTCCAATGCTTATTAGAAACATTAGAAGGATGTATGGTCATATGCACCTTTAATTAGATGGTATAAATGTGTTTTTTTGTAAAGAATTTAGGTGAACTTCTCATATTGGTGATGAATTCAGCAACTACATTACATGTAATCCTGATCTATAGTATATGGTTCATTTTGTCATTATATATATGTTTTACAAAGCTAAAAGTACATGTTAATAAGGATTTAAGTTGTTGTAGTTTGGTGTAAAATTAGGTACAAATTGGTCGTTTAAAAGTTTTTTTGGTTTGAAATATAAAAAATGAAGTAAATATGGAAGCTAACTGTGTTTAGGTGCGAAATTATGTTCAAATTGGTTGTGTAAAATAATTTTAAATTTGAAATACCAAAAAATAAAGTTGACCTAGAAACTAAATGTATTTGGATGCGAAATTACATAAAAATTTGTTATGTAAAACCTTGTTTAGGTTTGAAAAATAAGAAAAAAAAATTCTTTATAAACTTACTATATGTTGGGTTTTAAATTACGTTCAAATTGGTTATGTAAAAAAAATTTAGGTTCGAAAACCAAGACATATAGTTTTTATCGAAACTAACTACATTAGGTTGCGTAAATACGTTGTAAATGATCACGAGAAAATAAAGTAAAATTATCTAGTTACTTAAACATGTACATAAGTGTTTCTTAGGTTACTAATTGTACTTTTGGTTGCTTAAAAACACATGTGATTCATCAAAACCAAAGATGAACACTTTCGAGGCCAGGAACATACCAATTGAAGAATTAAAGATGAAACAGAGTAGTTTCATCGTAAAAACCTGATTTTATAGTTGCTTTGTGCTAAGTGAATTCGTAAATAACTAAAATTTGTAGAAGAAATTTGTATCATGTAGTCTGAGAGATTTTAAAGAGAGACAAAGAGAAGGTTCGGTAATTAAAAAGAAACTAAAAAGACAGTGACTTTATGTTTTTATACCCGAGAGGTATTGCTAGAAGATTTTATCTCGCAAGTGGTTATTAGTAAACTTGAACGTCTGGTTGTTATTATTTGTTTTAATTTTAACCAGAATGTTCTGGATAATTCTCCAATTGTACTTCAGAAACGAATTTTCAAATATCAAATTTTAACTTGTGTTTGGCTGCGATATATAAAAAAATCTATCCATTTTAAATAATTTTAACCAATTAGAAGTTTTTTATTTAAAGCGCACTCGTATATGTATATATATACATTCATATCCATTTATTAATATTTTAGAGTCCTATTTAAAATTTAGAATTATAAATCACGTTGCATCTTTTATTTTGATTATAAATTTAATAAAAAAACTAAAAATAATTTCGACCATAACTTGTCATTTATAGCAAGTTTTATTAATGAAATCTAATATTACTGAATATTTTTATTATAAAAATATATAAATTGATTTTTTTATTTAAAATATTTAAACTATTACAAAATACAGTTAAATTTATAAATATAATGATTAATAAATAATTAATAAATAGACATACTAAATAATAACAGTATCATAAATTATATTGTAGGTACCATTTGAGTTGGTATTTGTTACCTATTATTTAACCGAAGTTATCAGACTATACGAGCTTAATAAAGATTATGGTAGGTTGGAAATACAAAATCATTATGATATGACGTTATTAAACCTAATAAGTATATATATATATATATTTAGTTACGAACCTTAATATTTTAGTTTTCATAAACGTTAGTTTTTAGTAAAAGAAAATAAGCATCGCTTTAGAGTTTATAACATACATTGAATTTATTACATGTTGGGAATCGTCCAATCTTTCAAGAAGAATCCATAGTTTTTCAAGGAGAATTTAGTGATGCAACTAGTGCACCTCCACAAAATCTATAGTATTCACTATCAGAATCTCAACAAAAGACGAATTCAAATAATTTGTATAAACTTTTTTTTAATTATATTAGTTTCATTAAGACATGAAGTAATGTTTACATGAATACTAGATTGAAGAATGAATTTCCAATTGTTCAGATTTAACACTTAGTATAAGATTTAATTTATATATTTAAAAAAAATTAATGTGATTATCGTAGGTAGATTGATATTATCAAAAAAATTAGAGTTGTAAGATTTATAAACTTAGAGTTTTGAGATTCATAATTAATTGAATAAATACATAATTGTTGCGAATATTAGTGATGCATGAATAAAGATTTAATATTTGATATTTAGGTTTTAAAACTCCCTCCCTCCTAATTTAAAAATAAAGAAAGGTTCTCCGACTATCCAATAATTGGTTTGCCGCGGCGAGCTGGTTCGTCATTGTGTGGATTTTCAAGCTGCGATAATGTAGTGTGAATTATCACATTACCATGAAAACAATATTCAAAAAAATTAGACTTCACGGACCATCCGTGCTCTCTGTAGTGTTACCGATAACCTTTCAGTATATTTTTATTTTTGTATTTTAGCTTTTACTTTGCTACCTTAAACCAGTTTATATTATGAGGCCTAGAAAGCATAGATGGCTAAGAAATGTAAAATGAGTTCTATGGGTTGTCAGAATTTAATATTGTTTCAGTGGCAAAAGACACATGATTGATACATTACCAAGCCTAATTCTTAATGGTGGAGAGATTTCAATAGTTACGGTTGAGGGGTCTTCATTCCTTATAAAAGCTATTTGCAGTTTTAATTCAATTTTGAATATTAGATATGTGTTAAATTTGGTTGATTTCTTATAAATTTATTTTATAAGAATTTTAATTTAATTTTTTGTGTTGGACAAGTGTGGTTACATTAATACTTTTGAAAACAAAGATTTTAATCTATTTTATGACAATAGTTATGTTAAAACATGTGTTTTGGATGGTAAGGATACTTTATCTATGTTATATAATGTTTTCAATTTTATAAATTTTATAAATTCATCCTACCTTTGGCTTAGATGTTTGGTCATATCTTTAAAAGAGAATTGGAAAGTTTGTTATTGATGTCTTTTAGGTCCTCTTGATTAATTTAAACTTGAGACATGTGTTGGGTATATCAAAGGAATACACACAAAACAATAAAAAAACTTTATGTTTATCATACAACAAATGTCTTAGAATATTCATACATATATTTGTGGCTCATTCTCTATATGTTTACAGAATGAACAAAGATATTTTATTTTATTAATAAAAGACTATCCATGATATGGAAATATTTATCTATTTCATGAAAAATCGGAAGCCATATATTCAATTCATTTAAGATAAAGGTTGAGTTACAGCTCGATAAAAGGATTAAAATTTTGGATCCGATCGCAGGGGTGAATACTATGGTCATTATGATATATTTGGTGAAAAATTCCATGACCATATGCTCTTTACCTATAGGAGTGTGGGTTTGTACCTCAATAAGTCATAGAAGTTTCACCCACAATAAAAAATGTATATGAGTCACGAAACCATACATTACAAGAAATAGTTACGAGTATGATAGCTCATACTCGTATTACTAGTATGATAGCTCATACTCGTATTACTAGTTTCAATATAAAGAAAATCAAATATGTCTGTAGAATATTATGTTAATAGAGTACATGTTAAAGCAACAACTAAGATAATATATGAGTTGTTTATTAGGCGAAAATCCAGTTTAAAATGCTTTACACATTTGAGGATGCCTAGTTGAAGCGAAACTTGATTGACTAAACGAACAAAAAAGAGAGTCCAAAAGAGTTAGTTATAACTGTATAGGTTATTAGTACCATTCATGGGATTATAAGTTTTACTCTCCAAGTAGACGTACAATTCTTTAAATGAAAACTGTAAAACAAATTGAGCATTTAGAGGTTATGAGAAATGATTCAAATAATTATATTGTGTTTAGGAAAAAATAAGGATCAATTTATTCAACCAATGACATTAATACACAAATTATAGATGGTTTTTCGCTTATCTTCAACATGCCAAAGAATTTAGTACCTCATACATATGTTATGTTTCTTGATCAAGAAGAAATTATAGATTTTGTTCTTTGTGATCAAACAAAACCACCTGAAAATATTATTTAACCTGATGAGTCTATATTATATAGATCCACAAGCAGAAGAAGAACGACTATGTTTTAAAATTTTGTAGCATTACTGCATGAATATGATGAATCTTTTTAGATCCTCGAAGATAATCCAATCAGCTTCCATGATGCAATGAAGAGTTCAAAATCTATATTATAGACTGAATCAATGAATGATGAGTATAACTATATCCAATACAATTCACTATGGGATCTTGTCCCGTTACTTGAGAGGAGAAAACAATTATTTACAAATGAATATTTAAAGCTAAACGCGACGCTCTAGAAAAAAAGGTATAAACTTGTTTTGTAACCAAATGTTATATTCGGCGTGAAGGTATTACTTATTCTTGGTGTGTATAATTATCGCCTGAGGGTAGGCTTGTACTTTGGTTGGTGTTTAACAGTAGTATGTGGGTGTTATGTATTTAGTGTAGAGAGTAGAGAGATAATTAAGCTGGCTGGTAGCAGTTAATTCTCATTACCCACACTTAATGCAGGTGGTTGGGTATTTATACCCTAATGTTTGGGCCCTTATGGGCTTTCGGGTCATGTTTAATGGACCCGGGTCATGTTCAAAGACCCATGAGCTCTAAGGAGGAGAGCAAGTAGCTTAGTCAAGTAGTGTTTAGGTTTTTTAGTACTTTTGTCATAGTTCGAACAGTCCTATGGCCTGAGTGTTCGAAGTGGTCTGTCCGGTCCGGAGGCCTTGGTCCGATCTGTCCTTGTCCGGGGAGCATGCAGAATTCAGACTCATCAGGAGCCTATTTTTTAGGTGTTTGTGCAAATACTCTGGTCAAAGACCTGAAAAACAGTCCGACATCAGGGATAGTTTTAATCCGGACAGGTCTATCAATTTGGGCTATGGATTTATCCGGACAGATAAAGCTTCACGAATTCAAAACGGTTTTTGCCAGAGTTCGTGGGACACGTGTCACTCTCTGATTGGTTGCTTCAGCCATTTTTTCACCTTGACTTTCGAACCCACCTTATTCGAAAAGCAACCTCTTAATTAAAGGTGGTGACATCAGCGCCGTCTTTTAATCATTGCCAAACTTTTCGAGTTCTCCTAGGAATCAACTTCTTTTTTCAGATTTACTATAAATACAAACTCACTTTCTACTGTTTTACCATCTCCTTCAAATTTACTCTGCAAAATCTCTCAAAGCTTTCTCTCTCTAAAGCAAAAACTTTGTTCGATAGTTTATGTTTACAGCGAGGAACGCTCTTGTCAAAGGCGGGTGGCTCAACCTTTCTGAGTTAGAGAAGGCTCAAAAAGTCGAAAGAGAAAGACGGATCGCAGCAGGGTTACCCACCTCGCATGTTGATAGACCAATCACCTCTGCTACCGAGTCAGACCGAGGCTCTTCTTCTTCCAAAGGCACTAAGCCTAGAAAACTATTTCAAACCAACCTCTCCCCCATTATCTCTGGTTCCTCAGTTCAGGAATCGGAGCCTACTGTCGAGCCAGGAGTTACAACCACTAGCCTCAAAAAACCCTCTCCCTTCATAGCAATGGGATCGGATACAGAGCACTCTCCTGAGAAGCTAGTCGATAGGAGGAAAGGCCGGTTGGTTAAAGGCCAAGGGTCTAAAAACACTCCCTCTAAGTCGGGGGCAAAAGACAGCAGCACCGGGTCAAAGGTGCCTATTAGAGCCCACAAGGACAGGCTGTCCGTACCGGAGGGCTCCAATCCAAGTCTTCAACAAGAAACTTCTGTTCCAGACACTCTACCGGAGAGTAGAAATCAAAGGGGCACTGAGGCCCATCAGTCCGGAGACAAGGCTGAGTCAAATTTGAACCCTCCCCCCACTACAGCTGCTGAAATCCCTTCAACAATTATGGAGGAAGTGATGGAGGACTCTGTTGAAGAGGCCTCATTTGAGTCTGAGCCCTCCGGTCAGACTAGTAAAGAGATAGTTGCCAAGAAGGACAAGGGAAAGGAGAAATTGTATTTGAGGCATCCGGATATGCCGAAGAGCCTAGAAGGAAAAGTGGGGCCTTGTTTTCACAAGGTCAGTGTTAATTACCTCCTCTCCTTATAAAAAATCAACTACGCATTCATCCACACTGCTGAGTTGGGCAGGATGCGTACGAAGTGGGGCATACCAGAAAATGTGAAGATCAGGATCCCCATACACCCGGAGACTCCTATGGACTGCAAACTGAGCGAAGTGGTCATGTTCACGGAGTTATTCAACTGGGGGCTCAGGTTCCCACTAGACCCAGAGATTTTCAGATACTTCCATCTGATAAAACTCTGTCCGAGCCAACTGAGCCCCAACGCTTGGTACACCCTCTGCCAATGGAGGAGTTCACTGCAGTGCCCAGCCTTTGTAGTTACCACCACATCCCCTTTTACCACTTTAACATGGGGGATGATTTCAAGGCAGTGGATGATTTGCTGGAGGCAGAGAGGAATTGGAGGACCCAATTCCTGTTTGTCAGTGGTACCTGGGAGAATGGCAAGAAGATCAAATCCGGAGAGAACCCAAGCCTCCTCAGAAGCAGGTGGAGGAGTGATTGTAAGTCTTCCACTTTATTCTCTTGTTTCTCTTCTCTCTTTTTCTTAAAAGTAGTTCGAACTAATGGGTCTCACTTTTTCCTTGGCAGTACTACCCAAGGAGTTCAGTGACTATCAGAAAGCCGGGTAGGCTACTTGTGGCAAGATTAATGCCTGGGCTGCTGAGAAATGGGGGAACCGATTCCACGCTGCTTTCACCAGTGGCAACTTGGCAAGGTATCACCTGTGGAACACCACAGGTCGGAGAGACTTGACTTGGGAGGAGCTCACCACTCAGCCTCCTCCGGACGTTGTGCTTAAGAGGACCCATGAACCAGATGGGACACTCTTCCTGCCAGGCCGGGCCAAAGCCCCGAGCAAGATGAAAGGCAAGAAGAAGAAAGGCAAAAAGGTTGTGGGCGGTGCTAATCCTACTGATGCGGAGAAGGATGCTCCAACAGATCCGGAGGGGCCAGCCCAAAGCCAAATTGATGCTGCTCTCCTGGAAGTGGTGGAGCAAGAGACTGAGAAACAAGAAGCGAACCTCCCAAAACCTCAAAGGGCTTCCAAGAGGAATCGTAAACAGGGAAGCGAAGGCACAGACCAGGAGGCCAAGAAGAAGAAAACTTCTAAGGGAGATGAGCTTTCTCTCCGGGCTCCGGAGCCTTCTTTCCAAGCTAATCCTGCTGACCCAACGCATGCCGAGGAGATTCCGGGTGACTTTCATACCGATGAGGTTGAGGGGGGAGATATCAACATCGATGGAGTAGACATCACCGGTCTTGGTGAGCTTGGTGAATACTTCCTCAATCTTCCCAGAGATGACTTTGTCGGGCCTTACCTTCCTCCAAGCACCTCCAACACGGTCACTTTTAATGGTAAGACTTTTAGCGTTTCTAGTGAAAGGGATCCCATAGCCCACTCTTTGTAGGCAACATTCAGCGTGTACTTGTGTTGGAGAAACAAGTCCGAAACTAGGCTGATATCATCAAAGATCTCAAGTCTGACAAAGAGAAGCTGTCCGATGACCTTCGCACTGCCACTTCCAATGCTGACATTTTAAAGGAAGAAACTGAGGAGTTGAAGAGGAAGTAGGTGGAAAGCACCACAAAAGTCTCCAGTTTAGAGGACACCATTAGAGATCTCCGGGAGAAGCTGTCCGGTCTGGAGAAAGACCTCACCACCTCAAAGGGAGAATCCAAAGCTAAGGATCAAATCATCACCAACCTGACCAATGACAAAATCGCTCTTGAGAATACAGTGTCTAAGGCTGCCGAGGAGAAAGCTACTTTGCTAAAGGAGCAGGGATGCCAAGATTCAAGCCAAGATCGATGCTTATGCTAGACACTCAGGAGGAGATGTATGCCAAGGTGAAGTCTGATATGGTCCTACTCTTCCATGAGAAGTTTCCAAAGAAGAACTTGGGGGATTTATGGCTTCGTGTTGAGCCTGAAGACCTCCCGTATCATATGATGGCCGAAGGCGACAGGTATGGCTATTCTAGTGATTCCTCAGTTGACGAAGAACACACCAGGGAGAAAATTGACGAAGAGAAAGACGATGCTAAGGGAAAGAAGGTGGATGAAGGTGAGCCATATACAAAGGCTCAACCTTAACTTATGATTTACTTTGTTTACTTTTTATTCAGACTAAAGTCCTTGGAAGGCCAAGGCATTCTTTTTTGTAATTGTGTCCGGAGGCCTTGGACCGATCTGTCCTTGTCCGGGGAGCGTGCAGAATTCGGACTCATCAGGAGCCCTTTTTTTAGGTGTTTGTGCAAATATTCTTGCCAAAGACCTGAAAAACAGTCCGATGTCAGAGGTAGTTTTAATCCGGACAAATAAAGCTTCACGAATTCAAAACGGTTTCTGCCAGAGTTCGTGGGACACGTGTCGCTCTCTGATTGGTTGCTTCAGCCGTTTTTTCACCTTGAATTTCGAACCCACATTCTTCGAAAAGAAACCTATTTAATTACAGGTGGTGACATCAGCGTCGTCTTTTAATCATTGCCAAACTTTTCGAATTCTCCTAGGAATCAACTGTTTTTTCAGATTTACTATAAATACAAATTTATTTCTACTGTTTTACCATCTCCTTCAAACTTACTTCTGAAAAAACTCTCAAAGCTTTCTCTCTCTAAATCAAAAAACTTAGTTCAACAGTTTATGTTTACAGCGAGGAACGCTCTTGTCAAAGGCGGGTGGCTCAACCTTTCTAAGTTAGAGAAGGCTCAAAAAGTCGAAAGAGAAAGACGGATTGCTGCAGGGTTGCCTGCCTCACCTGTTGACATACCTATCACTTCTGTATCTGAGTCAGATCGTGGCTCGTCCTCTTCTAAAGGTACCAAGCCTAGAAAACTATTTCAAACCACCCTTTCCCCCATAATCTCTGGTTCCTCAGTTCAGGAATCGGTGCCTAATGTCGAGCCAGGAGTCACAGCCACTAGCCTTAGAAAACCTTCTCCCTTTCTTGCAATGGGATCAGACACGGAGCACTCTCCTGAGAAACTGGTTGTCAGGAGGACAGACCGGCTGGTTAAAGGCCAGGGGACTAAAAACACTCCCTCAAGATCGGGGGCAAAGGATAGCAGCACCGGATCAGAGGTGCCAATTAGAGCTCCTAAGGACAGGCTGTCTGGACCGGAAGGCTCCAATCCAAACCTTCAACCAGAAACTTCTGCTCCAAACACTTTACCGGAGAGCAGAAGTCAAAGGGGCACTGAGGCCCATCAGTCCGAAGATAAGGCTGAATCAAGTTTGAACGCTCCCCCCACTACAGCTGCTGAAATCCCTTCAACGATCATGGAGGAAGTGATGGAGGACTCTGTTGAAGAGGCCCCGTTTGAGTCTGAGCCCTCCGGTCAGACTAGCAAAGAGACAGTTTCCAAGAAGGACAAGGGCAAAGAAAAGTTGTACTTGAGGCATCCGGATCTGCCGGAAAGCCTAGAAGGAAAAGTAGGGCCTTGTTTTCACAAGGTCAACGTTAACTATCTTCTCTCCTTACAAAAAATCAACTATGCATTCATCCACATTGCTGAGTTGGGCAGGATGCGTTCAAAATGGGGTATTCTAGAAAATGTAAAGATCAGGATCCCTATACATCCGGAGACCCCCATGGATTGCAAGTTAAGTGAGGTGGTTATATTCACGGAGCTGTTCAACTGGGGGCTCAGGCTCCCACTAGACCCAGAGATTATCAGATATTTCCATCTGATCAAACTCTGTCCGAGCCAGTTGAGCCCCAACGCTTGGTATAATCTTATGTCATGCATCATGGCATCAAGGCTGTCCGGGATCCCTCTGCCTATGGAGGAGTTTGCTGCAGTGGCTAGCCTGTGTAGAAACCACCACATCCCCTTCTACCACTTTAACATGGGGGATAACTTCAAGGCGGTGGATGATTTACTGGAGGCAGAGAGGAATTGGAGGACCCAGTTCCTGTTCGTCAGTGGTGCCTGGGAGAATGGCAAGAAGATAAAAGCCGGAGAGAACCCAAGCCTCCTTAGAAGCAGGTGGAGGAGTGACCGTAAGTATCTTGCCTTTATATTTTTGTCTCTCTTGTCTTTTCTTTTTGGACTTAGTTTATACTAATTTGTCTTACTTTTGTCTTAGCAGAGATTCTGGGGGACTTTCACACTGATGAGGTTGAGGGAGGAGATCTCAACATTGATGGAGTGGACATCACCGTTCTTGGTGAGCTTGGTGAATACTTCCTCAACCTCCCCAGAGATGACTTTACAGGGCCTTACATTCCTCCGAGCAGCTCCAACACGGTCAATTTTAACGGTAAGACTTTTATTGTCTATAGTGAAAAGGATACCATAGCCCACTCCTTGTTAAGCAATGTGCAGCCGGGACTTACGTTGGAGAGACAAGTTCGGGGTCAGGCATACATCATTGAAGACCTTAAGTCTGAGAAGGAAAAGCTGTCCGAAGACCTTCGCACTGGCACCTCCAATGCTGCCATGTTGAAAGAAGAAAAAGAGGAGTTGAAGAGAAGCCAAAAGACAAGCACCACCAAAGTCACCACTTTAGAGGAAACCATCAAAGACCTCCAAGAGAAACTGTTCGGTCTGGAGAAAGACCTTGCTACCTCAAAGGGAGAAACCAAGGAAAATGACAAAGTCATCACCAACTTAATCACTGATAAGATTGCCCTTGAGAATGCAGTGTCCAAGGCTGCCGAGGAGAAAAATACTTTGTTACAGGAGCAGGAGGCCAAGATCCAAGCCAAGATCAATGCTTATGCCAACCAGATGATCAAGAGCGAAGAGCAACTGCTTGAGAAGGTGAGGTCTGACATGGTTCTACTCTTCCATGAAAAGTTTCCGCAGAGGAACCTAGGGGACTTATGGCTTTATGTTGAGCCTGAAAACCTCCTATACCACACGATGGCCGAAGGCGACAGGTATGGCTACTCCAGTGACTCCTCGGGTGATGAAGAACATACTGGGGAGAGCCCAGATGAGGAGAAAGACGATCCTAAAGTTAAGAGGGTAGATGAAGGGAGAGACGACCCTAAGGGCAAGAAGGTAGATGAAGGTGAGCCATCTTCAAAGGCTCAACCTTAACTTACAATCCACTTTCTTTATTTTTTATCCAGACTAAAGTCCTTGGAAGGCCAAGGCACTCTTTTTGTAATGGTGTTCGGTATTTGACCGGATAGGTTTTTTGTGTTCTACTTTGACTATTTAAAAGTCCTTGGAAGGCCAAGGGAATTTTAAGCTATTTATTTCAATAAATATTTCTATTCTGTGCAACAATCATCTTCTTTCATTGTTTGTTTTAATTTTGAGAGTCATAGTCTAAGTAGCCTTTTTTTCCATAGTGAGAGTGCTTAAGTTCTCCGGCTAGAGTTTAAATAGCCCTTAGTTATTTCATAGTGAGAGTGTTTAAGTTCTCCAGCTAGAGTTTAAATAGCCCTTAGTTATTTCAATCCGGATAGTATGACAAGGGACAAAACTTTAAAAACACTTAGAATTTTTTTTAAGAAGGCATTCAAACTTTATTCAACAGCCCAGACACCTCATTAAAACCTCCCCGTGCCACCAGGGAGGAAAGAGTATGCCCCCAAATATTTACATGGATGTTCGAACAAGTAAATATTTACACAAGTGCTATTCCAAGTACATCCGGAGATGCTCGATATTCCAAGGATGAGTTAGAACTCTGCCATCTTTGTCTTCCAACCAATATGTTCCAGGTTTAATCCTTTCAACAACCATATACGGACCTTCCCAAGTCGGGGCCAGCTTCCCGAACAACTTTTCTTTAGTGTGTAAGAAGACCTTCCTTAATACTTTGTCCCCTGGTTGGAAATCTCTTCTTTTAACTCTGGAAGCAAACTTGCTTCTCATCAAGCCCTGGTAGTGTGCAACCCTTAGGTGAGCTTTAACTCGTCTTTCTTCTATCAAATCAAGTTGACTTCTGATTGCCACCTCCTTAGTGTGTTCGGAGAAGTTGTGGGCACGAAAAGAGGGGAGGGTATTCTCTATGGGGGCTACTTCATCCATCCCATAGACCAAGGCAAAGGGTGACTCTTGTGTTGCAGCCCTAGGTGTTGTCCGGTAGGCCCACAAGACCTCTTGTAGATAACTAGGCCACTTCCCAACAGCCCCTTCCAAATTCTTCTTTAAACCGGAGAGTATAGTTCTATTAGCCACTTTAACTTCCCCATTTGCTTGTGGGTGGAAAGGTGAAGAAAAACAATGTTGTATACCCCTTGAGGCACATAAACTTTCCATTTCCCTATTATCGAATTGTGGCCTATTGTCTGTTGTTATTTTCTGTGGGACACCAAATCTGCAACAGATGTTGGATAGAATGAATTTTATAACAACTTTTGATGTTGTCCCTACTAGGGGGCTGCTTCTATCCACTTCGAAAAGTAGTCTATGGCCATAATTATAGTTTTGCGTCCTCTGGACGCCACAGGGAGAGGCCCTACTAAATCCAATCCCCATCGAGCAAAAGGAATTGGTTCAGAAATTGATTCTAAAGGAATGGCTGGTACATGAATTTCATTGCTGTACCTCTGGCATGGGTCACACCTTCTTACCAATTCCTTAGCATCTTTCATGATTGATGGCCAATAGTAACCGGAGAGTAAAACCCTTCTTGTTAAAGCTCTAAACCCACAATGGGCTGATCCCTCACCATCATACAATTCGGAGAGGACTATTTGTGATTCTTCATCCCCCAAACAGCGCATGAGAGGTTTACTATAGGACTTTTTGTACAACACTTCTCTCAATATGATGAAACCACGAGCCTTATGTTTCAATGTTCTGGCTAGTGATTTATCCGGAGAAACGACACCATCGGAGAGATATTGCAGGAGAGGAAACCTCCAGTCTTGAGGTTGTTTCACTTGTACTTCAAAAATTTCCTCTTCTTTACCCTTACTAAGTTGAATGGAGGGGCTTTCGAGCACATGGATCCATGGATATGACTCCGTATATGCTATGATTGCCAATGAGTCTGCTAGCTCATTTTCTGTCCGGGGAATGTGCTCATAGACAACACCTTTAAACTTAAGTGCTTCATTTTTGAGGAGGAGTAAATATTCCACAAGTTGCTCCTTCTTAGCCTCAGATTGGCCTTGGGCATGGTGGATAAGTAGTTGGGAGTCACTTAGCAACTTGACCCTCTTAGCCCCACAAATGTAGGCTAACTTTAACCCACCTATAGCTGCTTCGTATTAAGACTCGTTATTAGATGCCTTGAAAGCAAAACAAATAGCCTGGTACATCTTGTCTCCATATGGGGAAGTTAAACATACTCCTGCACCACACCCCATAGTGCTAGATCCACCATCTGTTCGGACGACCCATATCTTTTTATCTTTTATGTCAGTAGCTTGCTCTGAATCCCTGTCAGAGTGGAATTCAACCAAAAAGTCTGCCACAGCTTGGGCCTTGACCGCTGTTCGGGGAGCAAAATCTATTTCGAAGTCTCCCAATTCTACTGACCATTTAGTCATCCTGCTTGAAATGTCTGCCTTTTGAAGGACATTCTTCAGAGGGAAAGAAGTCCGGACGATGATGGGATGAGCCTGGAAATAAGGCCTCATCTTCCTAACAGCTATTACTAGGGCCAATGCTAACTTTTCGAGTTTCAGGTAACGCCTTTCTGCATCTACCAAACTTTTGCTGATGTAGTATACTGGATGTGGATGACCATCGACCTCTCTTACCAACACAGCACTGATGGCATAACTTGAAACTGCCAAATATACAAAGAGGGTCTCTCCATCAACTGGTTTAAACAAAGTCTTGGGAGAGGATAGGTGCTTCTTGATCTCACTGAAAGCCTCATCACACTGCGGGGTCCAATCGAATCCCTTTGTACCCTTCAAAGTTTGAAAGAAAGGTGCACACCTGTCCGAAGACCTTGAGATAAATCTGTTTAAGGCAGCTAATCTCCCTGTTAAGCGCTGTACTTCTTTAATGTTTCGAGGAGGCTCCATTTGGAAAAGATCATTTAGTTGGTCCGGATCGGGCTGTATTCCATGCTCACTTATGATATAGCCTAGAAACTTCCCGGACTGCACTCCGAACACACACTTTTCAGGGTTTAACTTCAAATTCACTTTCACCAAGTTGGCAAACGTTTCTTGGAGATCGGACAAGTGCAACTGCTCATCCACACTCTTCACCATCATATCGTCAATGTATACTTCCATATTTCTTCCAATTTGATCAGTAAATGCCTTGTTGACTAACCTCTGATAAGTAGCCCCAGCATTTTTCAAACCAAATGGCATCACCTTGTAGCAATGAAGTCCCTTGTCAGTAACAAATGTGGTATGCTTTTGATCCTTTGGATCTACTTGAATCTGATTATATCCGGAGAAAGCATCCATAAAGGAAAGCAGCTTGTTCCCAGAGGTAGAGTCTACTAACTGATCAATCCGAGAAACTGGATACAAATCTTTTGGGCAAGCTCTATTGAGATCCGTGAAATCAATGCACATGCGCCACTTGCCATTCTTCTTTTTTACCAAGACAGGATTGGCAGTCCACAAAGGGTATTGAGATTCCTTGATGTGCCCCATCTTTGTGAGTCTGTCAACCTCTTGCACAATGACATCAGCCTTTTCTTTGGAAAAAGCTCTTCTTTTTTGAACCACTGGAGCTACATCTCTCCGGACGGATAAGTGATGTGATATCACTTCTGATGGAACTCCAGTAACATCAGCATTGCACCGAGAAAAAACGTGCTGATGGTTCTTCAAAAAATTCAACATTTCATTTTTCAACACAGGTGGCAACTTAGACCATATCTTGACACTTTTCCCATCTTCCAAACAGTGTGTTTCTACCTCTTCGATCGGTATCAATACTCCAGGGGTCTCTCTCGGGTCATCAATTTCACCTTCTACCCCAGAAAGGCCCTCAAACTGCTATTGTTCATTAATACGGACTGCCCCCAGCGTTCGAGGAGCCAGGGCAGTGGCATAACATTCTCTTGCAATCTTTTGGCTGCTCCGGACGACTCTAACCTGTCCCTGAACATCATACTTCAAGCACTGGTGGACTGTTGAAGCCACTGCATGCATCCTAGAGAGCCAAGACCTCCCTAGAATAGCATTATAGCAAGTGGGACAATCCACCACAATAAAGAGTATTCTGACCATTTTCTTTAAAGGGCCCTTGCCCAATAACACTTCTTCTTCAAACTCTCCGATCACATCTGCTGAGCTGCCTGTAAAGCCCACGATTGACCTGTCCGAACTCTGAATTACAACTGGATTTTTCATTTTCTTGAATGTGGTTAGGAAAAGGATATTAGCTGAGCTTCCAGTATCCACCAGGATTCGTCTTATGTCATTGCCCCCTATAGATGCTCCTATGACAACAGCATCCTCATGAGGGCCATCAATGTCTCTTAAATCATCTTCATCAAAAACAATGAAGGGGAATGAATTTTGTGACTGATACGAAGTCATGCCTCCTTCTAGCTGGGAGGTCAAAGTATGAACATGCCTCTTCCTCGAAGAAGCAGTAGGAGTTCTCATAGTGTCCCCTCCGAAAATTATAAGTGACTCGAAAAACTTAATAAGCCCGGAGACTGACCTAGAACATTCCTCAATTGCACCCACTCTGTTTCGAGTTGGATCAGGATCCAAGTACTCAGATTCCACGTCAAACCTTTCAATTATAACCATGGCTCCCTCCGGAGCATCATTACTTGGACCAACCTGGTGAGTGTTATCATGCCTGTTACTCGCTCTTCTTTTCACGTAGGCCCCCAGCTTTCCCCTTTCAATCAATTTTTGAACTTCTTGTTTCAATGCTATGCAGTCATCAGTGGTATGACCAATATCATTATGATATTGGCAAAAAGAATTGTTGCGATGCTCTCTGGGAGACTACAGTGTTGCCGGTCTCCGGTAATGCACCTCTTCCTTCGTTTTATCAAAGATAGTGGCCATACTTTCTTTTAACTTTGCGAACCACTCCGGTTGGACCCATGGCCCTCTCTTGTTTCTGGATTGTTGACTTTGAGCAGGAGCAGCTGGGTGAGACTGAGCTTTTGCCCTACCATGCCCATGTCCGGTCTCTCTTGCTTTGTTCCCGGACTGATTCTGATTGAGATTTGGTGCCACTGGGGTAGACCTCACCTGCCTGTGCACCCTGGTTTTCTTTGTTTCATCGATGTTTATTTGTTTGCCAACCTGATTCAGCAACCCTCCCCATGTCATGGCCTTCTTTCTGGTCACTGAATCAGCTAGATTGCCTGGGTTCAAACCCTGTCTCATGGATGCTATTGCTACCTGTTCGAAGCAATCAGCCAACCCATTCTTGGTGTTCACAAAACGGCTTATATATTCTTTCAAGGACTCATTTGGTTCCTGGGCACAATGGATTATTGTGTCTCCATTGCCTTTTAGCTCTTTACTCCCTACGAACTGCCTTCGAAAGGCTACCCAAAAAGTATCGAAATCTTTAATACAACCCTCAGGCAGGCTGTTGTACCACTTTAGAGCACTCCCCGTGAAATACTGGGAGAATGCCCTACAGAGCAGTTTGTCATCGTCATCAAAGTTCATCATGAAGTTTTTAAATTGCTCCAGATGGTTGTCCGGATTAGTACTGCCATCCTACTTCTCTATTTTGGTGTTGTCAAACCTTTTAGGGAGGTTTCCGAACAAAATTTTAGAAGACAATGGAGATTGCCTCCAATTCCTTCCACGACTGAACACAGTATCCTCATTGGGAGTTGCAAAGATACCTAGTTCATCGTGGAAAGCAAAGGGATCCATCAGCATCCGATCCACATCCCTCCGGCTGTGTGATGACTCTTTACCAATATTCGTTTTCCTCCTTCCATGTCTATCCCTTTTTCTTGAATACTTTTTGATCTGCTTCCGCTTCTTTCTAGTTCGACCCTCATTGCTGCTAGAGGATAAGGATTTCTCAATTCCCTCACTGTCCGAAGAGCTATCAGAAGATTCTGAGCTTGAGTCAGAACTCTCCACTGGCTTAGACCGGTGAGACTTTTTGGAACTGGCATGAGTATTTTTAGTGCTCACATGAGTTTTTGAAGACTCATGCTCTCTGGGGTTATCGGTGTGATGAGCAACCGATGCTTTGGATTTTTCTTTCAAGCCCATCTTGGCCTTTTCAGCCCTCAGAGCTTCTATTTCACCCTTTAGCCTATCACGCTCTTCGATAGTGTATTCATCATTTTCTCCCACCACTTCGAGCAAAGCTGGTGGCACTTCTGGATTGTCCAGATTCATTCAGACAAATTTTATTAGTTGGTTTTGAATGCTTGATTCAGGCACCTTCTTCTCCCACTGTGGTCGCCAATTTGGTGTGGATAATAATCGCCTGAGGGTAGGGTAGTAATTTCAGTTGGTGTTTTATGGTAGTATCTGGGTGTTATGTGTCTAGAGTAGAGAGTAGAGAGATAATTAAGCAGCCTGGTAGCAGTTAATTCTTATTACCCACACTTAATGCAGGTGGTTGGGTATTTATACCCTGATGTTTGGGCCTTTATGGGCTTTCGGGTCATGTTTAATGGACCCGGGTCATGTTCAAAGACCCATGAGCTCTAAGTAGGAGAGCAAGTAGCTTAGTCAAGAAGTGTTTTAGGTTTTTTAGTACTTTTGTCATAGTTCGAACAGTCCTATGGTCATAGTGTTAAAAATGATCTGTCCGGTTCGTGTGATCTGTCCGGTCCGGAGGCCTTGGACCGATCTGTCCTTGTCCGGGGAGCGTGCAGAATTCAGACTCATCAAGATTGATTCAGAGATTTTGTTTAATTGTTTAACTAATGGATTATGTCATTGGTATCTGTCACCATTACTTTCTTGTTGCAGAGAACTATTGACATCTTAATTGATGGGTATGATTCTTTGAAAGCTTTAATAAATGAGAGAAGTAAAGTTTTAGAGAGAGAAATAGAATTTAGAGAGAGAAAGTCAAAGTATTCAAGTGTTCTAACTCAAAAGTTCAACCCTTTTAATAGATGAACATTGGCCTTTATATAGAGGCACAACGACCTAGTGTACAACTGAAAACGGTTATATAAAAGGACTTATTACATGCTAGTCCTTCACTAAAATACATAGTTCTCAATTCCTCCTATAACTTTATAATCTACTATATAAGGTTCCATTGTTTAGATTTTAGTCCTCAATATCCGACTTCCTTATCAGTAGTCCCCTTAGTTCTCATATCAGTAAATGAATGAGAACTAATCAACTTCGAATCTAAGCAGAAGCAAAGATAATTTCCTCTTCCATAATCATAATTACATCGATCACTATGATACATCATCAATCGTTCTAAATACATCGAAATATGTCAACATCTAATCATCCATTTATATCGCAATTCTAAGTAAGAGCTAATATTCTTAGTTGTTAAACCTACTTCTTAACAAATCATGACCCTCTAGGTGCTAGGTCTGCAATTAGGCTCTTAGAATAACAGGTGTTGTTCCCTTATTTACGTAACCGCTTCAACTTCTGTCCAATCAGCATCCACGTTTTCCACTTCTCAACACGTCTTTTCTCCTCTTATAAATTCCATTGTGACCCATTCTTTGATCCACAAAAAAAAAAATTCTTGAGAGAGAAAGCACTTATATCTCCAAACCTCTTTGCTACCTTCACAGGTTTCTTCAAACTATTGGCAACCTTCACCGGAAAACTCATTTTTTCTGATCAACCTTTAACTAGTTTATGAGAAAGCGCCCAAAATCCAAAAGATCCAAAGCCAGAATTCCAAAAGAATCTAAATCCCCAAAATCAGACAACAACGTCTTCGGAGCTTACGATTATTTATGCATCAGTGAAAAAGCATAAGAATATAAAGCTGGTGGGTTAATAAGCAACACTCCCCTTGGAACATCCACAAAGACCATCTATTACGGTAATTTTGATCCTTCTAAAGCTCCTGCTTTTTCACCTTTTCCTATTATAGAAGAAATTCAGTCTTCAAAAACTCGAATGTCAAGAGCACCTCGAATCTCACCTTCTCTTACCAAATCATCACCTCGAATTAGTTGTGAAATAAGTAGATCTTCTTCAAAACAATCCGAAGCAACCCCTTCTTTAACTTGTCCCCCACGAGCTCCTAGAAAAATGAATTTCATAGCTATGGGAGACGATGATGATGTTACGTCAAATCCATCTACTGCTTATCCTCCCCAGAGGGAGGTTGTTGAGACAATTGTATCATCTCAACAAAGTCCCTTGAATAATCCTCCTCGATTAAGAGATGAGGCATCAGAAATAGAAGTTGATTCCGATGCGATTCAGTCAAATAATAAAGCATATCCGAGGAGAAAATGGTATCAATTGGTGAGAATTTAAGATCTCTTTATGCAAATTATGTCGTTGCCTTAAAAAGTGTTTCATGCATGATGAGGCCGAATTTTCTCACCACTCACTGTGGGAACCGGAGAGGGGCAATTTGGATAAAAGCCACCCACTGAGCCATCTGAACAGGAAAAATGTATTAAAAACTAAATCACGTCATGACTAAGCTAATTACCTACCTACTTAATAACTAATGGGTTTTTGAACTCGACCCAAATTCATAAGTATGACCCGAAAGCCCATGTGGCCCATAATTAAGGGTATAAATACCCAAACACTTTCATTAATGAGGGTAATGAACATTTAATACAACCAGGCAACTCAAATCTCTCACTACAAACTACCCAAACATTAAATATCCTTGAAACATTACAAAACAACTGACTAAATTACTCTCAGACCGAAATTATCCTCACCAAATTGGCGACCAGAGTGGGAGGAGAAGGTGCCTGAATCTAGCATTCAAAACCATCAAGAAAAACCAGCTCGGATGAATCCGGACGAGCATGACTCGCCACTAGCTTTGGCAGAAGTGGTGGGAGAAAATGATGAATATACGATTGAGGAGCGAGATAGGCTGAAAGTTGAAATAGAAGCTTTGAGGGCTACCAAAAGGGCAGAGATGGGCACAAAAGAGAAGTCTATGGTGTCAGCAGCTCATCATACTGACAATCCAAGAGAGCATGAACCATCGAAGACCCATGTGAGTGCAAAAAAGACTCATGCTAGCTCAAAAAAGTCTCACCTGTCTAAACCGGTGGAGAGCTCAGATTCAGATTCAGACTCGGAGTCTTCTAGTAGCTCTTCTGAAGTGGTACAACAGTTTGCCACAAGGCTGCATCAGAAATTTTGATACTTTTTGGGTGGCCTTTTGGAGGCAGTTTGTTGGAAGTAAAGAAGTAAAGGGCAATGGAAGTAATAATTGTTTCTGCCAGTATCACCATGATATTGGCCATAACACTGAAGATTGTATTGCGTTGAAACAAGAAGTGCAGAATTTGATTGAAAGAGGAAAGTTGGGAGCGTATGTTAAAAGAAGAAGTGGAAATAGGCCTGATAATGCTCATCGGGTTGGTCCAAACAATGCAGGCACATCGGCTCCGGATAGGGCTATGGTAATAATCGAAAGGTTTGATGTAGAGTCAGAATATTTAGATCTTGATCCAACCCGGAATAAAGTGGGTGTTATCACAGAGCATTGCAAGATGGTGTCCGGACTTATTAGCTTTTGTAAGTCACTTACAATATTCAGGGGAGACACCATGACTGCACCAACTACTTCTTCGAAAAAGAGGCACGTTCATACTTTAGCTACCCAACTGGAAGGAGGCATGACTTCCTATCAATCACAAATTCCATTTCCCTTTATTATTTTCGATGAGGACGACTTGAGGGACATTGCTGGTCCTCATGAAGATGTTGTTGTCATAGGAGCATCCATTGTGGGCAATGACATAAGACAAATTTTGGTGGACACCGGAATTTCAGCCAATATTCTCTTTTTGACTTCCTACAAAATAATAAATAATCCAGCAGTAATTCAGCGTTCGAACAGGTCAATTGTGGGTTTCACTGGAAGCTTAGCAGACGTGATCCGGGAGTTCGAAGAAGAGGTTTTGTTGGGCAAAGGCCTTTTAAAAAGATGGTTAGAATACTTTTTATTGTGGTGGATTGTCCCACTTGTTATAATGCCATTCTGGGGATATCTTGGCTCTCCAGGATGCTTGTTGTGGCTTCAACAGTCCACCAATGTTTGAAGTATGTTGTGCAAGGACAAGTGGGAGTTGTTCGAAGCAGCCAAAATATAGCAAGAGAGTGTTATGCAACAACACTGGCCCCTCGGACGTTGGGGGTAGTCCGGATCAATGAGGAATAGCAGTTTGAGGGGCCCTCTAGGGGAGAGGGTGAAATTAATGACCCCAGAGAGAGCCCTGGTGTTCTAATACCAATCGAAGAAGTTAAAACTCACTCTCTAGCTGAAGGAAAAAGTGTCAAGGTAGGATCCAAGATGACATCGGAATTAAAGGGTAAAATGTTAGGTTTCTTGAAAGACCATCAGCATGTCTTTGCTTGGTGCAACGGTGATGTAACCAGAGTACCGGCAGACATTATATCACACCAATTATCTATCCGAAGGGACATAACACCTGTTGTACAAAAGAGGAGAGCCTTTTCTAAATAAAAAGCTCATGTCATAGTTCAAGAGGTTGACCGGCTAACTAAAATGGGGCACATAAAGGAATCTCAATACCCTTTATGGACAACCAATCCGGTGTTGGTAAAAAAGAAAAATGGTAAGTGGCGTATGTGCATCGATTTCACAGATCTCAACAGATCTTGCCCAAAAGATTTATATCCGGTCCCCCGAATTGATCAGCTGGTGGACTCTACGTCTGGAAACAAGCTGTTGTCTTTTATGGATGCCTTCTCTGGGTATAATCAGATTCAAGTAGATCTGATGGATCAAGAACATACTACATTTGTTACTGATAGGGGCCTCCATTGTTATAAGGTGATGCCGTTTGGGTTAAAAATGTTGGGGCTACTTAGTAGAGGTTGGTGAACAACGCTTTTGCTGATCAAATTGGAAGAAACATGGAAGTTTACATCGATGACATGATGGTAAAAAGTGTGGACGAAGAACTACACTTGGCAGATCTCCGGGAAAATTTTGCCAACTTGGTAAAAGTAAATTTAAAATTGAATCCAGAAAAATGTGTCTTTGGAGTGCAGTCCGCAAAATTCTTACGGTATGTGATAAGTGAGAAAGGGATACAGCCTGATCCAGACCAACTTAATTCTTTAATACAGATGGAGCCTCCTCGGAATTTTAAAGAAGTACAACGATTGACAGGGAGGTTGGCTGCATTAAACCGTTTTATCTCAAGGTCTTTGGACAGGTGTGCCCCTCTTTTCTAGACTTTGAAAGGTGCAAAAGACTTCAACTGGTCTCCACAGTGTGGTGAGGCTTTCGATGCAATTAAGAAACATTTATCTTCCCATAAAACCTTGTTTAAACCTATTGATGGAGAGATCCTCTACGTGTACTTAGCAGTTTCTGATTGTGCTGTAAGCGCAATATTGGTAAGGGAGGTGGATAACTATCCTCGTCCGGTGTACTATATCAGCAAAAGCTTGATAGATACAGAAAAACGGTATTTAAAACTCAAAAAATTAGCACTAGCCCTGGTGATTGCTGCGAGGAAAATGAGACCCTACTTTCAGGCTCATTCTATCATTGTCCGGATGTCTTTCCCCTTGAAAAATGTTCTCCAAAAGGTAGACATTTCAAGTAGAATGACCAAGTGGTCAGTAGAGCTGGGAGACTACAATATTGATTTTTCCCCTCGAACAGCAGTCAAAGCCCAAACTGTGGCTGATTTCTTAGTTGAATTCCATTCAGACAGAGATACTAAGCAAGCAACCGGTGTAAAAGATAAAAAAAAGTATGGGTTATCCAGACTGATGGTGGATCAAGTACCATAGGTTGTGGTGCTGGGATATGTTAAACCTCTCCGTACGGTGATAGGATGTACTAGGCTATTTGTTTTGCTTTCAGGGCTTCTAATAATGAGTCCGAGTATGAAGCTGTTATAGCTGGTTTAAAGTTAGCTCTCATCTATGGAGCCAAAAGAGTCAGGTTAATTAGCGATTCTCGACTTCTTATCCATCATGCACAAGGTCAATCCGAAGCCAAAAAGGAGCAGCTGGTTAAATACTTATTTGTTCTCAAAGAAGTGGCACTTAATTTCAAAAGCATCACCTATGACCACATACCTCGAACAGAAAATACGCTAGCAGACTCCTTGGCAACCATAGCCTACTCAGAGTCCTACCATTGGATTCATATGCAAGAGTGCCCATCCATTCAAATCAATCCAGATAAGGAAGAAGAAAGTTTGCATATACAAATGAAACAACCCCGAGATTGGAGATTTCCTCTCCTTCAATATCTCTCAGATGGTATCTTGCCTCCGGAAAAAGCAGTAGCAAGAAAAATAAAATACAAGGCTCGTGGTTTTGTCATCCTAAGAGATGTTCTTTATAAAAAAATCCTATAGTAAACCCCTCTTACGATGTTTGGGGATCGAGGAGTCTCAAATAGTGCTCTCCGAATTACATGATGGTGAGGAATCAGCACACTGTGGATCCAGAGCTCTAACTTGAAGAGTTTTGTTAGCTGGGTACTACTGGCCCTCCATAATGCAAGATGCCACGGAGTTGGTGAAGAAGTGTGATCCATGCCAACGATACAGCCATGAAATTCATACCCCAGCTATCCCTTTAGAGTCAATTTCTGAGCCAATACCTTTTTCTCGGTGGGGGCTGGATTTAGTGGGACCTCTACCCATGGCGTCCGTGGGATGCAGAACTATAATTGCTGCAATTGATTAATTTTTCGAAGTGGATCAAAGCAGCCTCATTGGCAGGAACTACCTTGAAAGCTGTTATCAAATTCATCCTGTCTAACATTTGTTGCAGATTTTGGGTTCCACTGAAGATAACTACAGACAATGGGCCACAATTCGGCAACAAGGAAATGGAGAATTTCTGTGCCTCTAGAGGGATTCAACACTGCTTCTCTTCTCCTTTCCACCCTCAGGCAAATGGTCAAGTTGAAATGGCTAACAGGACCATCTTGTTCGGTCTTAAAAAGAATTTAGAAGGATCTGCTGGAAAATGGCCAAGTTATCTACAAGAAGTCTTATGGGCCTACCAGACCACTCCCGGGGCTGCAACACAAGAGTCCCCATTTGCCTTAGTATATGGGATGGATGCCATAGCTCCCATTGAAGATACTCTTCCTTTATTTCGAGTTCATAATTTTTCCAAATACGCTAACGAAGTGGCGGTCAGAGGCCAGCTTGAATTGATGAAAGAAAGAAGAGTTAAGGCTCACCTCAGAGCCACACACTATCAAGGTTTAATGAGAAGCGGGTTTGCTTCTAAAATTAAGAGAAGGGATTTTCAACCAGGGGATAAAGTGTTGAGGAACGTCTTCCTACATACCAAGGAGAAGCAGTTCGGCAAGTTAGCTCCGACTTGGGAAGGACCCTATGTGGTCAGTGAAAAGCTTAATCATGGGACATACCGGCTCCAAGATAAGGATGGAAGGATTTTGAATCATCACTGGAACATTGACACCTCCGGTTATACTTGGAATGAAAACTATGTAAATATTTACTTGTTTAAAAGTTCATGTAAATATTTGGAGGCATACTCTTTCCTACCCTGGTGGCACGGGGAGGTTTTATTGAGGTGTCCGAGAATTTTAATAAAATTTGATGCCTTCTTAAAAAATTCGGAGTGTTTCGATTGATAGTTTCTTTGAAATTTTTTTGTGGCAGACCGGATTGAAATGGTAGAGTGATGACTACCTAAACATTTTTCATCGAAGAATTTAAACACTCTCACTTTAAAATACTTGTAAAATAACTAAGGGTTGTTTGAATGTTAGCCATCAAAGTTGAAAAACTATGAAACAATGCAAAAGTTGTGCAAAATAAAACTACCCATTGAAATATGCGAAATGCCTTGGCCATCCAAGGACTTTGAATTTTCAAACAAAAAGGTTTTATCCGGACAAGGGCCGGACACCATTACAAAAAGTGCCTTGGCCATCCAAGGACTTTGGTTCAGACACAAAAAATTAAAAGATAATTAATATTTTAAGACTGAGCTTTCTCAGATGGCTCAGCCTCACTTGGCTTCTTCTTAGGATCATTGTTTTCTTCATATGGACTCTCCTCGGTCCGTTCATCTTCATCAGTTGTGTCATCCCAACCACTGGAATAGTTCATCTTATCACCATCCGCCATCGTGTGGAATGGAATGTCTTCATACTCCACAAAACTCCATAGATCTCCCAGCGTCCTCTTCAGAAATTTCTCATGAAAGAGCAAGACCATATATGACTTGACTTTGGCATACCCTTCCTCCTGAGAGTCTATCACCTCGTTGGTATAAGCATCAATCCTAGCTTGGATTTTTTTCTCTTGCTCCTTTAACAAGTCAGTTTTTTATTGCTCAGCCTTGGACACAGTATTTTCAAGCGAAATCTTGTCATTAGTGAGGGTCTGAATAATGTTGTCTTTGGCCTTCATCTCCTCTTTTGAAGAAGAGAGTTTTTTCTCCAGATCAGATTGCTTCAATTGGAGTTTTTTGACAACTTTCTCCGAAGTGGCCAGCTTGGTGGCCAAGTCCTCCTAACTTTTCTTCAACTCCTCATTTTCTCTCTTCAATGCCTTAGTATTTTGGTTGGCAGTGAGGAGGTCGCTAGATAATTTCTCTTAATCGGAGTTGAGTGTGTTGATGATGGCTGACTGATTTCGCACTTGCTTCTCCAAGGTAAGAACCGGTTGGATATTACTCAATAAGGAGTGGGTGACAATGTCTCTCTCACTTGAAACAGAAAAAGAGTTACCGTTGAAGGTAACCATGTTCGAGGAGCTTAGGGGAAGGTAAGGGCCGGCGAAATCATCTTTTTCAAGGTCATTAAAGTAAAGACCAATCTCTTGAAGCCCGTTGATGTCTACTCCATCGATGTTGATGTCCCCTCCGGTGCCTTCTCCGGTGTGAAAATCACTTGGGATTTCCTCTGCTTGGGTTGGGTTTGTTGGATCAACCAGAGGAAAGGACTCCGGAGCCCGAAGAGCGACCTCATCTCCCTTGGAGGTTTTCTTCTTCTTGGCCTCCCTGTCTCCACCTTCAACTCCCCATTTTTTGTCCTTCTTTGGGGGCCTTTGGGGGCTTTGGAGATCCAACCACCTCTTTAGTACTATCATCCTCTACCACTTGTAGCAAAGCAGCATCGATCCTTCCTTGTTCATGCTCCTCCGGGCTTGCAGGGGTGTTTTCCTCAATATCACCTAGGTTGACTTCGGCCCCAACTTGCTTTGTCTTGCCTTTCTTTCCCTTCATTTTTTTTGGGGCTTTAGCTCTGCCCAGCAAGGTCCACTTTCCATCTTTTCCCTCAGTCTTCCGAAGAATCACCCCCGGAGGGGGTGGAGTGGTTAATTCCTCCCAAGACAAGTCCCTCCGGCCGGTGGTATTCCAGAGATGGGATCTTGTCAAGTTGCCTCCGGTAAAACAGTTATGGAAGCGGTTTCCCCATTTCTCAACAACCCAAGCATTTAGCTTGGTACAAGTAGTCTTCCCAGCCTCTAAGTAATCGTTGAACTCCTTAGACAACACTACCAAAAAACAAAGGAAGAGAAATTAGACAAACAAATTTGTTATAAGTAAAGGTGGAAGTATGTGATGAGATTTTTATCAGCACTTTGCCATCTGCTGGTAAGCATGCTTGGGCTGGAATAATCTTCTGGGTTTAGAAATTTTGGCAGAAGACGAACCCCGATCAGGTTCTGACCTTGGTGTTTCAGATTTGTCGATATGAGAAACAGGGAGGCCTGCAGCAATGCACATTTCTCGTTCGACTTTTTGAGCTTTTTCTAACTCCGACAAGTTGAGCCACCCACCTTTTACGAGGGTGTTTCTTGCTGTGAACATAAAGTTACACCAATAAATGGTTTTTTGAGAGGTAAAAGCTTTGAAGATTAACAGAGTAGAGATAATGAAGATGGTAAAACAGTGAAAAATGGACTAATTTATACTAAAAGGACAAAAAATGCTTTGATACCTAGGAGAAGACGAAAATATGGGAGTAATGATTAAAGACGGCGCTGATGTCACCAACATTAATTGAAGAGGTTGCTTTTTGAAGTGATTGGGAG